>OX438774.1:19923636-20509058 GCA_949316455.1 Acleris holmiana
GGAAACATCAGTCCTCTGCCTTTTTGCCGACAAATCTTTGACAAATGCATTGTTTCGCAACTTATTGATTTGCCTACCGGCTTTTTTTTTCAGTAACTACAAATATTTCAGGATTTTTATAAAACTAACCTAACTTATAGGGTTCTACACGATAGTCCTGAAATAAATCCAGAATTATTAACAGTTTCGGAAAAAAATGTGGGTTGTCATGATATGTTTGTGAAATTAAACGAGTAGGGCTTATTCCATCTAATTTGCATAATGCCTAACTTACCAATACTCCTAGATTTCAAAAGGATTTAGTGTCAAAATAACTTTATTCCTAGAATGCCTAACTTTTTGTCTCATGACACCTTATTTTGAATATGGCTGAATCTTAAAATGTCTTATTCTCATAATGGACCAACTTCTCAACAGCTTAATCTCAGAATACCGTATGTTCAAAACAACCAGGTACCAAAATACCTAAATTTTAAATAGGCTAGTTAACCTTCATGTATAATTAGATTTACTATCTCCTTTACTCCTAGTGCTAAGCACATTGAAGTACTAATATTATGAAGATTGCAAACTATTTAGGCATTTTGAAACTGTCATTTTGGCATTCTGGAGTTTTCACTTTAAGCTATTTTGAAATTTTGTTGTATTCGTGATTCGGCATTTTAAGGACAAGTACATTTCAATATTTAGGCATTTCGGACATGAGGTGTTTTAGTTCAAAGTCATTATGACTTTTGTTTATTTTAGGAATGAGGCAAATGAATATTCGGGTATTATGAGCCCATGGTAATTTGAAATTTAGTTAAATTAGTAAATTAGGTGTTATAAAAATTAGGTGCAATAAGCCCTACTCAATTAATCATTTGTGAAATATTGTTTATGAAATGATAGTATCCCGGAAAGATCTCTTAGTCAACTGTACCGAAAAAGAATATGTCTAGCTAGTCACCTTAGTAAATTTTTGTGATATTGCAATTTGAATGTTAACATAATATTTATGTAATTTGTATGTAGTGTATAGGATTTTTAGGTGAAGAAAGATAAATTATATTAAAATTTATATCTTAACAGTGATTTAGACGATGAAATATAATCAGCACCTATTTTTCTTAGAAGTACTTAATTGAAATAGTAAGGTAATAGTCTAACCCCCTTATGTCCGGTTCCTATATTCAACCTACCCCATGGTTATTCCACGTTTATAACCTTGTAAGGCCCAACATCCTATTTATAGGACTCTGAATTGTAGTTCTTGTGGCCCAAGTTAATGTTTAAGTTTATCAAGTAGCGGCCCACAGTCCTTAAATAAGGACACACACTTCAAACACATATGCTCTTAAAAAATGTGCAAAACAAGATCCTTTTTAAATATGACGAGAGTGAATGCAACCAAATGCTACTGTAAATTTTGATGTTATTATACCAACGGAAATTTTATTTCCGAATACTTAAGTCTTATATTATATTGTTGACAAAAAAAAACTCAATGTAATGATTTAATGGAAGCAGGAATTGCATGCAAAGTTATGTCTTAAAAATAGTTTGCCGGAATGTTGTTGTAATAGTTGGTTGTATATATTTCGTCATTATAGTGGGACTTTTATTATGTTTGGCTGTTATTATATTTTGGACTTTTTAGACTAACATATTTTTCTGGTTCTCATAAAAATGATTAATGAAAACCATAGCTTGAGCTTACGAGGATAAGTAGAGGGATTAGTTCATTACAAATGCTCATAAAAAGATGACGTATTCTTTATGTTTACCCCTCAATTGTTATTTTTTTATATATTTATGTACCAAACATCGGGCGGGCAGTAATTAATAGAATTAAATTTACTAGAATATTCAATGAGACTTAAAAATTTCTAGAGTTTGGTAAATTTATTCAAAACCGGGTTCTCTAACATATATCTGCAAAAGAGATTTGTCAGGATCGTTGCAGGTAGAAGAAAGTGGTCTCTGCCGGTCCTCTGGGAAACAGGCGTGATTTAATGTATGTATGTAGGTATATATCAATGGAAAGTTTCTTTTTTCCATCAGAGAGTTACACAGGGCTTTGAAATCCGTAATTCGAACTTTGTCTGTTGCTATCCCTTTTGCTCTAGATGAGATTTGCAAAGATGTGACGAGGCTATCCGAAATTCGAAATACGAGTTATAGGTAACGCTCCAGCAAAAATTTTCTTATTAATATCTGTTACCGAACTGAACTTTCGGGGAATCACCTAGTTTCGTTCGTATTCTATTAGCTTTATATTGCATTTCAAACCTTGTCACCACGGAATAAGATTAATAATAAATTGGGAGTATTTACAAGAAATGTTTTTCCCCTAAAAATTAAATGTCTACCTTGTTATGGGAAGTCCCGTGAGTTCATTTGGAATTATTATTGTTTTGAGCTTAGATAAGACCAGGCAACTTTGCATCGTCACCAGTCTAAATTACCAACAAGTTTAGTTTTATTTATACCGGATCTCTTCTATCTCGGTCCCTCACTGCTGAGGATCGCGACCTCAGGTAATTTTAAGCCAGTCTGCGATTGTACGCCGAGTGGGCCGCCCGGTGCATGCTGCCGGATATAATTGTATATAATATATCAAAATATCGGATATTTTGATGTTTATAATAAAAATATTATGCATTGGTCCAATATACACTCGGCGTCAGAAAAATCGCACCTATTGGAATTTTCAAACGAGGCCTTACAGTCATATCTTACCTTGGATGAAATATGGTTTATATCTGTTTCATGACAAAATTTCAAAGGAGCGATTTTTTTTGACGCCATGTATTATCCTTACTACTTAATATTATAAATGTGAAAGCGTGGATGTTTGTTACGCTTTCACGTAAAAACTACTTGACGAATCATCATGAAACTTTGTACACATATTCTAGGAGGTACTAGAAGTAACATAGGATACTTATTATTAAAAAAAAATATACAAATACTTATAAAAAAAATTGACAAGAAAAATAAATTGCAGCGGGCGAAGCCCAAGCCCAACTATCAAATATTTGGATGTTTATAATAAATACGTATCGGATTTTTTCGAGCCCTGATTAAAAATTGACATAAGATCGAACTTTGTATCTATTTCCAGAACACTCATGGCTAACCACCCCTGGACACAGTCGGCGCGGATCTATAGAGAGCGAGCTCAGCATTCAAGGGAAAGAGACAGGTATATACAGTGCAATAGCTCTTGAACCTTTTCTCGGGTTCGCATTTCTCTCTCATATGCTCTTATGCCCAAACCGGAAGTACTTTTTTCACATCACCTATTCGGAAAGGGGACTTTTCTTCCCAGCTAGGAGGGATCAAAGTGGCACTTATCTATTCATTTTGTTGCCAGTTTAAAATATAAATGCAAGGAAATATGAAAATAGAATGCACATAATCATCTACAATTTTTCCTCATTTAAGTGCATACTATTTATCATTTGCACTTTAACTAAAATCTTTTATTTTCCTCATAGGTGATGTGAAAAGCAGTAAGTGTCACACTATAGCAAAATTATTTCCACCTTGGGCGTTAACACTTGAATCCCTCACTACGCTCAGGATTCAATGTACGCCCTCGCCGTAAATATGTCATTTTGCTCCCTCGTGACACAATCCACTATTAACGCATTCACTGCTGGCATCACTGATCGAACATATGCATGCAAGTTAGGAGAACGCTTATATCCGTTGCCAGCAGCGAATGCGTTAAGGCCTCTTGTACTTTATCTTTTTTGTTAACATAATTATTTTATATACCCACCAGATCATAAAAGGTTGACAGAAATATGCTCAGCTTAGCTGTAACTGTGGCAACCAGTCAAAATGCAGAAATTTGTTATTTAATAAATGGATCTGTACAAAAATCATACTACATAATAATAGCCAATGGTTGTCCTTGTTGGCAAACGAAAAACTGCCCAATGAATTGATAATACTGCCCATATGTTCCATTGGTAACAAATGCAATTTGAATTATGGCAATAATAATTATTGCAATTCAAATTAGGTGTGACCCTTAATCTTGTTTTTTTGTACATAAATTAATAGAAAGAAGTTGCCACAGTTACGATTTCCGTTATATCATGTCATGTTATGCGTTCTATTGCAAAAAAATATCTGTTCATCCTTAATTATTATTAGGTATATTTTTTAACGAATAGGTATCACTTCTTTGTCTATTTACAGCATTTTTTTTGTGCATGTTTTTCCACTTTAGCATGTTAGGTACCTATATAACTTTTCTGCATTGTATTGTGTTGTTTTTTGTATGGTTTTTTGGGGTGGTTTTTGGTTTATGAATTAATTCTTCTGTAATTTTTATATTTCTTATGGATATTCAGACCATATGTTACTTTAATTGTATTTATAATTGATATAATATTGTATATTTAGTTTGTTTACTTTCTGTATAGCAGTTATCTAAGCCTATTAATGTCTTATTAATTATATTTTTGTTATTATTTATCACTATTTAGAAAAAAAACAAGGACCACAATGAAACTAGCTTCAGTTATTATTTTGTCAATTTAATTATAGGTAATATTACTTATTTTATTACTCCACATAATATAATTAATAACACTGTCGAAAATTCTAGTAAGTACCTACTTGAATATAATATTTTAATTTTAATTCAAGAGTATTTTGTAATTTAATAATACTTAGGTATTTTGTTTCTGCGGTCTTCATTATGTCTAATGGAACAATACAACTGTGTAAACAGAAGTTCTTGCAGTACCAGTTTTTTGTTAGTAAACTGTTTAGCGTGTCGGCAATGACTCAGGCACTCCACATCGTTATGGCAAGACCTGGACTTGTCCATACTTGTCGACGAACGCAGAAAAGGTACTGTCAGTTTGTAATGGCTTTATCAGCCTTTATAAAGAAACAATGACTTTCATTGTTCTTGTATTATCATATAATGAATGACTTATTTGTTGTGGAATGTGTCTTTCG
This sequence comes from Acleris holmiana, assembly GCA_949316455.1. Taxonomy (NCBI): domain Eukaryota; kingdom Metazoa; phylum Arthropoda; class Insecta; order Lepidoptera; family Tortricidae; genus Acleris; species Acleris holmiana. The sequence continues at coordinate 19,928,602 of OX438774.1, forward strand.
TATTATTTTCTTTAATTTAATGCAACGTCATCAAAGGACATTAATAAGCTTGAGTTATCATAATCTCTGCTTTTGTACACTATATTCCATTATCTTCTTGATTGAGTATTTCAGGTAGGTATATTTATGTAAAATATTAGATTCTACACCACGTCAATAGCGTCTGTTTATAATTTGTTCAGAAAGCACTTGGTAGATACCTACAAGAAGTGTTTGTTTGAGTTCTGTCAGTTACAAGGTTCGTAACTGTAAGTAGAGTTAAAAAAACACTTACCCAAACCAAATATACCTAGGTATTTTATTTATGAATTGTATTTAAAGAACACTACTGGATCGTCCAGTGATCTTTTTGTATTTATCGTTAAGTAGGTACTAGGTTTTACTCACGACTTCTGCGTAGAAATGTTTGAAATTTGTATTTGAAATGTACCTATTTCAAATACAAAGGTAAATCGGTAAATATAGCGAGGTAACATCATAGAGTTTTTAAAAAGCATAATAAACCTTTTCAAGGTACTTAAATAATCAAATGCCCCAAAAAAATGGAAATTGTATGTCTGAAATCGACGTTGCTGATTTTGACCACAAGATAATTTTAGTTTAGGAATTTAGATAAATTAGTAGGTGTATATTATTGTGGGAATAATTGTATGTCACTATTTGTGCTCATTATAACTATATTAAATTAACTATGTACTTCAGGGCATCTATTCCGAAATTCTTAATTTACCTATCTTACTTAGTTCTTTATGTATTATATGGTATAGCATCTATAAAGAAAAAGTTAGAGTACTTAAAATTTTGATAAATTGTTTGTATTACGGTGAGACACCAAATTATTGGCACCGGAAATGTCAATTATTGGCATCTATAGTGCCCGGCCGTTGTGAAGTAAATCCTGACACCTGTCATTCCGGTACAAATTATAACCTCAAACCTAAGAATAGGCTATAAATTTTACTACTATGACAGGTGTCATCGGCCGGGTAATATAGTAATAGTGGAATTGACATCTCCCAATAATCGGTAAGGTGCCAACAATTCCCGTCTCCCCGAAATACCCACTTAGGCATAACACTAACTTCAGGATTGCCAGTATGAACACTAATCAGAATGGTAATATTGTCAGATCATGGCCGAGCCAGCGGTTACTATGGAAACCACCAGAAGACGGATCACAAATCCTCATCAACTATTGAAATAAGCTGTCCATTGTCAAATCTTGCTACTTGAGCTTGAGAATGGACCCAATACTTTGGATATCAGACTATGTTGTATAGATAGTATTAAGCTCCCTAATATAAGACAGTTGTGGGAAAATAGTTTGGTAAAACACAATTAGATAATGTTAGCTTGCTTTCATAAAGAAAATATACTAGTATATAATATTATAAAGAGTTGGAAATTAATTAAAGACAGAAAATAACTGTCATTATTGCATAGTCTGACCAAAATCTTAGTTGTTAAACACCTGCCAACTTATCTGTAAAACAAAAAGCTGGAAACAGTGCCTACGATACCAATTAATATTATAAAAACAAATGCTATTTAATTATTAGCCTGATTCGGTAACATGACGTTGCGCGTGACATTTGCGGCGATAAAAAATGAGCTGATATATTTTATCACGGTATTGTATAATGCTGCCGTCTGTTGTTTTCGTAATATTATTTTACAAATTTGTTGACAGGTTTAGAGATAGCTAATACTTGCACTGTACAAAACAATGTTTCAGATATTTTATCTTGATCTCTAAGGTTTTAAGTACATATATTATAAACAAATCTAGTATGGACACATTGGACACCTTATTAATCGGAGACATTATGTTATCACTTTCTGATGAATGTCGCTACATATAGCAAAATGTTCTTATTGAAGCCTATATTTAGTTTCAACTGGCTGAATGGTTTTCATGCATGGAACCGATCTATCCTTATTGAAATCCCTAAAGAAAGCTATGATTGTAATTTATTGGCTAACTTTCAAGTTTATTCACTTAGCAAAATAAACCTTATAATATTATGGTTTAAAATTGTTTTGAGAATGTCCTATTTATTTCCTTTGTAAGTGTGTGGCTACTGGAAATGAATCATATGTACCCAGCCAACAAAAAAGAATGGTTAAGGCTAGGGGTAGCAACTCTACTTATTCACGATTGATGATCTTTTTGACTGCTTGTGCCACATTATAATGAAGAGAAAATATTAGGAAATTCTCTCAGTGTAGTTTAAAAGGTGGGATCAGGTTGTAATGAGCCATAGGTGTTACTAGATTTGTTACTCGTTCATAGCATTATCCCTTTGAAACATTGTTCTGTTATAGACCTGTGTGTAAATTTATGTATTAATTATGTTCTTGTAACTTGTGTTTGTTTGTTTTGTTTTTATTATTTGACTGTAATTGGTAAGTGTTACAGTAGCAACTAATGCACTTGTGTGTTCAGCATGTTAGATAATATGTATGTATGTACAAAAAAAAGTAACAAAATGAAATGAATGAAAGAAAAAAATCTGACAGTACAGAACAATGAACTTAAAAAATATAAAGATGAAATGGTGGAAAAAAGTGAACTTTAAAAAAAATATAAAAGTCTAAAAATGAGAATAACAAAAATAATATGAAGTGAAAAAAAACCACTCGAAAAAAAAAAACTATTATGCATGAATCATCATTGGTGACTACAAGCAACTGGAATCAACGAGTAGGGCAAGTTCTGGACTAAGGATCATCTGATGCAGGACTGAACTCGACTTTAGGTTTCTTCAGTAGGGCGAAGGTTCTGGAACTGCGGTGTTGTAGGAACATTGTCTGAAGTGTTGTGGTGTTGTAGATTATGTGCGCGACACGAGCGACACAGATTGCTCGAGCGGGGAGAAGGTGGAGTACGAGCCGGTGACGGAGCCCGAGGACAACGGCCCGCTTGACTGGGACTCCTCTGGACAGAGCGATGTAAGACTGCTTGCAAGGTCTTGAGAGGGAAGCAGTTAACGTTAGCGTAAAACAAAAACTTTGAGCTTTTCTCATTCATGAGAAGATTTTAGCAGGTTCAGAAAAGTCTTTTTACGGTCTATCAATAATGTCTGTTATATTAAAAAAGTATGTCACGTTACTGCTTCTTTCTAATCTTTAAGTTGTTGAAGTAATGAGCGATTTAGAGAATATTTCAAACTTGCCCATCACTTATTTAAAGTAGGTAGTCATTACTTTGAATTTTCGTTTCAATCATTTCGATTTTAATCGAAGGAATAATATATGAATATATAATAATATATGAATTTTACATCTAAATAGACAGTAGACTACAAAACTTATAAAACTACTTTTAAAAATTCGCCAATAACATCGTCAACATAAATATCCGAAATTCTAATGATTGGTTCAAAAACATCCACTGCGCTCCCATACCGCTCAAATACTGACTGAAGAACTCAGTGGTCGCCCCAGGAAAAATCCTTTGTGAACTGAATATAGGTTTTCATTTTCATACTCAACTAACATTTAACTTTCAATATTTCAGAATGAAATAATAACAACGAAGGTCATAGAAGTGTGTGTTGGTGACGACGGCGACTTGGAGTTCGCGGACTCAGAGCAGACGGAGTCAGAGGGAAGCGACAGCGAGATGGACCTGTACGACTACTGGGAATGCGCACAGTGCAAGGCCGAGAACAACAACCCGCTGTACCGGTACTGCGAGAAGTGCTTCAAGGTTTGTATTCATCTGTTTAGTACATGTAAACTGTGTGTTCTTCTCTTAGAATTCTATTTGAATATCCACTTTTGGGTATTTAGCTTCTTTTAAGCCAAGTGGGTCTAGAATCTCTGTGGAGCCTTAACTGTTCCAAGCTTCTTTTAATTTGCCCTATTTAGAGTTTTAGTCCATAATAGGCCAGAATTCTTCATGTAGTTGGATAACCAGTGTTGAAAAACTTTGTTCATAAGCGCATTTGAAGCCTTTACATCTCCTGCATAGTATCTAGTAAACCAAATTACTTGTCACAGTGATACATGACTGTTTTGTTTTATAATACGAGGGTCAAACTGAAAGTTTCTGGAATATAAAAAAATATGCAGTTTAATTGAATGAAAGTATTTTTATCGTTTTTAAAGAATTCGCCCTTATAATTCATGCGTTCAAACCAGTCGCTAAAGCAATTATTGAACGTCCGAACGGTGAACGGCCTTTAAAATGGCCATTTTAAAGACCTCTGCTTCTTCTGGCGTCTGAATCCAATGACCACGCAACTTATGCTTGATTTTGGGGAATGTAAAAAGTAATTGGGGACAAGTCGGGGTTGTATGGAGGATGGTGAGTGAGTAGTTCGACTTTTTCACCGTCCAGATGCTCAATTGTTTTCTGAGTGAATGAGGGCTGGCATTGTCATGCGTGGTGTAGGCTGATGCGGCGACTAGGTATTTTTTGGAGTTTATCCAAAATACTCGGCAAACAAATAGTTGTGCACCAATCGGCATTGTCATGCCGGTCTTCCTTTATCAGCTGACGCACAAGTTCGAAGTTTTATTGCGGGACAGCCGTTTTTTTGGTAGACCTAAACGCACGTCGTCAGGGATACACGGCCACGTTGAAATTCTGAATACTACATGCATATTGTCGTCTTTGAAGGTCATTACTAAAAGCAACACTCATCCGGTCTTCACGTGGTTTTTGTGTTAATCCATCCATTTTCAATTCAGACTTAAAAATCAATTAAAACCGAATCATAGCTCTTTTTTCCATGTGGCCAGTGTGTTAAGATAATAACACTTTTGAGGTAAAGGTATTAGGGTTTTGAGGAGGCTTTTGGGGTTATAAAGGTATTATATGTGTTTCGTAAGTATTATATTCCCGAAACTTTCAGTGCAGCCATCGTAGGTATGTAAGCAAAAAAAAATGCTTTGTTTATTAGCAGTGTGAAGTTGAGCTCCAGTAAATTTCCTCTAGAAACTATCTTTGATTAATTGAAATTGAATTTGCTAAAATTGCAAAATGAAATGCAAAGTTTGAGTTTAAATTCAAAGACAGGATTGAAATAAAGCACGTTCATCTGCCTGTAAAACGGCCATTTAAATTATTTGTACTATTGTGAGTAGAGATGTAATTTTCGAAAAGTAATGATACCTACATAGTTTTATGGCTTTGGCTCGTTTATGAATATTGTTTTTTGACAGATGCTTAATACGACAGATCTATTTATCTGGAATTAGTTTTATGAAGGAAACCGAAAGCCTTCAAGGCAGAGTAAAGTGACGCTGACTGCAATGAGTCTTCGGTACTTACCTAACGCCTAAAAAAGCTAACTACCAAAATTTGTCTTAGTTGTACTTACTTTGCTAGTATTAAAATGTTTACATAATTTTATATATATGGAGAAGCAAGCATGTGTGAAATATATACGAGTGAAGAAGTAAGAGTCATTAATATAAAAAAAGTTTAGTATTTACTTTGATTGATATTTCGTAATGTCAGTTCATCAGACATGTTTGGAATTTGTTCGTGTCGTGGAAACGTGTTTGTCGCATCAAATATCAACATGTTTAAAAAAAATGAAAGAAATGAAAGAAAAATAAACCAGCAGCAGTTTTTCCAGCAACTCCTCCTACACAATTTAGTTCTTTTCTCTTTATATATAAGATTAGTTACATTGTAAATTGGGAAATTGATTTAAAAGGTGTTAAGATTGATTGAAAGGTTGGTTGAGGTAAAAGGGTTATGTCAAATGGTATGAATAACTCTGCGAAACAAGATGGCTGTGAGTATATTATGAATAAATATCGGCAACATTGGTGACTGGATGTCATGTGTTATAGTTGGGTCAATCTAGTATGTTCTCTGTGACAGCTGTATTTATAAACACGTATTACAGTTTCTTTGTCTTTTCATTAATAATACATTAATACAGGACTTGCGACGATATCCAGTTGATTATGTGATTTCTATTAAGAGTACCTTTTTCTAAATGTTCTGCTTGTGAGTGTATGAAGTGTTTGGAATTTCCAAATACGGCTGTCGCATGGACCATCCTACGTTTTCCGAATTGATGTAGAGAGATAGATTTTTGTGATGTTTTTCTCTTGCTAGACGTAGGTTTCCCACAAGGCTCGATCCAATGAATGATTGTTCTATGTTAAGACTTTTGGAGATGATAATTTCAGCATGATTATCTCTAAAAGGTAAGTATTTGACAGTAAAACCACAGTAGCGTTCCAAAAAAGAATGAATTATACATCCTCTTGATAAATGAAAACTATATTTCAAGACAATCGGCGGAATAAAATAAAAAAGCATAATAAATCTATATCCTGATTTTAAAATCCTGATATAATAATAATAATAGATCCTGGTAATAATAGATTTTTACAAATTTTCAATTAATTACCTTAAACGACTTAAACACAGTAACTCATAGTTACATAAAAAAATTGTAAAATTATCTTTACAGCTTTTTCTGCATTGCTATCAATGCCTTTAAAGAAACGTTTTTGTTGTAATGTTACTGATAAAAAAACGTCTATGTCGTGTGTATCTGAAAACTTGTTGTGCGTAGTTTATGCGAGGATTTTTAAAATCCCACTTAATGCATATGTACTAAATATTTTAATCCAATTTTAGGTACGTAAAAACTTCTTCCCGCCGAGACCGAAGCGAAAAAACAAGCGTAACCCGGTAACCAACGTTCCGCGCACTTGCTCGGTCGACTCCGGGGTCGAGTCTGCGTATAACAGCCAGGAGACCCAGTCCCACAGCTCCCAAAGTCAGCTCTCTGAACTCAGTCTGCCTACTGACCTGAGCCAGCCGACTGAGCTCAGCCAGCCAACCGACCTTAGCCAGGTGACTGACCTAAGCCAGTCCACTGACCCAAGTCAGCAGGTGGAACTCAGTCAGCGCTCTGATCGAACCCAATCCCAATCGAGTCCCGACGATAACGACGGTACATCCTCTACGCTACACGAGAAAAACAATGTGATATTAGGTAGGCCGTGGAAGCGCCGCGCCGAGTCCGCCGATCGCAACAGCAAAAGGCCCAGGGTCGACTACTCGGATAGTGACTCGGACTACGAGCCGCGCCGTAGGAAAGCAAAAAGCGCCGATCCCGAGGTAGCTCCGTTGGTCAAAACTGTAAGCGACCCCGCGCTGACCGTTGAGGGCTCTGTTAAACTAACCAAGAAGGCTATTATGAACTCCTTGAAAGAGAAGTTAGACAATGATAATATATGTATCATATGCTATGCTGAGCCGAAGTCGGCGGTGTTTGTTCACGGCAGGATAGCCCACATCTGCTGTTGTTACGAATGTGCGAACAAGGTGTGGCGCCAATCCAAGAGGTGCCCGCAGTGCAACTGCAAAGTCAGTAACGTGTTGAGGGTGTTGTAGGTCAACTTATTTAACGACATTTCGAAATCACGCTTACTTTAAATTGCACCTTTGGGACAAAACTGTGCAATGTCCAAAGTTACAACAGAAAAAGTTGACACAGTTTTGTCGCAAAGGTGCGAATATGGAACTGAAAATATCCTGTCATAATTAGGTGCTGACTATATAGCGGAAAGTGTAACATTTCAGTTGCATCGGATTCTGGTAAGGCATTTATTGATCTTAAATATTTAGATACTCATTAAAGTTAAATTATATTGGTTAATTTAGCATTGGGTTAAAATATAAGTGGACATTTTATTCACTGAGTTAATAAGCATTATGCTTAGTGATTTATCGGATTTTTCAGTATTCTTAGTGTGTAATTAAAAAGTAAGTGAATTTCATTCGAAATGTTGTATTGATTCCAATTCCAATACGAGAGTGGTTGTTGAATATTGTTTTACTTAGTTCTTTTATCTTTCTTTGTACGAATTAGGCACAGGCTCCTGATACGCGCTTAGAGCTGTTTCCATTGTTCCTACCCCTTTGTCTGCTGGAAACGAAAAAAAACAGCGGTCTCTTCTAGAAAAGGCCGAGTAAAACTTAATTTAAAAACCTATTGCATTAAGATATACGGGAACTACCCTAAGCATACGTGTATACTTCCAGCAGGCTTTCTAAATTGTAAAAAAACAATTACCGCGGGGTCAATGGCAAATTATTCATCGTAAAGATTAAAATTGCCTTTTAATTATAGTGCTAAAACTAAGGCTGAGTTTTAAAACAAGTCGTTATTTTCAATAATTATTCGTATGCAAGATTATCATTTTTGGCAAGCCTACGACTGTCATTATTATATGTAAATAAATTGTATATATATTTAATGGGCGTTTTCACAAAAAAGTTCCTCTAATGTTGAACTGAACGTCCCTTCTATATACGCTACATTTCAATGTTTTCATAGGTCGATCAGTGGAGGTGTGTTCAGATTTTAATTAGACTATCTCTACCATTTACTTTAAGAAAAGCGTCGTAGGGCGATTATTATTTCGTCTTTTTGTCCAAAAAAGGTTTGGGATCTGAGCGTCATAAAACTGACTTTACTATCATTATTAAGAGAAACCTGTTATATGAAATTTAATAATGCCAGGTTATAACTAGAAACCGTCACCTATTTAATGCAAGATTGTGTGAAATATTTTTTAATTGTGCATCAATATTTTGAATAAGTTAACTCACCTATAATGATGAAACAATATCTAAATGAGAGTAAAACACTTTTTTAATGAAAACGCCCTTTTGTCCCTTATATTAATTGACAGGGATTCGACCGGTCGTAGGTATATATTTGTGTGTATATGTTTTTATATTATAGTCGAATTCATCAACCTTTTACGAAATTAAATATTCGCTACAAGAAAAAGAAAACTAAAAAATCATAATTCGGTTGATTAATTTGACTTATTTGCGAGTAAGTTGTTTAGTTAGGCTTTCCTTATTAACCCACCCTCTAAGTAATGGAAAAATAAAATACACGTGGTTACAACTACAAAATGCCATCTTGGTGCTGACATTCTTTCCCAATTTTACCCATATGGGAACAAAGGTATTTTCTGCAGAACAGAGGGGAGGGTATATAGGAGTAAAGATGTTAGTTTAACAGAGGTAAACTCAAACAAGGGATGGTGCTTTTTAGCTTAGTTTAAAACGACGTAGTCAAATTGAGGCGTGAATTTGAATTAAAAGTTTAGTAATATGTAAATAAAGAGCCACCGACAAAAGAGTTAATATATTTTCTATATTGATAGGTTAGGGTTAATTTAATTTAGAAGCTTCCTAGCTTACAATGGTTGTATTTCATTTTAATGCCAAAATTGGGAATTCGTTTTAGTTCAAACAACACGGCTTTTAGCTTGGAGCTAGGGATGCGCAAACGGAGTTTAGATATCTAATTATAGGTAAGGGGCTAAAAGAAAATTCTTAGGGATGGCTCTAGTGTTACTACATTACTAAGTAAGCGGTTACGTAAGTTCACGTATGATGAAGAGGCCGTATGCGAAATTTTGCCGATTTCGATGATTTACGTGATTTTACAGTTGAAATACTTTACTTGTAAAAATTGAAATGCGCAACGCGATAGATAATTACGATTTTCAACGAATGTATTAGTAATTTTTAGTTATTTTTTATTTTATTTTGATTAATCGATCTGAAACCGGCGACTGTTTTGTGAATTTTGCTGTAAGAGGTTTAGAATATCGCATATTCACGAATTGTTTTGACGTGTAAAAGGTATGAAAAAATTCCAATTTATTGCTATAAAAGTCGTCTAAAAATGTATGAATTACATTTTACTACCTTCATAAAAAAATATTTGTGTAAAAAAATATTTAACTCGGTAAAATTTACAAGTTAATAACTAACATGGTATAGTTCAAAATCGATCCATTACCTTAAAAAACATCCAAAAAATAAAGCATTGTATAATGTTTTAAAACAACCTAAATCTCGCATTATAATACTCGACAAAAATAAAAAAGTAGCTCATTCATTCGTAACTCATTTATTCAATCATAACTGAAATTATAATTTCGTGATGCATTAAAACTTATAGAAAAGCAGTATTTTACTGTAAAATCACGAAATGATGCAAAACCGGCTGAATTTCGTATACGACCTCTTAATTTTATTTACAGTTCTGTCGTACAAGATATATTTAATATCAATCATATCTTGCCTGTAACTTCTTTATTTCTTAAAGCGTTTCATGACGACTTTCGCTGTAAGTCTTAAGCTAACGGATAAGTGTTTTTTTCGCATGTAAGATTCTAAACTTGGGTCCAATAAATATAAAAGACTTGAGATACCAATGGGTACAAAAAAAAAAATCTAATAGATTTGGACATTGTAAACGTGTAGAACATTAGAGCCATTCGTTTGAATTTTTACCAACTGCGGTAACTCTTGACCAGTGTTTCTGTACTAATAAATTAATCGCTTAAAATGTGTCGATTTTTTGCGAGAATATTTGAGTGGTACAGTGTTTTGTTTTAATGTAATGCAGCATTTAGAAGGAGTTTGCAAAAAAAATATTTGTTGTCAATTTTGCAAGACTTCATAAAGGTGGTTTACCAATTCCCTTAATATGTTTTAAATAAAATGGTATCGGCTATTACAACTTACTAGTTTTATGCACAAAGTACATAGCGTGGACAACTGATAAAATATAATTGGATAATATAATGCTCTCGTGATTCCAATATTAATAATTTACGAGTTTTATGTCCATGTAAAGTATTTTTTATTATGCTTGTCATTCATCATGCGCAGTACAGTTACTAGCCGAGTGCATTGCCGAGAAGTTGTATGTATGTAACGATTTAGCTGCAAATTTGAATACTAGGTCAGAGTTACCGCTATTTTGTATATTAACTCGTCATATCACTCTTTTAACTATCTCCATTTAGAGGTAAAAAGTGCCTAACGGACATTTTGTTAAATAATTCAGATTATATTTAGGTTAGGTTTTCACCTTGTCTCTACCATCCCACCACCTTTCCTACCGCATAAAGCGTTTACTTAGAATTATTTTTATCTTGTTAAATTGAGATTTCTCTATTGCGAAAAATTTATAGATAAATAAGTAGATATTAAAAATGTAAAATTAGATCTCTATTAATAAAAATGTATATAATAGTTTAAAACGATTGTATATAGGCTCGGTTATCCGAGATTTTACGAAAAAAAATCGAAACTTAAAAAGAATAAATAAATACAAGTTTTTTCCAGGATATCGGTTTTTATTTACTTTCCCTTCTGCTTTTTTGTAACTACTTGAATGTTTAGTAGTGAAATATCGATTTTTAATAAGAAGTAAAATCTGGTTGACACAAATAGATGACCAGTCTGTTTTGATTTCCGTCTAATTAGACCTTTCTTTCCCTAGGCACTACTGCGTGGCACAACTGACCAATGATTTCTATTTCAAAATCAAATTTAATAAAGTCGACGGAGCTCTGCTATCGCAGAGCTCCTATTTCTGGGTAGTTTGGCCCTCCGGGCCTGCTGAAGAACTAACATAACCTAAACCTACCTCATATTTATGATACAGATTTTGGTCAGTTGTGCCGTTTAGTTGTGCCATTGGGAAGTCGCTTAATTAGATAATATGTGGGGACTAGGTAGGCCCATTTACATATACAACTTTCTTGTACAAGAATCGGCAATAATTTGTACGTAACGGTTTAGACTGAGCAATTGTATGATTTCCTCAATTTTAATGAATGGAATGTGCAAGAAAGTTGTATAATGTAAATGGGCTTTAAGTCAGCATCAGGGGTTAACGCAACAAAGGAGGGTCGACGGGCTCTACGCCTTTTTCAACTTTAAATTCATACAAATAAAGCAATTTTTAGAATACTGTTACCCACGCCTACCGATTTAGTAATAACTATTTTATTTGTATGAGATTAAAGTTGAATATTAAACTAAGGCAATCCGTCTGTCAGTGGTAAACTCAAAATTATTCTACTGTTCAAACCTAGTTTGACCCAGTCACATGCAACGAATGCGTAAGCGGCTCAATATTTATAATAAATATTGAATAGTGGGGCACGCCGTCGTAGATTGAACACATCATCATCGTTTTAGCAGAAAGACGTCCACTGCTGGACATAGGCCTCCAGGGTTTGCCACAAGGACCGGTACACTACCCTTAATTTGGCAGTGTGCATTTTGTGCACATACCGTAATGTTGATTATAAAAAAAATTATTATATTTTTTACACTGGTTCAAAATTGAATAGGGTTTGAATTGACAATTTACGAGTTGACTGATACAATTAAATGTCGTGCGTTGTATAGCAGTCAGATTATCCAATGCTCTTACGGTGAAGGAAAAACATCGTCAGGAAACCTGCACATTCGAACAGCTGAGTGTGTAAGAGGGTAATTGCACAAAAGAACCTAAAGGGGTCGAAGTGTATTCGAAAAAGCCCACCTGGAAGATAAGATATGCTTTCAGATAATAAAATACCTAATGACTTGACAGTTCAAGTTCATATCTTACCCTTCATATACCTACCTACGTAGAGTAAATTGTATTTATAGAATACAGGTACAATTCAGGATTTCGATCATAATATCCTGTTTTATCTGGCGCATATCAGTCGTTTCCTATTGAAAATAAATCTTGAGTTGTAATTTTTCTTTAATACCACAAATTTTAACTCTAGTCTCGTAGCTAAGCCTACCCGTATCAGTCAGTGCTGGTACATAGGGAGCAAGTCTCAGATTTTTTTTTCATTGTTGTAGGAAAAAATGCACTTTGTTACCAAAACATTTCGTAAGAAAACTGACAATATATTGGGTTCTTTTTTATTGTGCAGAATAATGTTCTCAATCAAGGTGCATTTTTTTCCCAAAACGAAATAAATTGACCCTATTTTATTTAATCCCCCCTAAAAGAATTTAGTGTTCTTAAGTGTCTTCGACTATCTGCCAGGTTCGTCAATTCATCGCCCTTCAAGAGCATACGATTTAAAGCATTTGTTCAGCAAATTATCGCATATTATAAATGTGAAAGTAACTGTCTGTCTATCTGTTTGTTACGCTTTCACCGATAAACCGCTGAAACGATTTAGATGAAATTATGTATAGTTTGATAGTTGAGTCCCGGAAAAGGATATAGGGTCCTTTATATCCCGACTGTTCCTGAGAGAATAGCGACAAACGACATATACGCGGACGGAGTTGCGTGAAACAGCTAGTACACTATAATTCGTAGATATTATTCACCTTCTACGCACTTTGATTTACGTGCATAAGACGCGCGTTTACAAATTCAAATTCAAAAAACTTTATTGAATCGCATTCAATCATCTTCTACACATTCATATTCCTCTTAGGATACACAGAATGTGTTAAAAACATGTTACCTAGTTCTCCGAGTAAAAATAGATCTAGTCTAAACATACTTTCGCTGTTTGAGAAACCAGCTGGAAAACTAAACGTAGCTATAGCGATTATAGGGCAATCACTTATAGATTGCATCTTTTGGTGTAAGTATAAGTTCAGACTCGCGTAACTATGAGTAAGGTGACACAAGGGGAAGGCAGCAGACCCATGGGACAAAAATGATACTTATTTTGTATTTAATAGCCTCGTAAGGTTTAAGTCCGTTTCTCAACTATAGGTATGGCACGTACAAAGATGACTCATACTCGACACGTCTTAATGGAAGCTCGTCAATAAGTAAGTATGCGTGACTTACGGTGAGTAACTATTTGATAAAACAAAACTTCACAGTGCCTTGAATTGAATTGTTGCCATTTTACGTACACACACATACATAAAATCTCGCCTTTATTCCCAAAGTGGGGAAAGCAGAGCTGCAGAATTACCAACAGCTCTAAAAAGACTTGATCATTCTGTTGCCGCATTTTACACAATCGGGCTAAGATGCTTAGGATGTTTGTTTAAAGCCCTACAAAATAGTACTACAAGCCTTTATTCCCTTAGTCGCCTCTTACAACATCCACGGGAAGATCGGAATGGCACTATCCTAACCCGGCAACACGGACGAATTTTAGGATTTTTAGGTACAGTGCCAAATAATGTGGTCTATACATTTTGACACAACTTCGTATGAAAATGTACTATTGAGTCGATATTACTTAATGACCTTATTGTTTTACGACTCACAAACTGAATTGAACCACACATTTGGCCGAAAGTAGGATGCATTCGTGCAACGTCAAATCTCATGGCGGGAATATCTATAATATGTGGTTTAAAAAAACTATATATTTACTGCATGGTGCGGTGGAACTCGTATGTAGCTTAACGTTTTAGTACTTTGTCACGCTATCGATATACTAAATTCAAACCACTCTCAGTTTAATACGTTATTGTGACAGGGTACTAAAATGAACAGCTTCTTATGAGTTCGACTGTACAGCACCATGCACTTACCATCCTCGTTAGAATTGATTAAATGCAAGCCCAATTGATTGTAAATAATCTGATTAAGTACCTACATTTAACGCTAGGATTGTGGATAAAGGTTCTTAGGCTGCTCCTTCCCTCTTAGCGTTTGAATTTTGAAGCAGTCCCATAAAAAGCTTTTAAACAAATCCCCGGGGATTATCGTGAGATCCAAATACAACCCCAATTCTATACCTATCTATCCTACAAATTTGTCATCAGAATCTAAACCAGTCCTGTAAATGATTGTCCAAGATATAGATATGGAATTCGCGAGACGTCACTCACTGATTTTACTTAATTCTTGTAGGCATTGTAGCTAATGCTTAATGCTACGTTCACACGTAAATATCTACTCAAAAACACGAGAATTGAGACTAGTTCAAAATAAATAATGGACGGATCCGCTCTTTGTGTAAAAAAAACACGGAAATAGTCGCAGGCGTGACCGTACGGTTGGAGCCTTATTTCTTAAGGTTCACCACCCCATCAGTGCCAAATTATTAATGAAGTTGGGCGCCAAAAACCAAAAATATCCGGCGACGAGGAAACGCTGTTAATACGCGATTAGAATTGCCAAAACGCATACAAACAACAGTCTGTTGCGTTCGAGACTGACTCCAGAATACATAACATAAATCAAAGTAATTGGGAGTCGAGCGTCATCTTTTAAAATAGTCCCATCAACAGAACGAGATGCATTGTTATCGGTATAGCTGCATCTCTTTCAAATCCTTGGAATGTCAGCGAGGGAAATGGCGAGTCTCACTTGACCGAACGCTCCCCCGTTTTGATTGATTCGGTGATTCACTGCAGGGTTAATCTAACTTAACCAACGAAGGCGTATGTTCGTTGTGTTGTAAAGCATACTCAACTTACTGTTCCCTAATATATGGTCGCATATGCCATGCCCATAGGATGTCCGTGGCAGTTTTGTTCACAGGAGAGAGTGGTAGACTAGTAGAGAGGGCATATTTACGTAGGACTTTTGATATAGAAATACTTAGCTATATAGCTACTACATCTATATAGGTGTAGAATGCTTACTAATTAACAACGGCAAATCTAAGACCGACTACCTAGTTTACAATAGGTGAGTTAATTAAGACGCTAATCTTTTAGTCTAGATTTAGCGAGATTTAGTTACCTATCTACTTTATGTGCAAAACGGATCGCTGGAGCGAAGCCAGACGGTACAGAGCTATTCGGTAAATGCTAATACAAGGCAATTTGCGTGCAAATAACTGCTTAACTCAGATTAAAGTATCAAACTCTGCTAAGCCTATCTAGATTTGAAATTCAACCAATAATAAGTTGCCCGATTGATTGAGACCTTTGTCTGTGGAATAAGTTTAATTACATCACCCATTTACGCATACCAGTCGTTTAAACAAACTTGAATGCTTAGGGCAAATGATTCATCCGTGGCATAAAAAAATAAGTGAACATGTGTGTGTAATGTATACCGCTAGCCGCCACCCCCGCGCGGCCGCCTCGACACTTTGCGCGCCGGCTTACTCAGTACCGATTTGACGTCCGTGCAAGCAAGTGCTTCCTCCGTTCACCACAACACTGTGAGTAATTATTTGTAACAACTTTTATTGTTTTTGTTTCTTATAAAATAGATTACCAAGTGGATTTTAGAGGTTAGGTTTTAAATTTTAATATTTTTATCTGTGGTTGGAATGATGCGGTAATGCGCGGCAGTTTGGCTGTTTATGAGCGCAGCACGAGTCTACCGATTGAGGTGTTTTTAAACATCTGCCCAGTACAGGGTGCATTGTCTTTGTATTGTTGAGTGCTTATCGTGTCGCAGACGTGCATTTCCGGCTACGTGACCAGTTTAATAAGATAGCTATTGGACATTAATACGTACCGAAGTTCGACGTGGTGTGTGGTGATTCAGGAAACCATACCGACATTCCTCGATTTTCCCTATTCAATCAATATTAACCCTGGAGTCACTTCGAAGGCGTACTTAAAGTGCACTATACACGGGCAATTTTTAAAGGCAATTTATAGCCGGCAAATTTTTTTTTGTGATAGAATGGGACGTCAGTATACGACCAGTTGACGGGCAATTATTGCACAAAAAATATCTGTGTAAGTGCACATAATTATGTCACATGTTTTTTTTGACACAGATCTATAAAGTTTTGTTGATGATCTCTCCAAAAACGATAAAATAGAGGGTAGTTGCGTTATAGCAATATTACGTCTGTCATAGAAAGTAAACTATCTCAAATACGCGCATAAATGTTTCGCAAAGTATTACAATGGCATTGAGAGATGAATTGTAACGGGACGAGAACGATCGTAACTCAAATAGGAGGGTGCGTTGAATGAGGGGACCCGTGAAACATTCAATTGAATCATAAAAAGAAAGTTCATAGTAAATTCGACACATTAATTTGACTGAATGACAGTCCACCTTTTTTGATTCATTGATCATCGTTTTTCACTGCGCGTTGGTAATTTCCAAAATAATGTAACTTGAAGCGGTAAAAAAACAGGTTAACAGTTTCGTTTCGGTTCGTTCGCGTTGCGATGTATTAATTATGTTAATAAATGCAATTAAGCAGCTTCATCGCTGCTTCTACCCGGTGTCATTCAACTTTAAATTAAACTCATAGACAATAACTCAATTGGAATTATTTTTCTCGACTGCAGTCTTGTTATTAGAGCCATAAACAATCGCGTATTTAATAACTTTTATCGGCAAGAGAATCTCGAGGGGTAATAAAAGGCCCTTGAAAAGGACAACTGGCGGTTTTGTCCTTGAAATGCGATGCTAATGAACCCAAGTTTCGTATCGGGTGGGTACTAAATATAGACACATGACTAACACATAACACATGGACACGAGCAATAATCGACCGTTGATGCTTGGAATAACAAACATTCAGATTTGTTTAAAAAGTTTTCGGTTGTATTTCGAAACGTTCACGTTTGGAGACGTTAGAAACTATCGAGATAGGTAACATGTCACATTCCTACGAGTAGATGGTTTCGTTTGAGAGCTTTTTCTAAGTATGGAACGTTATAAACAACTTGCGGTTTTCCTGGTGATACATTAGTTCTAATTAAATATTAACACTGCGAAGTCAACTGACCAACAGTAGGTACACTTTTTTTATCTTTTTTTAAATCTTTTTTTTCTTTATAGGGGCTTTGGTACATTACAGGAGCCATGTCAGCCCCATAATTCCCTAATCTACCTTACCAACTAAGTTTTTAACTTAAATACAAACAGTACCCTAATAATGCCTTCCCTCCGGGAAAACTTGATTAAAAGATACTCGTTTACTAAAAAAAAAGTATCCTTACTAATTTAAAAAATAAATCCTTAGCAAGAGAAGGAAACACTAACATTCGTATTTATAGACACGAAAAGAAATTACTTAAGCAAAAGTAATGCCTTATGAAACGATTTTAGTATGACTTTTGCACGTTACAAATTTATATTTATTTTTTATTTCCTTAAGAAAAAATCTACGGCTTACTCACGGTTATTTTTCAAGAGCAACCCGACAGGACATACCCAACAGCAAGCTTTAAAAAAAAAACTGGCGGAAGAAGACATGACGGAGTCCTTAACCGGGGCAGCGGTATCGCGAAAGTACTCCCCGGACAGTGCAAATTTCCTGCTTTACATTGTCCATTACAGAAGTTATCAATTATATTAACTCGTAGTACTTAGTTTAAACGACAATAGTAATCACATAGCATCATAATGAAAACCAACCAGTATTCAGCGATAATGACACTTCCGTAATGAACTAGAGTCCGAATCATGTCGGGCTGTTCCCGGCTCATTACTGGGAGTAGGTAAACGGTTGAGTTTCTGAGTTTACTTTCTTAACCCTTTACTTATAAACGTGGAATAACCGTGGGGTAGCTTATGCCATGCTTTGTCACGTTCTGTCAGATGTAAATGTCACATTTACAGATAAGGACAAAGCATGGCATAAGCTACTCCGATTATTCCACGTTTATAAGTAAGGGATTTGGGGTCTTCCGGTAACCTTCGGGGAGGGAAGTTGGCCGATTGAAAAATGTCTGGCTTTTGCTTTTGGTTTATTCTGTTTAATATTTTAATATACTCACTTGACATTGGCGAAATCACTGCGGAATATAGCGGTGGACCGCCATTATTAAAAAAAAGGAGTTATTCGGTAATATTTTGATAGATTGACAAAAGAAACGCTGATCAAGTTTACGACTCTTTTTGTCTTGCGTAATGGTCGTATCGTAACGTAAATCACGATTACAAAAGAGTTACTCGGTTAAACTGGCCGGTTGAGATGACATGTCGACTTTCGCCGCTTTCTCGCTCCATCACAAAAAGTGCAATTAGTGGCTACGCGCTGATACCTCGTTACGTGCCACGGTGTTAATGATTCTGTGGCGTGAGTTGAGACCACAAACAAATAAATATTTTTTTATTTATAGATTGGTGTAAATTCTTAATTGTTTCTTGGTTTATCCTACCTAACCTGCATAAAACTCATTGTCAGTCGTAAATTCAAATAATTTTCCTTTACATACCTACGTTTTAACTTAACTTAACATCTAGTCAATTTAAAGTTCTTTTGAAATATATTAATTAATTATGTTAATGTCAGCGACATAGACATACTGACGCATCGAAGGCAATCAGCCATGTATTCAAATTTCAAAATGTTCATTCAGTCAATTGGCGTAAGAAAGCCCTCTTGATTCCAATTTACTGAATGATCATTTACACGTCGGCAATATGAAGTGAATCTGCTAGCGCTTTGGACAAGACCATCATTGCGGAGAAGGAGCGCCGCAAGAAATTCTAGCAGAAGGACATTTTTTTAATCATATTCGACTTATATCCCTACTTAGCTTAATTAGGTACCTACTTCTGTACATCTGGGCACTGCCAGACTCAGAATCAAAACGTCCTAGGACTTGTTCTCAGGTTTCTTACCGATTGTTATGATTCATTGTTTTTTATTAATTACTTGTTAAATTTTTTTTTTGTCGAGTGGTGAGGGGTTGTTATGTTTTTCCTGTATATTATTTTCTTTGGAGGATGTTGCAGATAGTCTACACTGGACATATATAAAAAAATGTACTTTGAATTTGACGAATGTCAGAGTAGAAAATAATTGATGGATTTGGTCATTGTAAAATAAATGGTTTCGTGAGTCGGTATATTGCTGCAGCATATTTTATTTTTGTGTAACAATCATGTCACTGTATCACAGCTTCACCGGATTACACTCCTTTCATTGAGTACGAATTAACGCATTTTAAACGATATTTTAATGAGTGCCTTAATTCTCCGAACCTTTTATTTTCCTGTTGACGCAACAGTTTCTGATAATGAGTTTGTAAAAGGAAGAACGCTTTGTAAAACCGCTAAATTTGCTTTGCCTTGTGTTAAATATTGTTATTGACCTTTTATGTATAACTAAACTTCGAATGGTTTTGTGGAAATTTGGGGGTTAATGTATTCTACCGCAGACCTCAGACGCAGACATTGGATGACGTGCATGAACGAGACGCAAGATGTTCTGCGTGTGCGAGCAAGAGACAAACTTACTTCCCGAACTGAATCGATTGCCTGAGGGCTGGAACTCACCCCTAATTCGTAAATGCTAGGGCTGTCTCTGTCGGTTGTAGGATGACATAAAATTGAAATAAAAAGGTTTTCAGTGACCTATACAGGGTTATGTTGTAGGGTTTATTTATTTTTGAAGCCTTGGAAAAAGGAGAGGCGTTTTCCCAGAACCAGGATTCAGTTTCTAAGACATGCTTTCTTGCCTACTATTTTTATATCGCTAACAATTAACGATTATCAAAATCATAACACTCGTTTTTTTTGGCAGTCGTGTAAAAAGATAGTCAAATGAGTTTGAACTCGACGGACTTATATCAACCATTTAGGAGTTCTAAAACCTTCCTTCTACCTTCATCATCATACCAGCTTGATAGCAGCTGCGTAATGCAAAAATATAAATCAGTAAGTGCACCGAAATTAAAAACTCCGTAAACATTTAATAAATCAATAAATTCAAAATTTAATCATTTTTATACTTACAGATCAAGCTATCATGTTAAATGCTTGGATTACTTTGGATAAAGGATCAATTATTTAATGTCACTATATGAAACGAATCAATAAATATCTGTAATTGACTAATGGCATTGGCACTAACAGTTTCATACAATATGAATAAACATTTTATAATACGATTTTGGTCAGCGAGTTGGCAACCATACTGCTGATTCGATATACAAGACCTAGGTAGTTAGGTTCCTACCCTACGCGTTGGTCTGCGAATCAATAAAGTGTACGCAGGGGAGGGCCCTCTGCTGCACCATTCAAATAAAAATAAAACTCTGCAGACTAGGTATCTATGGAACCTAAACATGTATGATTAAATAACCGAGATTTATTGCAGTGAAACTTGAATCTAACGCCCAAGGAAAATGCTTTCGAGAATTTGAACTGTCACACATAAAATTAAAATTAATGAAAAATATATATAAAATAAAGATTTTAATTAGTCTAGTGCATACTGTGAGGAATAGACAAAAATGCGCGCAACGCAACGTTTGAATTTTTTTAATTGCAGATGTTCGCGACGCTCCATAAAATTTGAGACGTTAGATTCTAGCGTGAGGTCGTTGACTTGTGAAGTGGTTCCGGTGCGTTACTGAAGTTCGCTATTGATTAGTCACTCGTTATTGCAATTAGAAGTTAAATATTTATTCTATCAACAGCCTTTTGCCAGACTACAACCCCGTCTGAATAAAAAAATACTTAGTTATATTGTAAAGTATTTACTTATTTGTGTTTTTTTCGATAACTTTTAAAATTTAACCCTTTGCCCAATTTATTGCGTTAGTCAGTTGTAGGGTGTTAACAATATCACATTCCTTCGTATCTCTATTGGAAGGTTAGCCGAAACCCAAAAAAATCTTATGTCACGATAACGTCAAATACCAGATATACCTACACCTATAATCAAACTTTGTCAATAGGAATAGAAATCTTTATCATGTTCCTACGTGATTCACGCTTGTCACATGTCACATGTCTTGTTTTTACAAGCCTTTCGGAAAATTACATCATTATTCCATTTCCTTTTCACTTGCTCTTTCACGAAACCCGTTCCTTAAAGCAGAGTCTCCCACACCAAACTTGACATTGGCGAAATCACTACGGAATGCCATAAGGAAAAAAGAAGGAAATTTCATCAAATTTGATTAGCATTAGAATCTCGTTTTTATTTTTACCCGACTACGGAGAAGCAAAGGAAGGGTAATGATTTTGACACCCTATGTATGTTTATATGTATGTATGTATTTATATATGTATATATGTATGTATGTTCCACTCTAGCGCCGTTCCTATTGAACCGATTTTAACAAATGAGGTGTCTATCGATTTGTCTTTTTTTTGCGATGGTTATACGCTATTTAATTTTATTATAAATTAAACATGGCGGCTGGAAATAAAAAAAAAGATTTTATTTTGTACTTTTTGTAGTTTGGATTTAGTTTTTTAAACTTATTGTTATCAGATATGACTCATTATTTATCTATGATCACGGTTAAGTTTTTGGTTTCTCGCTAAATACATAACAGGTACTCGTATAAGTTTCAAGTTCTAATTTTAAACCGCAGCGAGAGGCGGACACGTAACTCGGCTAAGGGCAAATATCGGGGTTTATAATTTTAATGTGAATATCAACTAATCAACAAACAATTGATGAAATATAATGGAATAGAAACATACCTATTCACCAGAGTAAGAAGTCTAGACTATAACGGTATTTGCCCGACATGCTATTTTCTTTTCTCGTCATCAAGATTATATCCAGATAGATTATTAGATTATTAGATTATATTAGAGCCAGCCGCATCAAAACTAGATCGATCCGATCAAACTTTTAACGATTCCTCTGTTAACATAGTAACGTCATCTTTTAAATAAAAGTGTTCACTTGTTAAACAAATTGTACATGTACTGCAAGCACTCGGACCTAAATAGGTGCATCATGTTTTAAACATAACGTATTCATGTTCGATAGTCGCAAATGGAGTCGTGGACAAGCCCAAGGCTGTCACTGTTGATGCGTTTACAAAGCCCGTTACGATACTATCGAGAACGAGTATTTGTTATGGCAAAAACAAAGTAAACCTTCGTTCAATCAGACAGAAAAACAAAGTAAATTAATAAATATCTACTAGAACATTTAATGGAAAAGATTTATCCGTCGAATATTGCTACCATTGATTGTTACTTATACCCAGTTACACTTCCGGATCAATACAAATGTACCCATAGACATCAACATCATTTATGCCCAGATCGATTGTGACGTCAAGGCAAAGGCAACATTTTTTGCAGCTATTGTCGCTTGTATCGTACAGTCATAATTTGGTTAAACTCCCTGATTGAGTTATTGCACTACCTTTGCAATGACTTTAGATTAATGAGCGAGAAATATTTTCTTTGTACAATGACATGACGGCGTGTTATCTCGTGCTTAGGTTTTAGAATTTAAGTTGCTAAGCGTAACGACATTTTTATCTGCGGTGGCCACCTGGCATGCCTTGGACCACACCTTACTCATTTATTTTACTTCCTAACACAACGTATCATCGTTTCGTTTTTACCATGTTTTGTGTGGCACAGCCATTAACAGCCACTTAGAGGATTTTGTGCTAAAAATATATCCCCATAGCTAACTTACTGGCTAGCACTTAAAATACCCGTCCCTTTCGCTCCAGTAGCTAGCATAGATTATAATTAATATATATTACATAAGTATATATAAAGTAGGTAGGCTCTAGTTCAAAACTGTCAAAGCTGTTAAGGTTTTACTAAGTAAGTATACTTAGTTTAATTAAAAATGTGCTAAGCCTTCAGACTAACTGGATTAAATTTGATTTCTAGGTATTCGTTCTGCTATGTCGACACTAAATATTGTTTTTTTTATGGATTGGTCATGCCATTGCCTTGTTTATAAATACAACTAAGAAGGAATTAATGTGATAAAACTGATAAATAATAAAGGAAAATTTTTTTTTGTTATTGAAATTGCTTGCAACAACTTATCGGGTGTTTAACCTCTCTTAGTCATAGCTTGACAAATATTGTTTCTTTTCCGATTGATAAGCAATTTCTAGAATCAATGAAATACGATAAGGCATTATTTCGTTTTATCTAATGTCGACTGCAGTTCTTGTAGTGTAAAATGTGAACAACCTGTGCAGAATGTCCGACAGTGTTTTGCAAATACACTACGTATTTTTAGTTTGGGATGAAACGTTTCCTAAATGTTTCTGACTCGTTTCTATCTGTCTTGCGTGTTAAACCAGTCACTTGGGCTGAAATTTAAATTTGGCGAGGATGACGTGTGCGGTCTGGAGTGCACGAGAAAAAAAGTTGATTTAAACGCTAAAAAATTGTAGCTACAAGTCATATTATAAATGCGTAAACGCGTCTGTTGTTTTATTTTTATTTGAGTGTCATACGATATTTTTTATATTGAATACTGGATAAAATGGAGTAAAAACAAACTAGTTAAAGACCATAGTGAGTGACAGAATTAGCATTCCACAAACGTTTTAACTCTACATATAAGTTTTGACAGTGAAATATCTTAGTTTTCACGGTTAATATTTTGTTTCGAATTATGCATACTACAATTAGGCAATCTCCACGGTGCAGGTTAAATTGAGTTCCTTATAAGGCTCAACCTACTTCGTTCAAGTGATTGCGCACTCCTTGTTCGGAACTCGACGCGTGAAGGCGACCCGCTGTCCAGGGTTAGAACGCAGATGTCACGATCCTTGCAACAGGAATGCTAGATATAAATAGAGGCAAGGTCGGGTCGACCTGCGGTTTAGCGGTCGCGCGCATAGATCGCGTTTGATCCTTACAATTACGGTCTCATTTACATCAATGTAAGAACAATACGATCCTAAAATGGGTATTGTTTACCATTTACATGCTAACCAGAGAAGTAAAACAAATGTCGTGTCATGAATGGACAAGTAAATAATTATAAATGAAGCAATCTTTTACAATAAAATCATATGCAGGCTAATTTGTTACACGATTTAATACCCATTAATTGACGCTTCGCGATTTGGCGCCAAGTAATGGACGTTGTAAATCAGCAAAAACGGTACACGAGGCCACCGAGCTGCTTACGGTGAAATTTTAATAACTTTAAAACTTTCTACGGTGTCGGCCGCGGCATGACTCACCGGTTCACTGTCCCCGCTCGACGAGACTATATCGATCCCTGATTTTTTGCCATTGTTGTTTAATCCAAAGAGGAGCACATGGTTACTAAACGAAAGTTAAAAATCAACAAATAAATTCTTTGCTTTTGAAAATCGAATCCGGATTTGTTGCGTAACGTTTATGGAGACAGTTAAAGTATGTTCTGTGCTCTATGGTTTGGAATTTTTGGCGCCACGCAGCAAATATCCTAATATGGTTAAAAGTTAACACGAAACAATCTTAAAATATTATTGTAGTCTACATAGAAGCCGTGTGGGGTTGTGCGAGTGGTACGGTATCTCTGTGACTTAGTTTACTTATTCACGCACTGTTGAGCAGCTACGACGAAATGCAAGTCTTTCTAAGATGGTATCGCGGCCATTTTGTTTTATATGTCACCATATGGCGTCTGTAATCGTATACTGGGGAGGTTTTTATGGCTCCCACAAAACAGTCGGTGTAGTTGCCTTTTAAGGCAATGAGTGACATGACCGTTAAAGATGGAGTAATCTACAATGGTGCGTTGATTTGGGCGACAGATGGTCAGAATTTGTATAAAGAAACTTGACCTGCCGAGCGACTGAGTCACAAACTGTTCTACTCGTAGGTTAAACTGCCATGATAAAACTACTGAAATGTTAAGTATTTTTAAATGAGTCAGGTTGCAATCCTTTACGATGAATCTGGGTAAAACCGTGAAAGTGATTAGTTTTCGGAATAAGATACAAACCACTTCGGTGATTCAAAATGTCATGACTCACCCATAACGTTTCTCAGTAACGGTTGAAATGTGTCACTTTTCATTCTTTGTTTGGATTAATAACCATGCCACAACACAAAAACTAATTCAAAAACGGTGGTCGTATTGTTGCAAAATTTAAATCAATGTGCTAATTTGCAGATAATCGTATAGATAAAGCGTTTCCAGCAATAAAGCATGTAATTTTTATTGAAAAAAGCTTACATTTGGCGGAAGATGTTTTTCGTTGTATTAGGCGAATGGCGTGATCCACACGTTTCCGATTGGCGTTTAAAACTTAGAAAGTAAGTGTTAATGCAAATTAAGTTTTTACAGTATCACAGGTGGTGCAGCCCAAATTACATACGTTACATTAACGTTAAGTTATTAAGTTATTTGAATACACGCGCTTTACGTATGCGCATTAGGTATGAATAGCTACATACTTATACCCTTTAGTACCTACAAAGACTTCAAATGAGATATCAGAGCGATACATTACTAAAGTAGTATTTATAAATGTCCTTACTTACATCTGACTATAACATAAACGAGATTAAAAATCAGGTATAATCAGAGCCCATAATCAGATCCCGATCTACAAGTTTAAACTATGTGTGTAAAAATAGTTTGCTTATTGTTATTATAGGTATTATACTCTACTTCAATATTTTTTTTTATTAACGGCTTCAATCCTGTTATGGCGTATTTCGCCAATGTCAAGTTATCTATGGACAATCCCTTGGACTTATTAGAGAGAAGTCCATGGATATCTCACGCGAGGGAAATTGTTCGTTAAAATAATGTTTTCTCCTGTAAACTAAACAGAAGCACATGGGGTTAGCTCCACACGCCTCTGTCAAGTCGCTTATTTTAGTCGCACAAAAGCCGATTACATAAAAGGAAGGTGGTGACGGTGTTTTACACACTTATCTTAATGCCTGTCATAGACAATACCGTTAGGGATAGAATAGTTCTTAACCTCCAAAAGAGTTCTGTTAATACATTTAGTACCGGGCTCCTCAATTTTGACAAATAAATGACTTCTGGGCAGTGAATGTGTGCTTATTTGACGCATGCGCGTCGGGCGCAGCAGAGCGAAACATGTGAGACGAGACATGATACCGACCGCGAAGTAACTGTCTGCTGCAGGGTTGCCATGGGTTACTTAACCACGTTATAATCAAAAACCGTATCCGCTTTCGTTTTTTGAAATGACAACATGTAGAGGCTGGTTTTCCATGAGACCAAAAGTCTTTCAATTTATATAGATTATAGAGAGAGAAAAAATAAGAATAGGGAACATGCATATATTTTTGAGGTATAAATGTTCAAAAGTCAAAGTTCAGACAGCCTGCAAAAACGCTCTATACAAAATCGACGACAGGAATGACGTCACAGCTGTTGTTCGATGTTTAAAATAATATATAAGGACTTTATAACGAAATTAACATTTAATTCGTAAATTACTATGTTTAAGCCAATATCGTTTTATTAAAATATTACCTAAACAAAATGAGGATGCCAAAAAAACAATCTAAACCTTAAAAGAAGTTTTAAGATTTTAACAAGTTTTGATTCTATATAAAATCTTAATAAACGGGTCAAAACTTAATGTATTGCGTTTTGTATGCTTTTTTTTTACATTTTCTCCTAAATCGTAACAATGAAACTCAATTCTGATTTTCATGCATGTTCTCTATTGCATCTTTGACTCAGCAATCCACTAGATATTCTTAACATCATTTTCTTGGCCTTATCCCATTTACTTCGGATCGATGCAGCATGCCACTACCACTAGATATTCTTATAATGTGTTAAAAGTTTAGTTTAGAAATTGGTCCAAACAGCAGAGATTTAACTATTTCTCACCATAACTTTCTAACTCGCTGACCGATCCTACTCCTCCTGCCTCCTATTTCACCATCCTGACAATGACCGGTGACAGGTGACATTTCAGTGTACATGGCGTAGCTGATATGATTGCCACTGATGTGAAAGCTTGTTAACTTTGCAATGTATTGCAAATTGTCACCTGTCACCTATCATTGTCTCTTGATCCTGCTGTTTGAGCTTAAAAATAGCTTTTGCCTCAACTACTTTTTACCATATTTCATTTAAGTAGGTCAAATCAACAATACTCAAGTTATAGTAGAACAAACATACCTACGGAGTTGACTTTAAGCGCCTTATTCAGGGACATTTTATTTTATGTGCATCAAGGGACGTAAGAAGGGGTTTACTAACTAGTATTTTAATGACTCGAGTTTGAAATCCCCTTACTGCCCGTGATACACACAATGTTTTTTATCACATTTGCGAGGAAATAAAAAATAATAATTAGACTATTTAACCAAACATCATTCAAACAAATGTATGGCACTCGACCCGCTAACAGATTGTAAATTTTTTTCAATAGTTATTTTATAGCGTTTACAAATAATGCTAAGATCTGCGTTTAGTTTTCAAACTACACAGGCCAAATTGTGTACTGTTAGATTGTACCGATTTTCATTATAAAACTTAGTAAAATAATTGAGAAAGTCTCTGAAATAAAATAATAGTAAAATATAAATAAATACCGTACCGTTAAATGTACCGCATAATTTTATATACAGTAAAATTGGTCTGTAGCCAATTTTTTAATATAGGAAATAAACCTTGGCTGATTTTAAACCTCCTTAGTCTGAAATGACGAACGAGCGGTCTATATTATTTTAAAACTAAACTCATATCTCCCGGGGTAGGTAAATCGGCTATAACTGCTCTATATGTCTGCGTGTAGTAACACCCTTTCCGCGCAAGTGTGATGAAAAAGACAATGAACTCGTTTCATTTTCAAAATTGTGTATAATAAAATTGACACTAAGGAACAACCTAATCGTCTTTAACTGACTCGTGAGTGCGGCCGTAAGAACTTCCATTCGGGCATCCATCAACATAGTGTTTCTAGCCACTGAGTTCAATTTTAATGGTTTGGATTAAGTATCTTAATTTAACTTGCACAAGATCCCGTATAAAAGATGACAGTTGACAAAATACAAATACAGTTCAACTACTTTGCAAGCAGCAAGTGAGTTAGTGACAACCCTAGCCTACTTCTCATTGATCTGGGTTCTATTCCATTGTCTAGCCCACCTTATGCCTTTGTTTACAATGAATTAACCCCATTTTGCCTCTTACTTGACTATGTTTTACAATCTACAAGAAACATACCTTCGAAAACAAACATACCTTGATGATTTATTATACTTGTTAACTACCGTCATACAATAAATATTTTTGATTTGATTTGATTTGAAGCCTGTCATCTTGATTATCAAATTAGATAGACGGACGTACACAAAAGTTATATGATAGTTTCCTTTTTAGGGTTCCGTACCCAAATCGTAGAACGGGATCCTATTACTAAGACTCCGCTGTCCACCCGTTTTGTCCGTCGGTCTGCCCGTCTGTCACCAGGCTGTATCTCATGTACCTTGGTAGACAGTTGAAATTTTCGCAAATGATGTATTTCTGTAGCCGCTATAAGAACAAATCTTAAAAAAAAAGTTAAAAAAAATATTTAAGGCGGCTCCAACAAACGTGATTTTTAGCTCGTTTTTGCTCGATATTGATAACGGCAACAGGTAAACTCTTGAAAAACGAGTATTCAGAGATTATTTACTTCACTTCACTTTATTTATTATTTATTTTATTCACTTTAAAAATAAATTAAAAAATTACAATAAAACAAATATAAGGTGGGCTCCCATACAACAGACGATATAGATGGTACGGAACTCTGAAAACTCATTGAATACATTATAGTCATCTTGTAATGTATTCAATGAGTTGCACGCGCAGTCTCATAAAATAAGTTTTTTTAATGAATTGGTATTTAGTTTCTCACCGCAATGTTTTGTGCCGATTGGCTTTGGTCGAGGAATTCCAAAACTAATACGCAATCAAAACAAGTCGAAATATGACCGTCGATGTTCAAATATGTACTTAATTGAAGTTGAACGCAACCTGTTTTTAACTTTGCTACCTAAGCAGCCCGTTTCTATTACGATGCGAGACTTTGG
This sequence comes from Acleris holmiana, assembly GCA_949316455.1. NCBI lineage: Eukaryota > Metazoa > Arthropoda > Insecta > Lepidoptera > Tortricidae > Acleris > Acleris holmiana. The sequence goes on from OX438774.1 coordinate 19,958,028, forward strand.
TTTCGGACGCGAGAAAAATACGATTTTATACCTAATTATTGTGTCTATGTGCTTCAATACCGTCTGACGCACGCTGTCTTCATAGATCGACGTATTACAGGATTTTTCAGAATCAGTACTCTTTGTTGCGGCTATATTAGCAAAAAGTTATTGCTCTCACAGGACGTCCAGTTTAGTACACATGCCGCCGTGTCGGTAACAATGGTCGACAAATTTCGTATTCCACGCGCGATAGCTGCTGATTTATTGGCGGGAGTGTCTATGGTTAATTTAAAAAGTATTTTTTACCCGTACGTTACATACGGTTTTTTAAGCTGGCAATGATATGAATTTGTTAAAGGGGATGTACATCTGAGAGCGCGTCACAAACAGCTGGGCATAAAATATTTATTAATGTTAAAAAACAATTGAAAAATTACACTTTTCTTACGCCCAATATTGTTTGATGTATTTATTAACCAAGTCGGCTAACGTAAAGCGGCAATCAAATTTGAATGTACCTACATACTTTGTTTGGGTAGTTAAAGATGCTAGAGTAGGCGGAATACAAATGAGAATTAACAGATCTGTATACACAGTTATTAAAGTAATTAGATGTGGTCTAAATAACCATCCATATCAACGCCATAAAAGTAGGTAGGTACTCGTGTATTTGTAGATGGGAGACTAAAATGTATGTTATAAATCTCTCTTCCCCTCGGACCGCCAGACGGTGCAAACGTATCCTAAACTGTACGTCAATTAAATGCCAAAATAAATATTAAATTTGGAAAATTAAATATTACCAATAAATAGGAGTGCAGGAAACACTAGGGAGTTCACAAGATTGCTCAGTTCGGACAGCTTTACTACCTATAACGACTGCCGCCCTGGTACCTGATACAATACATCGTGTTTCGTGACGTGATCGGGCATCGGCAGCGCGTCGAGTGCTACGCTTACGTCATCACGCTACGCGCTACGACTAACGTCATATGCGCTACGGACAAAAATCGGCGATAAGGTACGCTTAATATTTTATTACACCCTGGTACTGGAACGCCTCATCTCGTCCTTTGATTTTGCGCTAGCTAAACCGCTGCGCCTCTTGCTGTGCAGATTAAAGATTTTAGTTATATCGGGATTTTCAACATGATGGAAAGATCTTTCTCTGAAAACAATATAAGTCGTGAGATTCATGAGAATGAGAACACCCCCCCAAATTTTACACATCAGCGCAACAAAAGACGCAGAGAAAATGCTCCTGTATCGCCTCTGACCGACTTTAAGGAAGAAATGCGAAATATGATAAAAAACTTAATGAAGACTCAAGAAAGCGATCTTAAAAATGAACTAAGAAGCATCACCCCCGTGCTACTAGAAATAAAAAGAACAAACACAAGCATAGAAAATTCAATCGCATTCCTCTCAGAACAAAACGAAGAGCTGAAGAAAAAAATTGAACGTCTAGAAGCAAACACTAAAAAAGATAAAGAATATATAGCGTTACTGGAAGAGAAAGTAGAGGACATATACCGTGAAAATCGGAAGACAAGTATAGAAATAAAAAATGCTCCAAAAACTGAAAATGAAACTAAAGAGGCTCTGGTAGATATGGTACTACACTTATCCAATGCCATCGAATGTAAAATCACGAAACCAGACATCAAAGACATTTACCGCGTACGAGGAAAACAAGAAAGTAAAAATAATTACTCTCCAATAGTGGTTGAGCTAACGTCGTCCATGTTAAAAACAGATGTTCTTAAAATGTGCAAGACTCGCAACATCTCGACCAAAGGAAAACTATGTGCTAGGCACCTCGGAAACACCAAAAACAGCGACGTGCCGATCTACGTGTCGGAGCGACTTACAGCCCGAGCGGCACGCCTATACTTCTTAGCACGGGATCTGAAAACTTCGAAGTCCTTCAAGTACTGCTGGACATCGTTTGGACGAGTCTATGTGAGAAAAACAGATACTTCACAAGTAATACTAGTTAAAAGTGAGTCATACATTCACCAATTGTTACAAGAAAAGTGACTAGGCATCTTCTTAAGTATAAAATTTAAAACATCAACATCAACATCATGCTGTGTCGTCAAAATAATAATAATTCCAGCTTTATGTTCAGTTTTTGTAATACTCAATCACATGAAATACACATTCTTAACACATAAACACCATCACAAATTTGTTAAAAAAAACTACACTATAACATTTCTACTAAAACACTCGTACACTCTCTCACCCGTAAACATATATTATGTAATTGTTATCTGCATTCATTCTGTAAATCGGCTTCACCTTTTTATCACTTTGCTATCAACTTAAATATGAACAATACACTCATTACTTTAAACCAAATAGATGACCTTGAATGGGCACTATGCACAAAATGTGGAATAAATGACTTAACAAAACATATAAATATACAACACACTGACTTCACAATCATATCACAAAACATACGAAGTATTTACGGTAACATTGATGACCTCGAACTAACTTTGTCAAACCTTAACTTTGATGCAGATGTTATAGTTCTAAGTGAATGCAGATTAAGTCCCAATAAACCTATTCCTCTTAAATTTGATTACACAGCTCACTGTACAAAAAACTTACTAAACCAAAATGATGGCGTTGTAATATATATAAAAAATATTCATAAGCATAAAATTAAAGAATTAAATGTTACTCATGCGTCATGTTTGCAAGTGACATTACCAAATTTAACAATCATAGGTACTTACCGCTCGCCGTCAAATAGAAATGCGAATGACTTCATAACCTCCTTAAATAGTCATGTAGCAAAACTAAGCTCTTGCAAAAATATCATTCTTACTGGAGATCTAAATATAAATATTGCCCCCAAAATAAATGAATCGAACCAAGAACGTTCAAATAGATTGAGCTACTTAAATATGTTATCAATGCATGGATTACTACCGGGACATTCATTACCAACTAGAGATAAAGCATGTCTTGATCATTTTATTCTGAAAACCGATAAACATAAAACCAGCGTGTCTATATTTGTCACGGATACAACTATCACCGACCACTCTATGATTTTACTTAAGCTAACAAAATTAAATAATTACAAAAATCTACCTAAAATTAATACATCAGTTGATCTAGAAAAAGCACTTAATGAACTAAAAAATTGTGATCTCGCCATGTTTCTTACATATTCTGACCCTAATCTGTTGGCCCGTCATTTAATAGATCTATTACAAAACTGCATAATTAAAAATACAATCACATCAATTGTTCCTAGGAGAAATAGAACTATCAAACCTTGGATAACATTAGGCATTCTTCGATGCATCACAAACAGAAACAACATGCAATACAAATTAAAAAAAGATCCTGATAATGCAATACTTAGGGTTACATACAAAAGATATAGGAATCATTGCAACAACCTGATTAAAAAACTAAGGCGTAATTATGATAAAGAGCAACTAAATAAAGCAAATAAAAACCCGAAAACCTTGTGGAAAGCAATTAATAAAATTACTCACCGTAAACCTAATAAAACAGAAAATTCAGAGCTTCTAGACCTGAGATCGTCACCTAATGAATCTGCAAATCACGTTAACAACTTTTTCTCTAATGTAGGTAAATCTCTCGCTGATAAAATTTTACTAGGACCCGCTATATCTACAACAAGCATCCCCATTGAACAACAAGGCACTCAAATAAATTCTTTCGTACTTTTTGAAACTAATCCCGACGAAATTTACACGACATTAATGAATCTCAAGTCCGATAGTGCCCCCGGATATGATAACATTCCTACCAAATTTTTAAAAATGGCTAGTTTACAATTAGTACCAATCATCTCAAACCTAATTAATCTCTGTTTCAGCCAGGGAATCTTTCCAACTGTCTTTAAGCAAGCAATTATTACTCCAGTCTTCAAGAGTGGAAATAAAGTAGATGCGAGCAACTATAGACCAATATCAGTCCTCTCGTCAATATCCAAAATATTAGAAAAAGTACTAAATTCTCGGCTAACTAACTACCTTAACAAATTTAACCTACTCTCTAGTAATCAATTTGGTTTTAAGCAGGGCATATCTACAGAGGACGCAGTTCTGGCACTAACTAAAATTATTGCTAAAGAAGTAGACACGGGGCAAAAATGCTTAACTGTCTTCCTTGATCTAAAAAAGGCGTTCGACACGGTTTCAATCCCCATTCTAATAAATCGTCTAGAATGCATAGGTATCAGAGAGACTCCTTTGTTGCTTTTTAAGGATTACCTGCGAAACAGAACACAAAGAGTTAAGCTGGGAAAGCACATCAGTGATGAAACTGTTATAAAATACGGTGTGCCTCAAGGGAGCGTTTTGGGCCCCACTCTATTTTTAATCTACATAAATCAAGTCTGTAGCATGACCCTCACTAATGGCCACGTTTTCTCTTATGCGGATGATACAGCCGTAGTTTTCACTGGCAAATCCTGGGAGGAAGTACGTTTGGCTGCAGAGATGGGCCTCTCTAAAATTTCTGCATGGCTACACCTAAGCTTCTTAACCCTAAACACTGATAAAACAAACTTTGTTTGTTTTACCACCGATGTTAGGACTCAACCAACCTCAGAATTTAATATTAAAATACATAAATGCAACAGTCTGACTAACTTAAATTGTACATGTTCCGTGATAAATAAGGTTGCTCATATGAAGTATCTGGGAGTTATATTGGACCAACGGCTGTCTTGGCACTTGCACGCGGAATTACTTATGAGTAGAATCAGAAAGCTGGTATGGGTTTTCAAAACACTTAGACATATAACTTCGACCAAACTTTTAAACAAAGTATATATTTCACTCGCTCAATCAATTCTAATTTATTGCATTCCTGTATGGGGTGGTTTAACTAAAACCAAATGCCTGGAACTAGAAAGATGTCAAAGACATTTGCTAAAGACAATGTACTTTAAACCATATAAATTCCCTACTGAAGAATTATATTCGTGCTGTGGCAATCTTTCGGTCAGAAAACTTTATGTTATGCATGTTATTTTAAAAACGCATAAGTCATTAATATACAGACCCGAATCCCAAAACGGACGCAGAAAACGAAATGTTGTACCTTTATTTAAAACAAAGACAGTCACTGCAAAAAGACAATTCGCCCCTCAGTCCTCAATTCTATATAATATTGTTAATAAAGAAATAAATATCTATCACCTTACTCATTATGAATGCAAAAATAAAATTTCCGATTGGTTGAAAACAAAAAGTTATAGCGAAGTCGAGAATCTATTAAAAAACATTATCTAAATAATATATAAAATCATCTGATTTTAACACAGCAGTGTAAAAGTAAATTTTAAACATAAAATAACTTAAAAACAGCATAAGCAGATAAACATACACACACACACACACACACACACACACACACGCACGCACGCACACACACACACACACACACACACACACACACACACACTCACACTCACACACGCTCACACACACACACATATATACACATACACTCACTCACTCACACAGTTGAACAATAGATGTAAGTCATAGGCTATGTATTTAAATTGCAAACCTGAATTTGTCTTCAAATTTTGATGATTTTGCACATTGTAATCTTGTATTTTTCTTTTTTTTATATTTTTTTCCGTCTTTTCTTTTTATTTTTAAGTATTTTTGTACTGAGTACTTACTACTTACCCATAAGGAAGAGCGGCTGCCTCTTAGCACAGGTATATTCTATACTTAAAAAGAGGTAGCCAACTACTGTAATTACAATGTACTTATGGAAACTCAATAAATGATTTTGATTTTTTTTTGAAATGTTATAATTTATAATGCCATTTATGAAAATATAACGTCTTCTAAAGCCTTTCTTCTTTGTCGTATCTTCATTACTTTAGAAACTTTAACTTTTTCCGGCTTCTTTAAGGGCGGTTGAGTTATGAAGGTTCTCTGAGGAAAGATAGGTGCTTGGGATTACTTGGTGATGGGTCGTGCGGACTGCATCCTACGACTTTATTATTATTATTAGGCTCGTTAATGATTCGAGGGCGTATTCCCGGGTCTCTAGCGCAAAAACGGAATAATTTACACATCGAAAATTTGGACATTTCATGTATCAATAAGGTCGACCCTAAACCGACTTTAGAAATGACACGACAACTTTTTTAAGGCAACGCGGTTATTTTGTCGCAATGAATCATTGTAACGTTTTGTACGATAGATCGATGCACTGATTCATCCCAAACTTACTGATTTGTTCGCAAAGCTGTTAAGAGCTGCTCTTCCTCGTCCAGATTACAGGATACGATTCATACGATAGACAAATTTTGGCTCTATCCAACGACTTATTTCTTATGACAGAGCAAAGGAGACTTTAACTGACCTTTATTTTACATAGGAATTTGATAAATCGGGCCCAATAATGCTAAGTCGATAGGTAAGTAAGTAGGTAGGGCTATGGTGTAACTGGGTAATAAAGCCAGTGTACAGTTAGCCACGTTACACGCATGCTACATTTTTAAACAATGGCCGCCTTCCATCCTGACTAATAAGATAAACAAATTCTGAAACAATGGGTCTGACTCATTAGTGATAACACAACGGCCATGCCCTTTACTAGACGGTAATTCAGTGACAGACCCTTTTTATGTGGATTTATAGAGTTAATCAAGCGAGTTTCACGGATGGTTGGTTCGCTTGTACGTTTTTGATGACTCAGTATTTCTTCGTGGGAGGAAGAACAAAAGCCATTGATTTTGGTCATGACGCTCATTTTAGGTCATTTGTAAGACGTTGACAATAAGAGAAATTATTGTGCACGATGGTTTTATCACGAGCTTGGACACGATTGATGAAAGATTTAAAATATATATATCGGGTCTTAAAGTGGACCAGAATGTTGACAAAGCAATAAATTTGAAACTTTGGATCCATCCCTTTCACTCGCCATTTTAGACTTAATCCGGAGAAAGTGATGGAGATAACGTAACTTCGAACATAGATTTCAAAGAAGCGCTTGAAAGAATGAGCTAAGTGTAATAAAAATAAGACTGCTCACTGTTTTTTTTTTTCAAATTCGTCTAAATACCATACAACATTATATTATACTTCGCTAGCTACTTACCTACATTACATTTAGAAATGCTACCTTAGCAAGTTACGAGTACAGTCAAGTTCAAAAGTATGTATACACTTTAGTACCTTGTCACTTTAATCGCTTGGATAATTTCATATGGCAGTTTAAACATGACGTTAAATAGACAAGGTACTAAAGTGTATACATACTTTTGAACTTGACTGTACAAGTATGTGTGGCAATGTAACCTAACTACCAGAATGAAAACCTTATAATTATGTCACTGATATTTTCTTAACATGTATTACGTAAGTTGCCATGGAAACGATCGGTTCACGAATACAACTCTGTTGTCATTTGTCTTCGTATAATGACGGTATTTTCTGTTCCAGAATACACAATGGCCTGCTCAGTCGACGCCCCCTCCCTCAAGGACCTGCCCAAGGTGGCCACTGACCTCAAAAGCCAGCTCGAAGGCTTCAACACCAGCTGCCTGAAGGATGTAGACACCAACGAGAAAATCGTGCTGCCATCTGCCGAAGGTACGCTGAAACTTTAGACAACAGACGTAGACTTCAATATATTATTTCCAACTGGCAATACGGCATAATAATAATTAATAATCAAGATTACGGCGTTATGGTCCATGGCAACTGACGTGTCTTATTTGGTAAACACTTTTTTAACTTTAAATGCATCGTTTTTGGCTTAAACGGCCGTTTTCTGGTGAATAAAGAAACTAGTTTAAATTTTGCACATTATTTTCCTGATTTACATCATGGATGGTTTTTTTATGACAAAATTGAAATTTTAGGTGAAAAGGGTGCATTTTGAGGTTTAAAAGTGTTTACTAAGTCAGACAAGTCAGATGGTATGGAGTATGTATACGTATGTTTGCAAACTTAATAAGAAGGAAACAAAGACATTTCGATAATAGAAGAAATTCGTATTTTCTTAAATCAAGATCAATCAATAGGAACTATGAAAGATTTAGAGCCGGTGAACATACACCGAAGCGCAGCTCAGAGACATTTTCACTGCCAAAGCGTTATCGTCTTTGATTGTATTGAAATAAAGTTGAAATTATTTAACACCACAAATAATCTCCGCAAGCGTCTCCTGAGCATGAGTGTTAATTTCGATCATATTTCAATACGTCCAAAGATGATAATGCCGTGGCAGTGAAAAAGACTGTGACGTTCCGCTGTAGGTATATACAAGTTAGAAGCCAGAAAATATGTTACTATGAAAATAACACGCATTTATGCTTAACTTATTTTTGAATTGGAAACAGACATAGTACAAGAGAAGCAGCATACAGCACTACTTCAAGGTTTAGAACAATTCCAAGCGTCCTCCCTTAAGAAAACGGAAACCGTTGAAAAAGTAGTTCTTCCAAATGCGTTAGGTATCCCAGAGTGAATGTATGTGTGAATCAGATAACATACTTAGTTTAAAGGTGTGCGTTTTTTTGCTTTGTTAGCCCATAATTTTAATATACCTACAAAGTACTAATTGCAATACGTACTCAACTCCATAACAAACAGGTAAAACATTACATGTAATTCTCATTTGACTGATCTCTAATGAAAAACCTTGTCATAGGAATCATCATAATCAGAATCATCTAAAAAAAATACCTCGTTTGTGCGTTTTGTTAAAACACCACTAACTGGCTGATTTGATTTTACACTAAGTACTCATTTTAGAAATAACTTCTTGTAGCGCTTTAAAAGTTATTGTTCCCGCGTCAATTTCAAATTCTTGCCTAATTTTAATATATGTTGTCTATGGTTTACAGATGTTGCCACAGAAAAAACTCAAAAGTCCTTGTTCGACGGCATTGAAAAGTTCGATGCGACCAGGCTGAAGCACACGGAAACACAAGAAAAGAACCCGCTTCCAGACAAAGATGGTATGTAATTTTATTAATATTTTATGCACCTTTGCATGAGCGCTGAAGTTGCACTTTACTGTCTTGCCGCAGTATTAATTGGATTAATTTCAAACTTTGTCCTTATAAATTTTTATTCATTTAGATTTTCTATAACGCTGTGGCCACATCCATCGCTGTGGCCATATTCGACGAATATTCGCGTTGAAATGTCTTTCTTTCATGATAAAGTCGAAAGGCTAACCCGTAAATGAGGCCGCAGAGTAAATGCGTTTTAATTTTATTTTGTTTTAACAGCATCCGTTGTGAATAAATGACTTTTAAATTAAAAACTTTGATTTCCACTATAATTAATCCTTTTTTTATTTTAACTTATCAAAGATTATGTATTGTTTATATGCATTTGAGCTTTAATTTTGTTTGCATCGCACCGTTTGCTCAAACCAGTTGTAGCCGCGGAGAAGGCGCACCAGAACCTCCTAGAAGGCGTAGAACACTTCGACAAGGCTCAAATGAAACACGCCACCACCGAGGAAAAGAACCCCTTACCGCCACAAGAAGGTTCCTGCTTTGTTTATAATTTCTGCTGTTACGTTTTTTCCTTATCTCGCATTCTATTCTAGCTTAGATAAGCCACAAATTTATAAGCAAACATTTATTACATTTGTTCTGCATTAGGAACTAATTACAGTCCTATTTTAAAAATTGCGCCTTATCATGAACAGGTAAAGTATAATTAAAACACAACAACTGTTCTAAACTGGTGTCATTGCAAAACCAACTGTTATTTTATAGTCCATAATAATTATGATTTACTTTGTAACTATAAATATTGAAAACCTGCTCCAGCTCGTTACTATACCAGTTATTCATATTATGTGACTACTTATACCCTTGGAAATTGCTATTTGAATAGACAGGAGCTAGTTTGTTAAACATTTACTAGTTCGACGTTTAGTCGGAGAAGAGTAAAGTACGACGTAATATTAATCGTAAAATTAAAACTATTTCCGGTTCGGCCATCTTACGTTCTTGGTTTGGAACGACTAGTGTATAATAGTATTTTTTTTATTCCTACAGCGATCGAGGCGGAAAAGGAAAAGAACAAGTTCCTGAACGGGATCGAGAACTTCGACCCTACTAAGCTGAAGCACACCGAGACTTGCGAGAAGAACCCACTGCCCACTAAGGACACCATCGAGCAGGAGAAGGAAGCCTGAGCGCCATCCATTAACCTCTCGCAAATATATCTCGCTAGTATCGCTATATTTTAAACGTCGATGTAAGTTAAATAAGTAATAGGCCCGTTTACGCTGTTCTTTCCTAACAGTCTTCCTTTTATGCGTCATTTTTTGGTATTGTAACCAACATAGCAATATTTACAGAGTTCTATATGGACTTAAGATTGAACGAATGGTAAACCGGTTCTTATCATTAGATTTTAAGAACCAAATTTTCTGCCACTTCTTTACAGTATATTTATGAAATGATTGTATTTTATGAGCATTTTATTGTTTAATTTATATGGAAGTGAATAATTAAGTATTAATATCAAGTACTGATTTTATTTAAGTCGAGAACACGGCGCTTTGAGATTTTGATTACAGTACCAGATTTATTTAAGCCCGCGCGTGTTCTCAGTTTAGTTAAAAGATTATTAATTTAAGTACCTACTAATGAAATCCGTGCATCATTGCGTGCAACGTGGCTCTGGTCAATAATTATTAGAAGTGTAGTTATCGTTGGAGGTTCCAATTTATAACTTATTTCCCGGTTGATATAATATTTTAAATGTTTCATTAACTTAGAAATAAGTAAAATATCATCGAAAGTAATAATTGAATTTGCTCAACAGTGTGCGGAATGATATTATTCCTATTTAAAAAACGATTATTCGTTTCAAGTGATACATTTTATAACCTATATACAAAACAATAAATTCATTTCAATTTTATAATATGCTATAACAATAAACCATTTTACCGAAGTTTTGTATGTTTTTACAGACGGTGCTTTTATAAAATACAAAATAAAACGTGAACTGTTTTTTATTTCGCCTCGAGGCTGTACCTAATACCTACACAATGGCTGTCATTAAAATGGAATTACCTTATTGGAGTTCAGGATTTTGATCTCGTAGGTACCCATGTAAATCTGTTTCGACAAATCCTGAAAAATGGATACCCTACACAGACAGATACCCTAATGTCTACATTAGGGTAAGTATCTGTCTTTTATTACACGACTGCCCAAAAAAGGAGTGTAACGTTTTTGTAACAGATTTTGATGAAATTGGGCCCACAGGTAATGAATTATATCTCATTATCGTCCTGAATTAGCACATTTTATGCTATTTGGGTTTTCAATAAAATTGTACATAGTTAAGGGCTTTAACTAAAACAAAACTTAATTGATTCGTTTGTGTAACAAAAGTTACCCATAGAGTATTTTTAACTAATTATTATTGTCGTTATATAAAGGACGCGATCGTGATTTTGTATTCATTAAGCCTTAAACTTCGTGCAGTTTTTTTTAAAACGACCCCTCTATCCCAGAATCTTTGACAGTTCTCGTGGGAAAAATGATAAACTAGCTGTACGTGGACGAAGTCTCCTCCAAAATTTAATAACATTTTTAAATAATAATTGCCTAATTTGCTTGTTGCCCGCAACTTCTTCTGCGGAGACTTAGAACTTCCGTTGAAAGTACAAAATTATATAGTTTACATCACCTTCAAATAGTATTTTTTTCAACAACGTACCTAAGTATATGTTTTTTTAAGTAAGAGGTCTACGTAGACAACTTTTAATTGATGGCTAGCTCTAACCTTTGAAATAGCAAAACTGCCCTACAAAATATATTCATCGCCCATTTTTCACTATTTTCTTGGTTATTATCTAACCCTGGGTTCCTATATTTAAAGTTAGGCTTAGTTCTTTGATGTAGATGCCGTGGAATGGTGCATAGACACAAACTAGATTATGGTTTAACGGTGCAGTTCTATAATGTTTTTAATTGTTTAACTGATTTACTTAATAAATAAAAATAAAAAAAGTCTCCTTAAAGAATGACGTTTCGTTAAAATTTTACATTTGCTACAAAAAAAATGTGTCAAATTTTAACGAGACGTTATGGTTATAGGAACCCAGGGAAAAAACTTATTTTTTATATTATGGTTTTATAACAGTTGTATGTATGAGCGAACTCTCGTTCAAGCTACAACTCTCCGTTTCCTTAAGGAGTATTTTTCTCAAGATCGCCAGTCATATTTTTAGGGTTCCGTAGTCAAACTTCGATTACTACTAAAAGGGTTCCTCCTTTTAGTTTCGCCATCTCCGTCCGTCCGTCCGCAGCCTAGCGCAGAGACTCTTAGTGCTGGAAAGCTGTAATTTGGCATAAATATGCATATTAGTCACGCCAACAAAGTGGTAGAATAAAATGTAAAAAAATATTTTTTTTAGGATACCTCCCCTACACGTAACGTGGGGATGTAAGTATTTTTTATTTTTTGTCTACCCTATAGTGTGGGTGTGTGATTTTATAATGCACCAAGCTTTTAACTATTGACCACAGAAAAGACAACTTTTGTTTCTAAGAGTGTTTATGACTCATTTGACATTTAAACTTCAAAATATGTTTAGATAAAATCTTAATCGATACTAATCGATTCTCTTCCTTTATCATTGCTAATCGACGATCGTCATAAATTATATTTATAAAGCAACACTATTGTATAGTACAATAGATTGGAAAATGTTATATATAATCCGATTCCGACCGATTACGGCCACAGCAAGTGGGCTCCAACTATTGAGAGCGTCAATCGTGTGGTCTCAGGTGGTTGACGTAACCTACTATTGAACAAAAAATATTTTTATAAATATTCTCATTCCTCGCTCTAACATATATTTCGCGAAATACTGACCCTTGATTGACCCTATAATATCTAAATAAAAAAAAATGTCTTATTCTGGGTAAATTTGAAATTGGGTAGCACTGGGGAAAAAAATAAAAATAAGTGCGCAGTAAAACGGCATTGATTGACCTATATTCTCTTTGTAAGTGCGTTGCATTGGTTGCATGCATAGAATGTTGCATGGGCGTTGTCACTGTCTATGTTGAATTCGTGTACGTATGGCAACATTCAGGTCAGATTCAGGTATTTATCACTGCCAACAGTGCGAACCACAGCAGCGACCCCGTCTTTAGTTGTTGGTGAAGATTCGTGTTGGGTCTCTCTCAATATTAAATAGAGAAATTTAGAGACATCAACACTAATAATCGTCGATCCCGCAGATCAGGGACCCTACTTTATAAATCGAAGTTAGTAGTTTTGTTTTCTCTGATCCTTTCCCTCGCTGTAGTCTCAAATGACGAGTGATAGGGCTAGCGAATCCGAAGTTTCAAAGTAAGTAGCGCTTCATAGTAACCATCCAACGTGACGTGACCGCAGCCGTCCGCCGTTAAATATTTCCAGGACTGTAGAATAAATTTCAGATGCTCTTATTTTTTTTTTAATGTTCTTACTTTACTTACATACACATACATAACATCACGCCTTCATTTCCAGAGTAGACAGAGCTGTAGAAATATCAACATTTTGCACAAGTAGGCTAAGATGTTTACCAGTGTATCTAGAGACAGGTTGCAACTGTTGCAAGCCCATTGCCCAGTACTACGACATCCACGGGAAGACATGGAAGACAAGTAAGACTTTTCTAACCTGGCAACCACACGGTAGATTTTTTTATTGCTCGGAATAGCCAAAAGGTCATAAAGACCATCGAGTTGCAAGCGTACTGTAAGTCCTGTGGATATGGGTACATGAAGTATTTCTTTATTTCATATACTTTTTTCATCTACTATTCTAATCCGGCAACCAAACGGGCTCTCTCTTACTTTACTTATATGTTTCACTCTTTTGAATCACTCTATGTATTAAAAAAAAGTTAGTTTTTAAGATCTATGCATACATACGGACAGACAGATAGCGAATAAAGCTACTTTTTTATACTATGTAGTGATAGTGATACAATAATATGCACTAACGAATAGTAAATACTATATTTTGGATAGTTTGATTTAAATGTTAAATATAATATTATTGAAGTTTAGATATAAAATATATTTATTTATATCGTGAGCCTTGGTTGCGTGCAACATCCTGCATAACGGGTTGTGATTGGGCACTTTATACAAGTGGATCAATAACCGATTAACCTAATTCTATGATTCAATATAAATGTCTTTTTGTATGGTAACATTTTAGCAAAAATGCTATTTTGATTTTGCTTCCCGCCGGCCTCTGACGGTTTGCTTTTGGCACGTGCAATTTTCATTCAGTTTTTCTAGAAAAACAAGTCCGTATTTAGAAATATAGCTTAATTACTGATGCTGACTGTTGGGATAAATCATTACCGTAAGTGTTTTAACAATTTTCTTACGTCGTGAGCTCGATTTGTAAATTTGCACGTGTTGTGTATCGTAGACTGCAAAACAACCATTTGCCATTTCCACTATTTCCAGTCAATAGCTACGATATGGATTTGCGGAAACCGATTGCACTCCATAATATCTTAGTGCACTTCGACTATTGCAGGCGTAATTTATGTACGAAAGAGCGATCTTTATGTTTTTATCGGTAGCGTCATTTGTTTTTGTTTACCTGCAGATCAATAGCCGTAGATAGAATGTCGCCTTCACCTATACGGTGCCGCGGGCCTTGGAAAATCCATAAGCGCTCGTCGGAGCCTGACCGTTGGTTGGACGAGATGGGATTTTTCAGAAAGCATACTGCTCGGGACTCTAGTTGCCTGTTCAGGGCCGTGTCTGAAAACATCTTCAACACGCAGCGCTACTTCCATAAAGTGCGGCTTGATTGCGTCCAGTTCATGGCTTCTCAGAGGCATCTATTTGAAGGGGTAGAATTTTTATTTAGTTGTTTGTCTATTTTAATGTTCGACCCTGACCCTTGCCCTAATTTGAGTTATTTATGTTGTAGTCCCTAACTTGTCCTTTCGAAAACTATCTCAAAGAGATGTCCAACCCTTCAGAGTGGGGTGGGCTGATTGAAATATCTGCTATGAGCCATTTGTATAGGTAAGACCTGTTTATTTCTTTCGACTACCTTCAATTGATTTTTGTGTCTACCTACAGATTTAACCCGTTCTTGCCATGTTTATTCCAGACGCGATTTTGTAATTTTCGAAGCTAATAAAGGTCCGCAAACAAAGATTTGCAATGGTTATGGAGACACCATTTTCTTGTTCTATTCACCCGACACCAAGCACTTTGATGTGGTGTACACTAAAGAGTTCATTACCACTTCATCATTTTGCCAATGTAAGTTATTTCATATTTGTTACCCCTTGAGATCTTTTATAATTGCAATACTCATTCTTTCTAAACCAATTTTTTTTTTTTTGTGTAATATTATTTGAAACTATAATGACCCCTCTTATAGCACTGGTCTATGAAATATTGTATGATGGAGTTTACCAACTGAAGGATCTGTCTTATGCGGTGGATAAGATGCTTCATGATAAGGTTCCCACTAATCACATTGAATACTTCATGTCTGAAAATGTGGAAAGACGCAAGAAGCAGAAAGAGAGGGCAAAAATATTTATTGAGGCAGCCAATGAGGATGATAAGGACAGGAACAATAATGCCGTTGCACTGAAATGCAAGCATCATACTGATGATTTGGAAAGGCCCAGCTTGTTAAAAGAATCCTTGAGCATTTTTGTGTTCAACAGAAGTTTAATACAACTTGAGAATGTCTGCATGAACTGCCTAAATGTGAACAGTGCTAAAGATTTACTTGATAATGGTATAACTCCGTTCCCATACAAGGTTGCCAAAGCTCTAGATCCTGATATATACAGAAACATTGAATTTGATGTTTGGAGTGAACTGCGCAGAGGTATTCCACCTTCCTGTGTGTTTAAAGAACCTGTTGGCATCGTAAACATGTTGATGTGATTTTGCAGAGTTACGTTATGGGGCTAGATATTCTGATGGGACAACACTGCAAGTAGGAGTCAAATGTTTGTGCAGAATACAGCCTGATCAGCCTGTGCCATACCACTGTCACATCCAGGAGATGCGCCCAGACGGTGGGCCGTGCCTGGTGTTCATTGAGGAGCTTGGAGAGAAGAGAGTGGTGAATTTTGAGCAGTTGGAGTCGCTGCCGCAGTCTGAAGCGCGGCCCTGGGCGCCGCCCTACCGTTATTCCCGCGCCAGCGCTCAATTGCCCACGTTAAGCCAAATGTTGCAACAGATAGGTCTCGTCTTACTTTCCTACTCAGATCCTATATTGCTTTATTCTTCAGCCATAGCCTTTTGCAATATCTATGTAATATCCATACCTAATTAATAATTGTTAAACACCTTATGACTGACAGACTACTACATTTTTTTTTGTTTTTTACTATCCTTAAAATTTTTATGTTTACCATTGTCATTAATTCCACGGCATTCAGGCAACATCACCCGTAAACAAGGTCTGAGCAAAGCTCGCAAGAAGGTGGACGAGCCCAAGAGCCCTGAGAAGGCGCCCAAGCCTCAGGCCAAGCTTCAGTGGAAAGATGAGAAACCTCCTACCCCTGAGACGGACATTACTCAATACCAGGACAATATTAACTTCACCACGTACCAACACTTGGATTTTGTTAACTTCGAACCAATACCCGTTAGTCTGAACCGAGTTCTTACGTAGTATTTTGTAGGTGTATCTATTTAATTTATAAGCATGTCACACCCATATATTTTACTCCACAAATGCTACTGTTACACTAATTATGTTGGTCTATATTGTCTGCCATATATATATTTTTTTTTATGAAGCTGTTGTTCGAATTTTTTATAAATCAAACCTAACATAATCTAACCTTGTCTACATGTTAGATATTTAAGAAATTCTGAAAAGTAAACAGTTTCAGCAAACAAAAAATTATGACTGTCAATATTATTGTCACCAAAGAAATATTGGGAAACAACAAGCTCCCTTATTATATCTATGCAAGTTTCTGAATTTTCTATTTTCGGTCCTAGACTTGGTTCCCTGCTATGAGAGTGCTATTGTGTGGAAAGTGAGGTGCTTATAAAAAAAATTGAACCCATATTTACCATATCGTAGCTATTCTAGATTGAAGTAGTTAGTTTTGGGTGTTGTAGTTAGTTGTTATTAGTGGCAAAATGGTAGTAATAAAGTATGATTTACATCGGCGGAATTGATGATCTATCTGGCTTGGTTAATTTGTTTTAAACATTTGTTTCTTATCAATAAAGTGCTGGTAGTGCACCTCTTTACTCATACTAGTTAAACTTAGTAGCAATTTATGGGGCAACTAGATGACTAGTCAGTTTCGAATATGCCAGATATTTATAAAACGCGATAATCCTGGTCCATCATTGTGGTAAGGGAACACCAAAATTGTTTAAAATTGTGATTTTAAGTTTTTTTTAACATTTCTTATTACCTGCATGCAACCATTGTTATTTACTTTCGTGCCCCGTATCAGAATCCAGGCAGCGGCAGGGGTTGCAGACTAAAATCCGGCCAAGTGCGAGTCGGACTAACTCGAAGGGTTCCGTGCTAATTTTTCAAGCGGGATTTTCATTATCATTTATTATTGGTTTTTATAGCAACATTAGATACCGACCCACTTGTTGAAAATTTTCTTTTTACATATTACGCTGGGGTTACACTACGTTGTCCTGCACGTTTTTTTCCATACAAATCTTACCATATTCGATTACTGTTCAATAATATTTGGAAAAAGCGTGCAGGACATTGCCGTGTGTGTGGCCTCTTACGGTTCAGGAGTTACAGCGATTGTTAAGATCGACCAACGAACACGTTTTATGTAGGAGTCCTCCTTTTTTAAATTTTTATTACTTTATAGCTGCAATTTCTATTGCAGCTATTCATACCGTAATAATTTCAAGTGTCCAGTCTACCTATTACGGTTCATGAGATACGCGCTGACAGGCAGACGGCCAGCGATGGGTTATTAATAGGGTCCCATTGGCACCGTTTGGTTACGGAACCCTAAAAAGTGCCGAATACAATAATGTATGTAACTCCGTATAAACTTATTTACCAGCCAAGATGTTTTGACTCTTGAATATAAAACTAGCTCCTAAGTAATATTTTTCTTCATAAATACCTACCCGATAAGAATGTGCAGTCAGGTGTAAATCATACTTAACAATGGACTTTGTTTACTTTAACAACGTTGTTGCTTTATATTTTGTTTAAGTACGTTAGTATTTTTGTTAACGTTTGGAATTTAGGCTCCTTTAAATGTGTGCTTAAACTTCGTAGGTACAATTCAAGTAACTAGAGTCGCCACTTATGATGGGATGTGATAAACCTTTACCTTTGCCTTTTAGTGGTGTTAGGGTCTTGTGCGCCATTCGGAGCGCTACCACCATCTTATCCATTAACCCACCGCCAAGCAGCAGTTCGCATTGTTGTGTTTCGGTGGGACACGACAACCAGTGAAATAACTAGCATAGAGGCATTCCATCTTAGTCCTCAGGGTTGGCAACGCATTTGAGGTCTTACGATTCCAGTCTTGAGATTATAGTCTTGAGAATTCAAATGTCTGCGGTTCTCAGATTCCACTTACCATCAGGTGGCCTGAGTGCTCGTGTGCCTTCTCCTTGCCTTAAAAGAAAACCAAAATCGAATCCAATTTTGTTACGCATTTCTGTAGTTTGTCATGGAATATACTTCCTTAGGATTTACTTTGTAATTCAATGCGTTTATTTCTTAAGCCGCGCAAACAAAACATTTTAGGGCCAAACGCGCTTCAGTTGTTCGCGGGAGACTGTCTTTCGTCGACATTAATTCACGCGTCTTGAAAATGCCTGGTAACGGACGACAAATCATCTTGTACGGATTTCGTGTTTCAGTACGGATCCCTAAAATCTAAAAATGCTATCAAGGCAAAAACTATCTGCATCTCACGTTCTTCACGCGGAAGCTCATAGAGCCATCCCTTTTTATTCTTGTGTGGGTGTGGCAGCTACTTAGCATCTTAACATCAGCCCGTGCCTGTCTTAAGCCATCGCGCACGAGTAATACTCGAGAGTAACGTAGGCCCGCTCGCAAGGCCAGGTCCTTATCCAGGGCTCGGATTTTTCATCGCACGGTAAGATTACCGAAAACTGGAGTCGATATTATAATTAAAACTTTAGTCATATTCATACTCATACTCATTCATTTAAATAACACCAAAAGATTACATTATAAATAAAAATGTTCAATGCCAAGCCATGTTTATTACATTATTATCCAAATAATAAAAATAATAAGTAAGTTAACTAAGTTCCTAGTTCGTGATATTCATAGAGCATGTAGCTACAGGGATTAGTTTTCAAAAATCTCGACAAGGTAAATAAATAAATATTGATAAAGCAGCCAGTTTGATAAAGGTCTTTCGCAACAATATATTCTGTAAAACTAGGTACGTAATTAAGTAGAAATAGTTAAATGATAAATATGAAAAAAGGGACTAAGAATATGAATGAGTATGAGTTTGAATACGAGTAAAGTTATAATTTTAACATTGACTCTATAATTTTCTTTCATCTTACCGTGCGATGAAAAATCCGAGTCCTGCTTATTTCACGGATCCGTGTACAGTCAAGGGCAAAAATATGTATACACTTTAGTACCTTGTCTATTTAACGCAATGTTTAAGCTGTCATATGAAATTGTGACAGCGATTAAAGCGGCAAGGTACTAAAGTGTATACATATTTTTGCTCTTGACTGTACTTCGGACACTTAACCTCCTGCAGCCCGGTTTCAAAGAGGGTATAGTTCCGAGGAAGACCCAGTGTCTAATATTAGAACAACTTAATAAACTCCTGAACGCCCAGACCAAAAATTGATCATATCTTGGTAACCACAACAGATATAGGTGTCAAATTTTAGGAGTACTTTAATACGGCAGATGTCCGAAAATATGTGGTTCTATATTAGAAAGGTTTAGGTACTTAACTAAAAGTAAATAAACAAAACCAAGTGGCTCTGTTCAACAGCCAATGAAGACTGTTTTGTCGAGCTATGACGTATCTCACGTATCAGTGTTATGCTTCTATTCGCTGCTGAACAGAGCCACGTGGCTTTAAAAATAATAATAATAATAATAATCACAGGACAATGTCACACAAATTGACCTAGCCCCAAACTAAGCTCTAGGCTTGTACTATGGGTACTAGACAACGATAAACTTACTTATATAGAGAAATATATACTTAAATACATAGAAAACATCCAAGACTCGGAAACAAGTATTCGTGCTCATCACACAAATATCTGCCCTCACCGGGATTTGAACCCAGGACCCCTAGCTTCGAAGGCAGGGTCACTCCCAACTAGGCTAGCGTGTCGCTTTGTTTGTTTACTTTTAGTTAAGTAGGTACCTAAACCTTTCTAATATAGTATTAGTTCAGTTATCACATTGAGCTCAGACTACCCGCTGGTCGGGTCCATTTTTATATGGGAATCAGAGTGGTTGGCGTTGAATGTGTTAATAACGTCGGGGCTAAGAACACTGATTCACTTACGAAGGAGCGTTACATATGTAAGGAGTTCTTTTAAAATCGCCCCCCGGTACGGTACCCACTGCGGACCCATATATTAAATTTCTAAAAACCTCGCACCGCCTCCGCACTTAAAGCACGGGGCGCTCAACGTGCACTGAAACGGCATAATGGAAAATGCTAAATTTACACACGAAGCGAATATGCGAACCGGCCCCACATTTTGAGTCCGCCCATTTGATTCGTGGGTGAATCAACTTTTAAGGTACTCCCCAATTTTCGACATGTCTCACTATGTCACCTTAATTTGGTAGAATGCAATTTTTTTTTTGATGTGTTCAATATATTAAATAAATCAGACAATTAAACTTACTTTCTAGCTGACAATTTTAAAAATTCTTCTATGATTTACACAAATATATCAGGTAACGCAGGGGACGACGTAATCCCCGGGTTTTGTATGAAAAACGTGCATTTTCCACTGCGTTACCATTTTTTTACAAAATTATAGAATTGGTTTGTGATTATGAGTAGTGAAATCCGAAAATCTGATTATCTAATTTTAACATGTGTAAACCATTATCAATCTCACATATTCTAGTAAGTTTTTATTAGCGTGTAGAAAAGGAGGACTTTAAAAGTTGATTCACCCTCGTACACGTGTAGTTGGGCATTTCTCCACTAATTGGAAAATCGCTGTCCGTGGCTTTTTTAGGATTCCGTAGTCAAACTAGAAAACCTTATAGTATCGTTATGTCCGTCCATCCGTCTGCAGCGTAGCGCAGATACTCTTAGTACTAGAAAGCTGTAATTTGGCATGAACATGCGTATTGGTCACGCCAACAAAGTGGTACAATAAAATGTTTTTTTTTTTAATCATCCCTCCGATACGTGTATGGGAAGTACCCTTTCAACGTAACTTGCTTAAAGAAAAAGAGTAGCATTTAATTTATACACATTTAGCAAGGAGCAAATTATACATACATACATAACATCACGCCTTCATTCCCATAGTGGGGTAGGCAGAGCTACAGAAATACCAACAACTCTAAAGACTTACTGATATTTCTGTAACCACATTTTGCACTAACAGGCTATGAGGTTTATTAGTGTATTAGTGACGGGTTGCAAGCCCATCGCCTAACAGTAGGTACTACAAGCCCTTATTCCCTTAGTCGCCTCTTACGACATCCACGGAAAGACATGGAGTGGCACTATTCTAACCCGGCAACCACACAAGCGAGCAAATTATTTACCTCTGATTTTTCCGTTACGTAAATACCTACTTGTTGGTGCGAGAACGTTTGTGATTGACGAACCAAATCATGTTTTCAATCCACTTCCCGATTATAAGTATGTTTCATTAAGACCTAATTTTACAATACCCTCTTACCAATAAGTTAGATCTCCGCACGACTATGTGTCGTAATGCCTAAATACGGAAATACCTGATTTCTTTTCTCAAAATATACTTATATACTTTTCGCACAATAAAACACCTCAGCGGCGCGGTCCCAGATCAACTACTAATAACCTAACAATTTTTTTTTCGAGATAAGCTTTTGTTGCCGACTGTACTTTTTTTGGCATAGTCATCATCTGCTTATCAAGACGATTCTAACGAGCCCTTACACAACAAGTTTATCATGTGTAATTTAAAAGTTCCTATGGTCACCTTCGGTCTCGATCATCAGACCAGCTCGAAGCCCATATTGCATTGTCACCGGGTTAACATAAGTACCTATGCCAAATTTCAGCTCATTCGGATAACGGCAAGCGACTGAAAAATGGACTGCAAATTTTGAAGGACAACTTACATACTTCCATAATTATTTATTTAAATACGAACAGTGCAAGTTAAATAACAGCTTGTAAAAAAATAGTTACTTTATCTTTAAAAACGTATCATACTAACACAAATTAACGCTCACTTTCAATATCTCACTTGGAGCTGATCTGGTGCCGGGGAGTTGCAGTGTGCAAATTACCTTAGATCTAAAATTACCTAATCCCAAAACACCTGAAACTTTAATTCAGGATTAACCTTCTTTCTTGACAGTTTTACGATTCTGTTTTTATCTATTTATTTTTAATTTTAAGACAGTTGTTTTAATTTTTGACTTTCGTGTGCTCGATTCAAAGTCGAGTGATAGAAATTATTAGCACACGTATATATGTGCGAAATTAATCGTGACGCGACAAACAAAAAAATCAATTGTTCTGTGAAAAAGGGGTGCGTATTTCAACCAAGTTTCGAGGACGCTGAAGCCTCATGACGTGGGCCATTTGTTCTCGGAATCATTGTGCAAGTCTCGTTGTTATAAGGTGAAATTTACCTAAGGCTATGTGAATACATTTTGTTTTATTTGCCCGCAATACCTGTGAAAAACACAACACATACTACACAGTACATCTTAGCCTGATTGTGCAAAATGTGGTTACAGAATTATCAACAAGTTTTTAGAGTTGTTGGTATTTCTGTAGCTCTGCCTACCCCCACAAGGCGTGATATGTATGTATGTATGTACCTGTGATAAAGCACGTCAGTCATTATCGACCTCAGCTCAACTTGGTTTCAGTCCTCTATTATACGACTCGTCCATGGATTGCGTATTTTCCAGCCTCGGGAACAATGTACTTTTGTCATAATCGTTTTACTATTAACCAATTTTGCGTGAAAAACCAAAAGTGGTGGCTCTAATATTTAATTTTGGTTTATTTTCTTGAATGCTCCTGAATGTTAGGATTCCTATTCAATATATGTTTATATGTTAAGTTTCCTTTTTAATTTGTTAGTGGACGGGGTCATTGAACTATATTTTGTGGGCTCCACAACCGCATTAGGTATAGAGCCGCATGCGCACTGAGATCGGAGGCGTTACTGAAATAACTATAAATAACTACCCATACAGTTTGTATGACTATTTTTCGTTACACGAAGGACGTGATCGTAATTTTTGTTAACATTACGTCTTTAACTATTTTTTTTAAACGACTCGTACCGATGCCTGGGCTTGTCCGAATCTGCTGAGAGGTCACTCTTTTGCAAGTCCTCTGGGGTTATTCCCACCTGTTGCACCAATTTGTTACCACTGGTAACAGCTGGGATTTTTTTTCCCACCTGTTACCACTAAAGTACTCTGTGGTAACAAGTGGGAATATTTTTCCCATTTGTTACCACAAAATATTTGGTGATAACTACTTTTCTTTACTCTAGTGGTAATAGCTGGGAATTTTTATTCCCATTAGTTATGAGTGGTAATAGGTGGGAAAAAAAATCCCAGCTTTTACCAGTGGTAACAAATTGTTGGTAACAGGTGGAAATCACCCGTCCTCTGTCATACGCCGCACAACACTGATGTTATCTTTAGTCGGCGCCGTAGAAGGCCGTCCCTCACGCAAATCATCAGTGAGAGATAGTGCGACCACGTGAGTTTAAACTCATTGAACCAGTTGTAAACAGTAGCACGAGATGGGGCTATATTGTGAAGGGCCAATTGTAGCCTATAATAATAACTTTCTTGTTGACTAAAAACACATCAAAAGTCATAAAAAATCATTGCACGAAAATTTTCTCGCGTTAAATTCATGCTGACGTGACACAGACAATTTGCCGCCAATTCGCAAAACAAAATGACAAATGAATGAAATTACATACTCAATAATATTGGCAAAGATATCAATTTTTAAAATTTAAACTTTTTTATTATACTTCCAAGTGGCTAGTTCTAAAAACTTTTTTTTTCATAAGGAGTAGGCACACGAGCACTCAGGTCACCTGATGGAAAGTGGAATCAGAGACCTATAGACATTTGAATTCTCAAGACCATAATCTTAAGACCTCAAATGCGTTGCTTACCCTGATGACTAAGATGGGATGCCTCTATGCTATTCACCGGTTGTCTTATCCCCACACCGGAACACAACAATGCGAACACTGTTGCTTGGCGGGTTAATGGATAAGATGGTGGTAGCGATCCGGACGGACCCTGCACAGAGTCCTACCACCACGTTCAGGATCGCCCTCGTAATAAAAAAACCGCGGCCGATTCTTTTAATCTGTTTGGGAGATATATGCCACATACACTGACGTTTAGACTTAACACCCCTCTGCGTTAAGAGTTACAAAGTACTATCAATGGCAATGAGATCGGGTCACTTAATTCCATAGAAAGTGACGCGTTTTCAATGCTCCTGATGTATTTAGGCGCGTATCCATCTAGCTAGTGACAGCCTCGGTTCGGGGCCGCCGATCGACCCGTGGCAACGCAAGTGGAGTCGCTGCCTCAACCTGAGGCCCGCTGCGCAGCCCCATGGTAGAACCGTCACCGCGGGCGGAGCCATATTTACTAGGTTCTGACGCGCTCGAAGCAGCCCAGTCCGAGTCGTGCGTTCAGTGAAGACAGACGTGTCGTCTCAGGGCACATCTTGTCTTTTTCGATTTAGACTAGCTAGCTAGAAAAGGAGATCCGTGCGACAAAATAGTGACGGACCACTTGTGCTAGCCGTCCAGGTCGCCATGGATATCGACAACGATGTAGCAATATTGTTACATTTATTCGAGAGCTACGATATTGTTTTGAATACAATAAAGAAGTATCACGAATATCACGATATAAAACCGGAGGTTAGTATTTGAATCGTCATTCGCTAAACTTCAGTATTGCAATTAGTCTCCACTCCCTTGGTGGAATAGTGCAACGAATATTTGTATTGTATTTTTTAGCAATACTAGTTTTTAAATTTATAGCCAGCCATCTTCAATAGTTATGGCCAAAATCAAATGCTCACTTGAGGAGACAGTTAGGCTAATTGGTTGTCCTTGCCTACGAAGCTAGGACAAATATTTGTTTCTGGATCATGGGTATTTTATATGTATTTAAGTATTTATCTAATGTATACAATTCTCGTGTCACAATGTTCGTTCCCATACTCTTCCGTAATGGCTCGACCGATTCTTATGAAATTTTGTGTGCATATCGGGTAGGTCTAAAAATTACAGCGGGAGAAGCCGCTGGCGGGTCGCTAGTTTCTTAATATAAGAATGTTTATCGTTTCCTAGTACCCATAGTACAAGCCTGTTTAGGACTAGCTCAACTTGTGCGAGATTGTCCCGCGATATTTATTTATATTTACTTCCATGCTCAATTCTATTGCGATATACCTAACTCTTATCCACCACCGATCCTTTTTTTAAATACTCTTAATGACTTGGCAGCAGCTACTCTACGCGCGTCTGGTCCCATCTCGTTTTTGCTCTAAGCTTAAGACCCGGAACTTGCCTCGAGCCTCTGCCTGAGTTAAGTTGAGGCAGCCCAAGTGGATTCGCGGCTTTTAGCTCTCTATGCGTTTGTGGCTTAGTCAAGAATGAAGCGGTCGAGGTACATTAGTCTCTTTGAATGCTCTAATTGCGTGTGTTGCAGAGTGAAATCTGCGCGCTGCCCCTGATGGTGGACTGCCGGCCGGGCGCCGCCGCGCCGCACGACCTCGCGCACCCCGCCAACGGCGATAACCACAACCAGGTACAGGTGCACTATTTCTGTCCGGCCGTATTTTAACTGCATCCAGGCTCGGGGCGACACTTCAGGCCCAAAATCGAGCAGTTCGTCAAAGCGCTTACTATAGTCACGCACCTCAACCATGAAACAGGTATATAACTTTAAAAAAACGAGTATACTTGAGTGGAGAGGGTTCCGTAAGTGTGAGAAATTTACCATGTTACTTTAAATACCATAGATTTTAATGGGTTTTTCTCTAATCTAATTATATTATAATGTATTTTATTTTTATTATAGGCCTAATAGTTTCGGAGATAAGGGTTTTTTTTATCTAAGTTCTTAAATAACTTGAAATTTTAAAATTAGAATTAATACATATTCGAAATCGCTTTTTAGAGGCGAGTTTTACTTTCGAGTGCTCGAAATCTTCTCGAAGTTTCGAGTGATAGAAAATAGTACCACACGAATTTATGTCACGATTATTTTTGCATGAACCCATTATCCTGTATTTTCGAAATCTCACTCGAAAGCCCTTACTCAAAAGCCCTTACTCGAAAGCTAGAGATTGACTAAAATATTCACGTGTTTCGTTGTACGCAGGAAGTCGGGATAATTATTTCTCTTTGCACCGATAGGGTTGTCAGCAACCAATGTTTTTTATTTAATCTTAAAATAAAATGACACCATATTTTTTTGTCGGTGAAATTGCAACAAGTTTCATCCGGTTTACATTCATATGGCATAACTTTTTTTGGCATAATCACCATTTGGCATACAGTCTTTTTTTTTCAGAAACCGTATACTTTTCAAGATTGTTATAAAAACCTAACCTAACCTCTATGCAATGCTATTTTAAATAATCCTGAAAAGTATACGGTTTCTGAAAAAAAAAGACTGTGCCAAATGATGATTATGTCAAGTGATGATTGTGCCAAAAAAAGTTATGCCAGATGAAGGGAACCCGTTTCATCCCTATTCGTTTGTGCACCTTATACAGGAACACATTGTATAGTAATTAATTAAGGTGTACCTGTGATTCTGATTGCAATAAATAAAAACCGGGCAAGAGCATGTCGGAGCATGCTCAGTGTAGGGTTCCAAAGCCGTTAAACTACAAACATAAAAACAAGACGTAATAGATAACTAATTTTCTATTTAATGTCATTTGGTGCCGTCTTAGATGATTTTAGTAAGTCTTTTGGATCACTCTTTACTACTGAATGGATATAAAGTCACCACCACATGAGTATTAATTTATGGATTTCTTATAAGTTTATAAGGATGGGTCAGAATAACTAGAACAAAATATTGATCGACCCATTTGGATCCAGGGCAGCTACTCAAGAGCATAACGCTAAGTTAGCGATTTTCGGAAATCGATTCGATAATCGTAACCTGGGGGGTGATTCTCTCAACACAGCGCTGCGTCGATCTCAAAGGTGAAGAAAGAAAAACGGCATGACGGCGTGACGTTCTAAGGACAGTCCAGCTAAGATGCAAACGCTGTTTCTGCTTTCTATCGACCCGAAACGTATGGTGGTTGACGGTGAACTTTTATCCGGCAAGTTTAAGAAGTCCCGTCGGAACGTACAAAACACATTTTAGCGCGTGCCTTCTCAATTAGGCAGCAGGCAGGTGAGTCGAGTTCAGTGTCGTATAAAGCTGCCTAATTAAGAAGGCACGCGCTAAAATGTGTTTTGTACGCTCCGACGGGACTTCTTAAACTTGCCGGATAAAAGTTCACCGTCAACCACCATACGTTTCGGGTCGATAGAAAGCAGAAACAGCGTTTGCATCTTAGCTGGACTGTCCTCGGAACGTCAGGCCGTCATGCCGTTTTTCTTTATTGTTACATACCCAAGGCACAGGTCATGCTAGTTGCACTTGGACCCAACGTGCGGTATTTGTTCGCAGGGCGGGCAGGGCGACATGGGCGCGCACGCGCTCGCCTCGCCGCCCGGCTCGCGCGCCACCCCGAGCACCACGCCCATCACCGCGTACTCGGGTACGGACCCACTCCCACACTACACAGTCGGTCTATATTCTGCCACTGAGATTTATTACATTAGAGACCTTGCTCGAATATCATAATTTAGTAAAATGTAAAAAAAAACATATGAAAACGCATTACACTAAGTTTTGTAAGATTAAGATTTTATACGAAATCAAAACTTGTTAAAAATTTACAATTTCTTTTTATGTTTGGATTGTTATTTTTTCCGCATCCTCATTTTGTTTACGTAATATTTTAATTCAACGATATTGACTTGGTAATAATTTAGGAATTAAATACAAATTTCTTCTTCAAAAATAAATAAATATCAGAGGACAATCTGACACAAATTGACCATTTTAGTGGTGGTAGGACCCTGTGCAGGGTCCGTCCGGATCGCTACCACCATCTTATCCATTAACCATCCGCCAAGCAACAGTGTTCGCATTGTTGTGTTCCGGTGTGGGGATAAGACAACCGGTGAAATTACTAGCATAGAGGCATTCCATCTTAGTCCTCAGGGTTGGCAGCGCATTTGAGGTCTTAGGATTATAATCTTGATAATTCAAATGTCTATGGGTCTCAGATTTCACTTACCATCAGGTGGCCTGAGTGCTCGTGTGCCTTCTCCTTAACATAAAAAAAAGAAAAAAATGTTTTATATCTAAATAAAAAGATAAGGAAAAATATTCTAATTACGTGTAAAATTTAAAATAATAATCACTATTGAAGCTAACTTTTTCGCTTAACATCTCATTTAAATTCAAATTTTATAATCCTGCCCAACACACATGGGTGTGCACGGCTGACTCGAATCGCTGAGTGTAAGTGTTAAGTTGGGTACGAATCAGAGCCGTCTCAGCTTGAGGCATGCTCGCCCCGCGCGGCGAGCTGCTCGCGAGCCAAATTGTTGCACAAAAACATGCGCGGTGAGGCAGCGTGCAGGCCGCGAGGTGACATTTCAATATCGAGTCAGACGCGATGATAGCCGTGGCTGTGTTTATCATACTTCACCGAATTATTAACAAAAAGAAGAAGAAATTGTCTCGGTGGTGAAACGACTCGACAACTTTATTAAATCTGTACGCGCCTCGCCCACAGACAAGATAGAACTTGTCGTTCCGCCCGCGGCACGCTCGGATACACGTCCAATTTATGCGAGGCGCTTTTGAGCACTGTCAAAAGACCTAGTGTTCGCCGCGCGCGTGAGCGCGTACGAATTTGAGCAAAATAGGTGAGCCGTGAGGCTGCTCTAATTCGTACCCACCTTTAGGGTAACATGTTGTGCGCAGGCATGCCGGTGAACGTGAACCCGCCGTACGGGTACGGGTGCGGCGTCAAGTCGCTGGTGTGGTGCGCCTCGCCGCCGCCGCCGCCGCCCCCGCCGCCGCCCGTCAACCCGCACGTCGTCAAGAGCGTGCAGCCCAACGGGGCCGATCTGCCCATGAACGGTAACCACACACACACACACACACACACACACAGCATCGTAGCTGGAGGAGAGCTACAAACATGCTCATCTCGGATCTTATCAAGTCGTACTAAGAAACGGAACTGACTCGTTTGTAAACAGCAGTAATACTGCTATAGATACATTATCATCTTCCTGCCCTTGTGCCTCACTAATGGCCGTATTAGTAAATTCATCACGGTCCATGCCCATCTCAAGATACGTCAAAGTAATCGTCAAAGCATAGAAAACTGTAATTTTTGATGTATCTTGAGTCAGGCATTTACACCGAGGTCACTTTAATACAGGTCTAAATGGGATCGGCACAACATGTTTTCTTCCTGCACTCTCCTATCCGCTGTTAACTCTGCACTCACACCTTTCATACACATGCCATGCTACACACAATCCATCCAAACCGACATCCATCAACATTCATACTCATCATTCTATTTACGTTACCTTCATCCCTCCTCTACACATGTCCATACCACGCCAATAACTCTTCAACTTTTCTATTATTTGTCCTACTTTCAAGCTTCCTTTATATTCATTCCTTATCTTACACATTCTGCTCAAAATACAAAATACACTCTAAAGAATCAAATACACTCTTATTGGCATGTTGTTGTTTGATGCAGACATCCCGACGTTGCGCTACTACTTCAACCTGGGCGTGGAGTGCATGTGGGCCGCCTACGGGCCGCCGCGGCACTACTCCCCGCGGGACCTCGCGCAGGTACTAGCCGCCGGGGAACCGCTGGGACACCCCCACAGGGGCCATGGGGGACTTATCCTGATTACCATATCCATCACTGTCAAATTTCAATAAAATGTTTTCCATGTGGTTGCCGGGTTAAAATAGTGCCACTCCATATCTTCCCGTGGATGTCGTAAGAGACGCCTAAGGGAATAAAGTTCATTTTTTTGGAACGAATTTTTTTTGCTCTTGACTCTAGTCGAGACTAGAGTCAGGACAGGGTCGACGATGAAGCGAGCTTACCCAAAAGGTACCTATTAATCCTATTTTTTGAAGGAACCCGGTCAAACGCACACGGAAATACGGACGACGGCGAAATGTTGGCTGTCCGCATTTTGAACGTAGAATCGAAGCGCTTGGTTCTGATCTTAGGGACAGCAACTAAGTGGTGGTGGTTTGTAGTACTATTAGGCGATGGGATTGCAACCAATCACTAATACATTGGTAAACATTTAGCCTGATTGTGCAAAATGTGGTTGCAGAATTATCGACAAGTTTAGAGTATTCTATTTTATTTATTCAATAAACCCACAGCACAATATTGATAAAATATAGGTATGATACTGAAAGCTTATACATAGGCCAATTACGGGATTTTCTTTTACAATAACTGATCAAGGAGAAATTTATTGAGTTTTGGTTATTCTGTAGCTCTACCTACCCCACCCTGGGAATGAAGGCGTGACTTTATGTGTGTTTTCCGCAATTTTATTTTGAATAGGTATATTGATGGAATAACTACTTAATTTATAGCAAAGCATGTTTTTACACCTAAAGTATACAAATCTATCGATTATGCAATCAATTAAATATGAAAACTTGCCAAGTTACAAATTTAGTAACCCACCGCCGCACACCTAACTACAAACAGCGGGGTTTTTGTAAGTGGGAATTTGATACCAGCAAGGAAATAAGATTCAATTATGTTTACTCAAAATTGTCATTTTCTATTTAGAAACTAATAAAAAACGCAATACTCATTAAAATATAGTTCAAACTTAATTGTCTTCATTGTGTACCTCCCATGGCACACTAGGTCTCACAACGTTAAGGGTGGTATTCCACTTGTCCAAGATCTTTGTGCAATGTGTATTTGCGTCTCAGATTTTGCTTAAAAAAGCGACGTGAAAGCGAATGTGAGACGTAATGCACATTGGACAAAGATCTTGGACAAGTGGAATACCATCCTAAGCTAAAGACCTTCATGTAACTTATTACCCATTAAGATCACGATTATTTTATCCGCGATGTTGATAGATAATCCTCTTCTTATATTTTTGATTGTCGCTGGTGATGTGTTACCCCTTTGTTATTGTTATAGATATTTAAATTACTTCAGTTACATTAAGTCAGGGTCCCTCTTAAAACCAGCGCCGCGCCTTTTCAACGCTTTGTCTAATGTTTTATTTTAATAAATTGTTTTATCATCTCTGTACCGACAATCTGTTGAAACCCAGAAAATGTTGTTTTTTCAGGTTCATCTTTTTGTGATGTAAATCTATCAGAACTGCATGTAGGCTTTGCTAGACATTTAGAATAATCTAAGGCGTCTGGATTGAAAGGATAGAGGCCACAAGCTCGAAAGCCATTGATAATGCAGGCAGAACTGATTCTGTTAGTAACTTTCTTCAAAATCAAGGAAAAATTTTGCTTAGATACTACTTCGCCAATGTTTTCCAGAAGCCATTATCTAACAGCTGCTTTCCAAAACTGCTTCACGGGCCTAAATAATGATACATCAGCTGGCTGAAGAATTCTAGTGGCATTTGTATACAGAGCAAATATTTCTATTTGCAAAGAGTGAGCTAATATACACTTAGCTCGTAGGGTTAATGAGATTTGTGGCCATCTACAAACAGTATGACTGGCAACTGAATATTGTTTTTCACCAGGAAAGGGTAAAAAATGTGCTCGATGATTTATTTAAATGTATTAGCAGTCATCCAACCTGAACTGTCACATTTTCTTTAGCTCGTCCTTTATCAACAATGTAAACATTTCTTTCTCCCTTTTGGCAAAAACTTTGCCAGTAGATGGGCCGGTTTAGAACCCGCTTTCATTAGCATTAGATATTCTTGATGGGTCATCTAAAACATGCATTAGATCAGAGTTGCTTAAATAATCTCTGATTTGACTAAACCAGTTTCTGATGTCGGATTCCGACACACAATGCACTCGCATGAGTAACAGCTTCACCTGTTCTTTGAGTTATCCTAGGATGACGTTTGAGGAAGCCTTTTAACCATCCTTTACCTGGTCGGTTCTCATGGAACGGGGTCTCTCTTGGGTTTATATTCAAAAAGTTTTGAACGGAATCTAAAATATCATCTGCATTTCTAGGAAACCCTTTTTTCCCATTTCACACAACCATTGTTCTAAATGTGTTTCTTCTTCTCTTGTTAAGTAGGGCTTTGGTCCAAACTCATTTTTACTGATTGGGTGTTTTAGTTTGAATTGTAAGGTTGCTCTAGGTATCCCATACTTTTTGGCAGCCATCGGAACTGATGCACCTTGACCTATCTCTTCTAGAGCTTTGTCCACTTGTTCTTTAGTATATTGCGGTATTTTCGCATGATAAATCAGTCTGAAATATATTTTAAACAATTACAAACAGGAAATTTTTTGTAGGTAGGTCTGTGGCTAATGGCTATAAATCACTATGGCCAATAACTAATTGGCCATACTAATTTTCAGTTGTTGGCCACCCCCGGCTAGTAACTGATCCACTGTACTTATAGCTGTAGTTTTTTTTACACCTTTTACCACACTGTTTTAAAAGTCCAAACGGCTTTGACATACAATGGAAAATGAGTAATTGGCCGCCTATGGCTAATACCTAAAATTCACACAAATTTAGATTCAGCTATTGGCCGGTGAAATATTTTGAGGTTATTGTTTATTTGCGATCTTTAAAATAACAAAAAATTAAGACATTTAATACGGCAACAGAATAGTACCACAAGCAAGCATTACGTAACTTAGATGTAAAATTTAGTTTTTCTAAAACTCTTACCTTATTTTTTTCATTACTAACCACCCACATGTATTTAAACTTTTGGTAACTGACCGCCTACTACGTTACAACGCCATCTATGCAAAATCTTATGAACTGAAACGAAAGCAGGAGAAACACAGGTAATATTTTTGTCTCATTCATTCGAGTGCACGCGTCCATTACCTAGTTTCTTTCTGTCTCACCAAGAGTGGCCAATTACTATGGAGTGACCAATAACTATAGCAGTCACCTATCCAGTGACACTTGCGACGTTAAGGCCAATCTACCGACACCTCGCTTGTCCGCCCTAGGAGTGCTTTTTCGTATTAAATCGGAGAAATTCTGCAAAAAGGCCTAATCATGCATGCATGATTCGATGTATGAATGTGGAAGAAGCGAAAGAGATTCATCAGGATCGTTGCAGGTGGAAAGAAGTGGTCTCTGCCTACCCAGGCGTGATTTAATAAATGGATGTAGGATCTAATTCCACATGTCAGAATGATCTCTATGTGCTAGGCAGTAAGTTACCTTTCACCTTCTCCTCAGGACATGCAGCAGATCTCGCTGCAGGAGCGCAACCCGCCGCCGCATGAGCACAAGCATAAGCAGCCCGAGAAGCCGCCCATGCAGCCCAACAAGGGCAACGGCCAGCGCCCACTGCTGGGGCCGCGGTCAGTCCACTCGATCGCTAACAAATACCCATCTGGGCCTCTATTCTATTGCGTTGTAATGATATCGCGTTTGACGTGTTTTAGAATCGTTTATGTCACAGTCGCCATTATTGTAAATGTTTTTGTTTATAATTGTTATTCATAATCATCGCAACTCCTAAAGTGAATTTTACTAAAACCGTTCTGATTTTAGGACGTTTATAAAACAAACCTAACCTCAACTAACCTTATTTACCAGATGGATATTTTTAAAATCCTGAAATAGACAGGTGTATTCTTAATATTGATTATGACGAGTGATCAGTATGATATGATGTACAATGGTATGAGAAATATTTTTATGAAGAGTGATCATTATGATGTATCACATACCAGTGATACATTTTTGCAGTTCCAATAATCTAATTTGCATTTTTAAATGAACTTTGGCGCACCCTTATCAAAACGTTGACAATATGAAAACACGTTAAAGACGATATCGTTACCGTGTAGAATGCCAGCCCTGAACCCCTACCATGAGTTGCCATTACCGTACTCGCTAGCGAGTCGAATGCTCTCCCTCCCACTCTATAACAATACTGTGAGGGATAGAGCACTCATGGTAAGGGTACTGCCCGCTATTTCACCGTCCTGAGTATGAGAGGTAACAGGTGACAATTCAGCTTATATGAAACCTAGTGATGCATCATTAACTTTGCAATGTACACCGAATTGTCACCTGTCACGTTATTGTCAAAATGGTGAATTAGGGATGGTGGTCTTACAGATCGGCTCTTTCGGATACACTTCAACCCCTTTAGAATCTTTTGGGCAATCGCACTCAGCTGTTCGAATGTGCAGGTTTCCTCATTATGTTTTTTCTTCACCATAAGAGCATCAGGTAATGTGTTTGAGTTGGAAAAACTCATTGCTACATGGTGACCGCGGGGGTTCGAATTCTGTAACTTACGATCACGAGTTGACCCCCTAACGGCCGAACCCTATATTCTAACCGCGGACACCTTACTTCGGATAAAAATTGAACACATTTTGTATGGGCAAATGTCAAATTTCAACCCGAAGTAAGCCTTATCTATGCGCGGTTTGAATATAGGGTTCGGCCATAAGCCGTTAGGCCACCGACGCTCTAGCCTTTTCTAGATATCGTCCGCGTCAAATTAGGTTTTTTTTTGTGGCTGAAACTGTTATGTTTTCCGGGAAAAGTAGTATTCTATGTACTTATCCAAAGTATCCAAACATGTTCAGCGGCTCGTGGGGGATTGAAGCACAAAATCCATACATTTTGCATTCTTTCACATTTGTAATAATACTTAGAATAGTAGGAATTAGTAGAAAATTGGAAAGTAGAAGTAAAACCCGGGACGATCATTATCAATTGGAATATTTCTCGAAGGCATTTTAGATCGAATATGCATTATTTTATCCATGCGGCCCTAAGCCCAACAGATTTGAGAAGGTTTAAGCAGATGTAATTTTCTTTAAAATATGGATGGTATGGATGTTGGTGTCATATTTTTTATGATTCACTGACCGTGACATATGTATATAAGATCATTTGGTTTTAGCTTCAAGCGTGGAGGCAATCAAGATGGCGGCCAAGGCAACCACCAGGGCAAGCCTCACAACAACAACATGAACAACAAAGGGCCTAACAACCGGTATGTTTGATAGTTAAATGTTGGAAATAGTCAATTTCATGCAATAAATATAGCATTTTGACTCTTCCGTTTTGTATTGTATAGTAGAAAATGACTGGAAAAATCGATTAAAAAGTTATTATCCCCAATATAACGACGACGTTTACTTGTTATATTTTCTCTTAACCAAATTTATTTTCATACTAGCGACTCGCCTTCGCTTCGCTCCGTGTTAAAGTAACATAATTAAATCTTCCTCTTTAATCACTCTATCTATTAAAAAAAATCGCATCAAAATCCGTTGCATAGTTTTAAGATGTGCCAATGACGCATGTTTTTTTAAAAAAACATAGTCAAATTAATGAAGTCCCTATTCTCAAGTCACTCGAGATCAAACGTCTTGCTTATATTAAATAAACATTCTGAATGACGTTTCGAGTCGATAATAGTCTTAATATCTATGAATACTAGAATAGAGACCTTCTTGAATTTTGACAGCTGTTCCAAATTTAAACTCAACCTTCCCAAAATCTATACTGTAATAATATTACAGTACGGATATTACCTACTACCATAGACAAGAAAGTTCTTATAGTAAAATTGGTTGTAATAATGCTGGTGGTTTTAAACGCGTAATAGTGGACTTATGATATGTGTATAGATAATAGTATATTGTGCATCAAGAGAAGTAAGAAGGGGATAACTAACGAGCTTTTAACGACTTGAGTTGTTATCCCCTGACTGCCCATGATACATACAATTTTTTTCATCACATTTGCAAGGAAATAAAAAGAACTCAAGACGATTAATGAAAAAAACTATCAAAAAATGAATGGTACTAACTCGATAAAAGAGATTGTTAACATGACAACTCGACTTTTTCAATATTGTGTTCCACAGATAATGTTAAACACTGCCATTAGTTTTAAAACTTGACAGGCCATACCGCCAGATTAACGATTTTCGATATAAAATTTTATAAAAATAATTTCAAATGTCTCTGAAATAATAGTAAAATAAAAATATAATGCAGTTAAATGTACCGTTTAAATTTTGAACATAGGAACCTTGGCACACCTCCTTAGTCTGAAATGACGTACTAATGGGTTCTATATTTCAAAAGTGAACCCATTACTCGCTTGGGAGGTAAATAGGCCATAACTGCCCTATAAGGCTGCGTGTTGTACCCTTTCCGAGCATGTGTGATGGAAAGATTATGTTTGTTTAATATAGTGCGTTTTGAATGAGTGTTGAGGTGTTGTGGTTGTTGGTGTCGCAGGCGCGGCGCGCACGAGGCGCACGAGGCGCACGAGGCGCACGAGGCGCGCGCGGGCTACGAGGAGGCCGAGCCCGCGCTGCTGCCGCTGCCCTACATGCCCTACCCGCCGCCGCTCTACCCCGTGCCCTACTACCCCGTCGAGGACCCCGGTCAGCATCCTCCCGCTACAACACTCCCACACTACTGTTACAGCTTAGCAGGAAAGCTGCGAACAAACCTTCCAAACGACGCACTCGCGGCCATTTCTTAGAAAACTTGTACCTAGTTAAGGACTAAAATTAAAAAAAAAAAGTTAACTTTTCCGCTTAGTTAAGATAATTAGTCGTACATTTATATATTACTCTCAACGCCAAGCAGTATCTCAAATTCAATAAATGAAGCATTTTCAATCCTCACTTGCTAGTAATATGCTTGCACTTGCTGCAGGAGTTTTGTCTGAGATACCGCCATTTGTCTTATAACAGTATAGCTAATTTTCGTAATGCGGTGGAAAAGTTACGTTTCTTAATTTCAGTCGCTAACTAGATACGAAGTTTCTAAGAAACGCCGTCACACAGACAATGTCAAATATCGATTTTGAAAGCGATCGGTCCAAAAACTAAAAAGTTTAATATGGCGGCTACTTTTTCTCATGCTGTCGACAGAGTCGTTATCGGACACCATACAAATCCCTATAAAACGATTTCGAAAGCAATCGGTCGTATAACTAAGAAGTTCAAAATGGCGGCTATTTTTTCTCATGCTGTCAATAGATTTGTTGTTGGAGACCACACAGATCCCCAGATATCGATTTTGGAAGCAATCTGACGGATTGTACGCGCCTCGCCCGCAGCCGCTCAGGTCTGTGGGCGAAGCGCGTACAAATTTGATAAAGTTTCTGAGCCGTTCCACCACCGAGGCAATTTCTTCTTCTTTTTGTTAATAATTCGGTGAATAATTATGATAAACGTAGCCGCGGCTGCCATTATGAAATGTCGGCTCGCGGCGAGCACGCTGCCTCACCCGCGCATTTTTATGTGTAACATTTTGTCTCGCGAGCAACTCGCCTCGCGGGGCGAGCATGCCCCTCAAGCTGAGCCGCTCAGATTTGTATCCAGCTTTAGGGGCACTAAGGGACTTTTGGAAATTCACCCCGTAAGGGGTTAAATTAGAGGGAAATTAATTATACGCGTATGAAGTAGCGGATGTTTCCTATTTCTTTATATTATCTTAACCTCTCGCTATGCTCGTTGCTGCACTCTTAATGGGAGGTCTGGCACGGTGTGCAGTCTCGTAGGGTTTTTAACGGGAATGAAACATTTTAGAATAATTTAAATACCTTTTTATAGTATACATACATACATAACATCACGTCTTCATTCCCAGAATGGGGCAGAGCTACAGAAATACCAAAAGCTCAAAAAAGATTTGTTGGTAATTCAGTAGCCACATTCTTCATACTTTTATAGTATAAGTACCTAAATTCCTATGAAAGGAAGCAAAATAGTTCTTAACTTGTTTTATTCCTAAAAAATAATTCTAGATACGCTTACCCCGTTAGTTACGATAGCCCCGCCCCACCTTATTCTAGATATAGGTTTTTTTTTAGTACAAATAATATGTGGTAAAAATGTGATTGAATCGTGAAGCTCATATTTAGCGAGGTTATTTGAATGTCGTGTGTTGTGTTGTTGCCGCTGGTCGCGCGGCAGGCATGCTGAGCATGGTGGGCGGCGTGGGCTACGTGTTCGAGGACGCCGAGCTCGGCGCGCCCTACTACCCCGCGCCCTACCCGCCGCCGCCGCTGCTGCACCACCCGCACCACCCGCACCACCCGCACCACCCGCACCACCTCGAGCACAAGTAGGCCCCCCCCACCACCACCACCACCACCCCCACCACATGACCCATCTACTCGCCACCTGCTAACTAACTAACTAACCGAGCCGAACCTTCTCACGGGTACAACTCAAAATCCCTCTCGTTCAAATCCTTTTTTAACTTTTTAACCGCCCACGACGGCAAATCACGTCATCTGATTTTCGTGCCCTCAGTACGCTCCATACATTTTCCTATCGCGGTTGCGGCATATGACGTCGTTAACGTCTGGAGCACGGTTGCAGCCAGCCGACTGTGGAGTTTAAAAGGTTAAACCATCCGTTTTGGAAAAAAAATAATTATCAATCACTTCTAACTTTAACCTTCTGGACGGTACCCATATAATAATAA
Organism: Acleris holmiana; assembly: GCA_949316455.1. Taxonomy (NCBI): domain Eukaryota; kingdom Metazoa; phylum Arthropoda; class Insecta; order Lepidoptera; family Tortricidae; genus Acleris; species Acleris holmiana. Next base: position 19,997,036 of record OX438774.1, read on the forward strand.
AGAATTAAATTGACTTGTAATAAAATTTGTAATTATACTAGACTGAAAACTTGTCCTTTTCCACTAGAGCCACAGAAACATTAGACTGGTTACCGTAGATCTGTTACAAAAAAATACTACGCTTGCTTACAGCCATTTAATTAGGTGTTCTTTCAGTCTAACACCACCCAAAGATTAAATTTCGTTTGCACGTCATAATATAAAACTATTAAGTCGCAAAGTCGTCGACATATATGTCGACTTAAATTATCTATCATGAAAGAGCCCTGATGTGGCCAATTTACTGAATAAATTTCATTTCATTACGTCCTTTGGACGCCACGGTCGACTGCAATTTTACGCACCCCCAGATGCCTCGACGTCAAATGCCAACACTAAATGTATACAACGTAGAACAACTCTTTGGCGAATACGCGTGTGCGGTGGTGCTGTCGTTTATTGCCGTCTGTGGCGGTCAAAGGTTACGTTTATTTGCCGGTTGTTTTATAGACGACCGCATGCTACACACAGTGAATTAATTTTATTAATAAATACGCCATGGCTCGTGAGAAGTGGAGCGCTAGTGACTATTGCAATTGTAGTTAGGTGATGGACACATACTATTTTGAAACATCGTAAGATATGCAGCATTTGTATATGGGTCATCAGATAGCTGTTGTTCAATCGAAAACTGGTACGAATAAGGACTAACGAAATTCTCTCAGCGAATTAAATGTATTTCAATGTCTATGTTATAAATAATACAATTTGTCTTGATGTTCACAGTAAGAATAAACAATGTGTCGTTAACTCCATGTCTGCATTATAAACTGTTACAAATATTTCGGTCTTCTTTGGCACTTTGAAGTATAATTAAGCACAGTAAAAGTAGTGATAACATGTCTGTCTAATGTCTATGTATCTCTGTCAAACATTAAGGGTCTCCATTGATAATATAATAAAAAAATATTCGGTAAAATTTGTACACCATAAGGGTGATCGATAAGTTTCAAAATTCATGACAGTTTCAACAAACCACAGTCAAAACTGATTTTCAATCGAGGCCCTTATCGCATAGGGCGTACAATATTTTAAACCCTACCAGTTTTCTTAAGAACAGTCCTAGGTTTATGTTTAATGCTGGCAGCTGTGTAGCAAACGAAGGCTTAAGCTTGACAACGAAATGCTTAACGAAATGGTTTACGATATTTTAGTTGCCGACGCGGCGTCGTGATGGCGTTGTGTCGGCGTCGTGGGCTTGCGAACCGCCGCTACACGAAATAAATCACTTTAGCATAGGCTAGTGGAGACCAAATTTAAATGTACACTAGTTAAGTTCAAATGTTTTACTCCGGCAAAAGGTTGAACTTTATAATAGTCAAGGACGATCTCTTATTTTAAGTTGTTGCAAATACTTAATTAAATTCTGACAACACCTGGTACTTGGTTATAAATAAACCATTAATAATTCCGCGGGCTTATAGTTTGACAGATAATATCAGGTATAACTGAAATGCTAGTGTTGAAACTGATGAAGGTCTTCCGGTAACCTTCGGGGAGGGAAGATGCCCGGCTTTTACTTTTGATTTATTCTGTTTACTGATTTACTCTATTCACTTGACATTGGCGAAATCACTGTGTGGACCGCCATTTAATAAAAAAGAAGAAGAAGATGAAACTGATGAAATATTGAATCAACATGGTATTTCAAGCCTGAGTTACTGTACAATAAAATGTTCATTACTATCTACAAAATTATATGATGTTAAATATGACAAAATAGATTATTTCAAATATAAAATAAAATAATGAACGAATAAAATTAACTAAATGTAGCATTGTAGCCGCGGAATTATTTATTTTGGTTTTGTTCATTATTAAAATAGACATTACAAGCGGTTCGCAAGCTTACTTTCCCTATTCTATGTGTTCCTTGCAACTTAACAGTCAATTATTAGACTATGAAAATGTATGAACTCGCTATGACACCGCCTTCACGCTTTGGTATTGGAAGGTTGCGGGGAACACGCAGAATAGTTGTTTAGTTGTTATGACCCGCTAGTCGGGTGCACTTACCACGCAGACGGTAGCAGCGTAAAGTGACGCTCTTGACAATGTTTGATGAAATCGAATGTTAGACTGACGGTTGACGGTCCGAGTCCAAGCGCCACGCGCCCCGATCGTCAAAATTCGTTTCGAATTTATTATGATTAAGTGTTCACTGGTGCTGCCAAATTGTCAACGTTAGGGAGGACAGGGTTTTTGAAATATTTTTCTATGGATCGGCATTTAACGGGACGCGTAGGTTAGCGCTGTGCATCATTCCTTAATGTAAGGTGAAGCTGTAAGGTTTAAGCCAATTTAATTGTAGGTTGAACTTCGCAAATTTAAGTTTCTATTAGTGTAGGCTAGTTTTAACACGGCACTGGCGACATCCAGCGGCGAAACTTTTTTAAGGGAACGTATAACATTGCGGTACATCTTTACCATGAATGAATTTATACAACTAAGTTTTAATTGGAATAGGAATTTAAAATAGAAATGCAGGGTCATTTTCAATACAAGTTACAAAGGCGTTTTGCCGGAGAAACTGTTTTAAAAAAATTTGTCTATTGCACGTTTCTTTTTCATACAGAAACATGAAACACTTGGTGTAAGGAGGACTCAAATGTCTGACTTGAAAATTGAATCCGTTTGTTCCCTCGAGTCGTTCACTCGTGGTGTCGCCTGTATGCTCTCCTGTACATTTGGTTCGGCTTTTTAAGTTAGATTTTAAGTCTCGAGTCTACTAAGGCCATCAGCGTAAGGCAAAATTCCACAGTAGAATAGTCATTCACTCCATTAACAATTACGAATCTCCTTGAACGTATAATATTAGAAATTGTGTCCTATTTTGTTGATCTCACTCTGCTTTAGACCTCGGTGCTGGGTAGACGTTATTTTCTAGAGTTGAAAACTTTATGGTATTGTGTTTCGACTGCACCATTCGTCTAAAATTTAAAAAGTATTTTTGGAACGTTTATAGGGATATGGCTGTGATTGGGTAATTCCGGGATGCTATGCTCCCTAGTGAGGGAATGCGGGTAGTACGCTAAGTGACTGGTCGGTGTTTAGTAATTTGGCGAAGGTGCGGTGTCCACAGCGTTTTGGATTCATTATACATTTTTTTCAGGTGCTGCAACAAGTCTCTCTCCAATTCTATTATTGTGAGAGGGACAAGCGGCACCTCTCCCTTCGTTTGACTCTTAACTTTACTCTGTAACGGTCCGCCCAAGATTTTTGATCCAGATTTTAAATCCTCCTGATATTTACGTCTTTGACTTTATTATATACCTGAAGCATATATATTACCGTAACGAATACGTAACTAAATCTTAATTGTTTGTACAGTCGTTTAAAAAAAAAACAAAAAAATGTAGGTCTTATATGTGTATGTCTGTGTGATGTTCCATGTGTCGTTTTGGTGTCTCAGTATTAGTTTTAAATCACTAGGAGTTAGAATTTATGTTAGTCGTTAATTAATGTTGTAATCATAGACTAGTGTTATTTTTTATTTAAGAATAACCTCGGTTAGTTTTCTGAACTCTAGCGCAGAAGGCGCCCTGTTTTTTGTTTCCGCCATAGTCTTAATGTGCCAACGAATTTACTTAACCTTTTCGGCAGAACAGACCAATCCTCCGTGTAGGCTGCCAAAGAGCTAAATTGTTGTCATATCAGTTTTACAATGATCTTACAATAATCGATGTTGTGAATGTGAAAGCTTTATATGTCCGAGTACTAAGCTCAAAGTTCGCGTCCGTTTTTGGGATGTAATTTGTATTGTTTTCAAAATTACATCAAATTAAAGTCTACTGATTTGTATGCTGTGTTTTTATTTATAGGCTAGATTTCCCTTCCCTACCCGTGGCCCTGGACGCGTTTGCATTCCGCGTACGTCATCGGTATCGAAAATGTGTAGAATTGTCCTAAGAGCGAGACGGTCGCGTAATGCGCTTTTATTTCAAGTCTATATATTTCGACACGTGGTCCCGTGTGGTTGCCGGGTTAGAATAGTGCCACTCCATGTCTTCCCGTGGATGTCGTGAGAGGCGACTAAGGGAATAAAGGCTTGTAGTACTGTTAGGCGATGGGCTTGCAACCTGTCACTAATACACTGGTAAACATCTTAGCCTGAATGCAAAATGTGGTTACAGATTATCAACAAGTTTAGAGTTGTTGGTATTCTGTTGCTCTGCCTACCCCACTCTGGGAATAAAGGCGTGACGTTATTTATGTATGTATATTTCGACAGTTTTAGAAAATTATTTACGTTAGACGATAACGTTATGCACAAAGAATAAGAACTAAGGGCATAGAAGGAGCGATATAATAAAAGGCAACATACAGATAGCTCATATGCACTCTTATTTGGGGTTTAGTGTGTCAAATATCATGGTCGTACGATGTTGCTGTTGCACACTGTTGCATATATAATCTACGACCACGGTGACCAGTTTACACAAGTTGACAACACCTTGGTGTGTACGGCTAGTTTTAGCAAAAACTGCATGGACTCTATACTCTTTACTTTTTTAACTCATTGGACATTCATATTAAAATGTCCCTGACAGGTGTAGTGCTTCCGCTTTCGTTTTTCTATGGTTATGCGTGTTTTCTAGGGCCCCGGGACCTTTAATCTACTCGGTGAAACGATATTGCCCTGGACATGTCATTGTTATCGTGGTTTCAACGTTATTTGTTGATAGAAAACGCACAGTATGTTCTAAACTTAAATAATGTTAAACTCAATTAAATTTATCGCTTGTTAAATGACGTGTTGTCTTATAATCAGACTTTAGGATTAATTGACGTGTTAGTCATTTAACCCGGCCGTGGCCGTCAAAAGGTTAAGCACCTTTTATAGGGTATTTTTTTATCAGTGCACAAATTTTAACATATGGCTTTGTATCGTTAATATAATATATTACGACAATAAAACGAGTTCAAAAAAATTTTTTTTTGTTGCAATTTCTCTCTTTTACTTTCTCGTGTGGACACAAAGTCACACTAGAAATGATGACATGGGTTGTCAAGCTGTAGGTATGCGGTACACTGTATTGATATTCGAAATTTGAAATTTCATTTATTAACTTACTTAACAACACTCCCCTCTCCTCGCACCCCTGCATTAGAGGGTCCATGAATATCGTCAAGTTAGTTGAATCGATGAATCGGCAATATCTAATATTATTTAAGCTGTAGTAAAAATAACACAACATGTTATTGATTTACAATAGCGAAGCAAATATTAAAATTTGTGTACCTATTAAAAATATTTTTATTCCCTTTTCTTTCCGTTCGAACGAAACCGAAACAATTTGTTTCTTAAGAGGACTGTGAAGCAAAAATCTTCGACACAAAATGCGATAACGTTTTGGTCCCCTTAAACGTTGTCCGATATTTACGATTTTTGAATATGTTGTAGATATTATGAAAAACTAGGTCTGTACGTTTTCCTTTCCAAGACAGTATTTATTGGAAAGGAAAAAAAAAACAAAAGCGGAAACGTACAGACCTAGTTTTTAATTGACTTCAAAAAAGGGAGGAGGTTATACGTTCCACTGTATGTATTATTATATTATTATGTTATTTGTACCCATAGTACAGGCCTAGAGCTTAGTTTGGGACTAGGTCAATTTGTGTGATATTGTCCCGTTTTTTTTTGTTTTTTTTTTTTTTATAGTATCTACAACATATTTAAAAATCGTGGAAATCGGATTAGATTTAGGGGGTGAGAAACGTTATCGCCCGGAGCTTTTGTATGGATTATTTTTTACAGCTACGCGATTTAAGCATCGCTTCACAATCCTCTTAAGGTGGGTACGAATCAGAGCAGCCTCGGGTTGAGGCACGCACGGCCGCCGAGAGTCAGTCTTTTGACCGTCTTCAAGGCGCCTCAGTGTGCGTGTCTCGCGTAATATGGAGGTGTATCCGATAGTGCCGTGAGCAGAACGACAAGTTCTAACTTGTCTGTGGGCAAGGTACATACAAGTTTGATAACACGCTAGCCTCGTTGGTAGTGACCCTGCCTTCGAAGCTAGGGGTCCTGGGTTCAAATCCCGGTAAGGGCAGATATTTGTGTGATGAGCACGAATATTTGTTCCTGAGTCTTGGATGTTTTCTATATATTTAAGTATATATTTCTCTATATAAGCAAGTTTATCGTTGTCTAGTACCCATAGTACAAGTTTAGAGCTTAGTTTGGGACTAGGTCAATTTGTGTGACATTGTCCTGTGATATTTATTTATTTTATTTTATAAATTTGCTTAGTGTCCTGCCGCCGAGGCGATTTCTTCTTCTTTTCGGTGAATTATGATAAACGCAGCCGCGGCTGTCATCGTGTCCGATGCCATTTTTTATGTTAGTGAAGAGGCACACGAGCACTCAGGCCACCTGATGATAAGTTGAATCTGAGACCCATAGACATTTTAAGACCTCAAATGTGTTGCCGACCCTGAGGACCAAGATGGAATGCCTCAATGCTAGTAATCTCACCGCTTGTTTTATCACCACACGAGAACACATCAACTACCGCTACTGTTTTGATCCAGCAAGATATAATCACATAGAACATGAGAACGTATTTCCCTATCGGCTGGTGAGCACTTGTACCCTTACCATGAGTTACAGTTACGATACTCGCTAGAGATTTTAAAGCCTTGTCCCTTTCAATCTACTACAATACTGTGAGGGACAGAGCATTCGGCGAGCTAGCGAGTACGGTATGCATTTTTTTTCCTTATGCTCTCTGGAAAGTGCTATGTAAGAGAGGAATAACTGTACGCGAAATAATTGTCATGTAATTTTTTCATGAGATATGAAGCTTTCAAAACTCATAGTCCTGAATCCCTGCAAAAACACTATTCAAAATCGACAACAGGTCATTCCGTCACAGCTGTTGTTCCATGTTTAAAATATAAGGACCTTATAAAGAAATTTGTATTTATGTCGTAAATAACTATTTTTAAGCCAATATCGTTAAATTAAAATATTACGTAAATGAAATGAGGCTGCCGACAAAAACAATCGAAACATTAAGAAGACTGAAGCAAAAAAATCCATACAAAATGCGATAACGTTTTTCTCCCTTTAGACTGTAGGGTATGACGACATGTAAGGGGATTTTCTTCACTACATAGTATAAAACAAAGTCGCTGTCTCTGTCCCTATGTGTCCCTTTGTATGCTTAAATCTTTAAAACTACGCAACGGATTTTGATGCGGTTTTTTTTAATAGATAGAGTGATTCAAGAGGAAGGTTTATATGTATAATACTTTAATACGGAGCGAAGCGAGGGCGGGTCGCTAGTTATTAATAAACGCTACCAGTTAGCAACAGACCGCGGCCTTTCATTGACGTTGCATTTGGTCAATTATTATGGTAAGTTTTTGCCAAACCTGAGCACTTCATTGCGCCCCCTGTACACTATTAAAAATGGACGTAACATGGAAGTGGGACGCCCAGTGTGAGCGAGCGCTTAGGGAGATCAAAGGTTTGTTGAGTAGTAATAAGGTTTTGACTCATTACGTATGACCCCGAGCTGCCCCTGATCCTGTCGGTCGACAGCAGCGCTTACGGGATCGGGCCAATGTTGGCACATAAATATACGGATGGTACGGAATTGTCAATTAGCTGCGCTTCAAGGACCCTGACAGATGCTGAAAAGAAACTACCCTCACATGTCGTCATACCCTACATTGCTGCCAGGGTGCCGCTGGAAACTCCCAGGGATGCAGCGCCGCGCACGGCGGCGCGTCGCGCACGCAGGGCATAGACGTCCGATTTAAAAAAAAAGATATGTCTGTACGTTTTATTTCCAAGAAAATATTTATTGGAAAGAGAAAAACACAAAAAAAAAGTGGAAACGTACAGACCTAGTTTTCCATAATATCTACAACATATTCAAAAATCGTGGAAATCTAATTAGATTTAGGGGGTGAGAAACGTTATCGCCCGGAGCTAAATTTGTATGGATTATTTTTGACAGACACGCGACTTAAGCCTCTTCAAAGAAGTTTTAAAAGTTTAACAAATCTTAATGTACGGGTCAAAACTTATTGCGTTTTATATGATTTTTATTACATGTTCTCCTAAATCGTAGCAATGAAAATCGATTCTGATTTTAACTCATTGCAACTCATGGTAAGGGTATTGGTCCTCAATTGGCACAAGTGTGTCGATGTGTGCCCATTGACCTTGCGCAGATAACAGGCTGTTTCCATCTTCAAATCCATGTATGTTATTCTATAACGTAATGATGCAAAGTTCTTAGACGAGTTGCACGTGGTACCAATATAACTACTTTAGGAGAGGTATTCGGAAGTAGTACAAGGTCACATTCATATTGAGATCACGGTTTGTGGATAACTGAGCTCCTATTTCACGAACCTGATAGTAACGACAGTTTTTTAAGTGTACATAGCGTAGTGTAAAAAATTACAAAGTTTAGTCTGGCAAACGAAAGCGTGACCTGAGAAAGCGCGGCAATTCTAAAGTTATACATATGGTATAACTTAATTATAGTAGGAAAAAACTGTTTTGATACTTATACTGGGTGATTTTGGGGTCATGATCCGGAATAGCCAAAAGTGAATAAGATGGTCATACTGAACAACTTTTCCGATGGGACCAACCGCGAAATCGCCAAAAAAAAACAGCTGTTCCATACATTAACGGTGAATTCATTGAGAGTTAATTGTATGGAACAGCTGTTTTTTTTTTGGCGATTTCGCGGTTGGTCCCATCGGAAAGGTTGTTCAGTATTACCATCTTATTCACTTTTGGCTATTCCGGATCATGATCCCAAAATCACCCAGTATAAGTCCTGGGTGGTTACCATGACGTGCTTAAGCAATTCAGTTTAGGTTGAGCATAAAGGACAGAGCTATATCTGTTATATAGCTCTGTCTTTTTCTCTCACCGTAAACTGAATTGCATAACCTCGTGAGGCCCACGTCAAATTTTACTAGTTCAAAAAGAACCTTGTGTAAGTCAACTAAAGTTTAAAGTCACTTTGACAAATGTCCTAAATTTAGTAAGTTGCGCCTTACGAGGTTAAGCATGTCATGGTAACATTGGTAACCCCCCAGGTCACGTTTTCGTTTGCCAGACTATCAAAACATTTTTTTCCTACTATAATAAAAATGTATATTTTTTGAATTGCCGCGCTTTCTCAGGTCACGCTTTCGTTTGCCAGACTTCGTATTTTCTTCGTTATTGATGTGGAATTGAATTCAATTCTCAAATGTAAATTAGTCTATTTTTTTGTTGTCCACTATTTTTCTCCTAGATAAAGCACAAAGAGCTGTGCTTAAGATTATACCTACTTAAAAACCAATGAGATACCCGACGCAACTGGTGTACGGGGACATGGGAGCCCTTAGTGTTCGAGGTCTATTTATTCTGCGGGTTTTGGAGCAGTACTTAAATACCCTAACCTCGAATCGATGTTGCAGAGGCGAACTTTTAGACTTCCCTTACTTACTTACCCTTAACAAGGACCGTTTATGCAGCACGTTTCGAGTCTTTACTCCATCCTGATGTCTATAACAGGGTCAACATTAGGTTCCCCATAGCCTTTCCTACGAGGAAATAGATTTTTTAATGAAAGGACTTAAATAGTCAAAGGGCACACACATACGCACGCACACGCACACACGCACAAAAGCATTCACGAGCGCGCGCGCGCACACACTCACACACGCATAAATACAAACACACACACACACATGCACACGAACACACAATTTTTAATTTTCTTTGACTGTATAAGTTTCATGTTTTTTCCCTTTTTTTTAAGTATCCTTTGACATATATGTTTAAAATAATTATTAGTAGTTTAGGAGCCAGTAATATCTATTTAGCGACATGTCATGTCTCTATTTAACAACAGTGGTGTCTCTATGTAGGTACTGCTTATTGAGATTACTGTTGTAAAAAGAGAAATAAATAAATTATGTCTCTTATGTCTTACGTCTGCGTCTGTTATGTCGTATGTTGTGTTTTTCAAGATTAGAATAAATTACCGTTGTGTTGCACACGTTTTCGCCGTTAACGAACACAACATTAGTTTTTACTCTTCTGTAATTAATTAATAACAACAATTAGCAAGAGAGTACTACACAGTAGGTCCTGCCAACACTCCGTTTAACGTGAACGGAAGGTAAGTATTAAATCTGCACTTTTTATTGTTTACAGTACAGATATATTCACGAGAGTTGGCACGAATGGATTGAACGAGTGAATGAAAATGTCTATGTGTGCATGACATAATTATTAAATACAGGTTGATGCAAAAAGTAATTTTTTACGATAATTGTGTCTAAGAAAATCTGGCATACCCGCCAAAATAAGAAACCTTTGGAAACCAAGAACACCTAACGTAGTATACTGCAGTGCCACGCAAACCATCCATGAAGATAAATCTAGTCCTACTTAAACTAAGGTCTACTTTCATCATGAATAAAATGTATGAAAAATCTTTGACAACACGTTGTGGCTTAGCGGTAACGGGAGTTGCCTTCTAAGCAGCGGTCCTGGGTTTGATAGATCTATCAGTCTTAAATTAAAACAACACCATTAATGTAAATACTTTATCCTCATATGTACAAATGCATTAATTGACTGTGGTTTATTTGCAGTCAGCGTCAAATAGTTTGTAGCAGTGAAAGTGGTCAAATAGTTTGGTATAGGATACATTTAGTATGATGTACCGAACTTTTCGACCACTTTGACTGCTACAAACTATTTGACGCTGACTGTACAGTCGAGTTCATAAATATGTGTACCCTTTTTATCTAGTCGAATGCGTTTGCAAACTAATTGTTAGCGACCGCATTCGAGTAGGTAAAAAAGTGTACACATATTTATGAACTCGACTGTACATACATATGCATAACCTGACCATAAAATTTATTTAAAAATTGTTAATCCGACTCTGCATCACTTGAACTACTAGATGTTGAAGATTCTTCGTCCTCGCTGTCACCTATATTAACAATGAAACCATCAGTAAGGTCGTCTAGCCGGTGTTCCATAGACTCGTACGAACGCTCTGTTTCTTGGGCCTTTCTCCAAGTATCATGAAACGTTTCTGTTTTCACGGCATGAACTTCATCGATGAATAGTTTTTGAACTTCGTTCATATTAAAAGTGACGTTCCTTGTCCCTACTTTACCTTTTATAATCCCCCACAACATCTCGATTGGGTTTAAATCTGGATAGTAAGGTGGAAGACGTAATACAGAATGACCGTGGTCTCGCAGTATTTGATCTAACTTGAAAGTTTTCTTTGTGTCTTTATGTTTCTTAATTATTTTGTACAGAACGATTTTAGTATTTCTTTTTGGGTATGATATTTTATTTTTATCTAACCAGGTCAGCATCTCTTTTTTCTTTGAATTTTTTACTGGAGCTCGATCCACCTAAACGTTGTGATAAGGAGCGTTATCGACGACAAGGACGCTTCTGGGCTTTAAGTTCGGTAACAAATATTCCTTCACCCATTTTTGATAATTTGTAGCATTCATATTACTGTGGTAATCTCCAGACTTCTGGTTAGATTTGAATGTCAGCAAAGCATTTTCTACAAAGCCTTCCTCTGTACAAGCATGAACCGCTATAAGTCTTTGCCCTTTTGATATGGGAACTCTGATGCCACTGTTGCTGTTGTCAGTCCATGCGTTTGGCGTAGTATGAGTGCTATGCACGTAGGTCTCATTGGTATACACAATAGGCCGTTTTTGGTCTCTATATTCTTGTAATTTCTGTAAATACATCAATCTTTTGTAACGAATGTTGTCATTTTCAATTATCCGCATCCTGTTGTTCTGAATCTTCTTCCACCGGAATCCCATTTTATGTACCAGTCGTAATAAAGAACTGACACTGCCAGGAAAATCTATCGACTCCTTTAAAACTTTGTGTAATGTTTTAATAGTTGGTAGTGTTTTGTGTATTTTGTGAAAATCGTAAATATACCTTCGGATGACGTTTAAATCAAAATTGTCCACCTCCGATTTTTTCGACAAACGTGATCGTTTTTCACCGGGTGTCACGAACACATTAGAAGTCGATCCCTCAGTCGCATTTTTGCAAATACAGTTAACGATTCGCTGTACACTTCGTTCTGATGTCCCAGTCGCCGCAGACGTTAATTTGTATAACTCTTGAATTTTTAGAAATCCACCTTCAGCATTTTTAGTTTTTTGTTTAAAATAATTAAATACGTTAAAAATTATTTCTCGAGACTGTCCCGATAATGTTTTTCCTCGTCCAAAAGTAGGTGTAGTCATTTTGAGAATAAGATAAAATTACATTACGGTATAAGTATTGTTTATCGCTTATATGACAGTAAAAAATGAGTGAAGTGTCATTCTAATAAGAAGGTTATCAAGCACAATGTAATCTTATCTATGTAAGTTCTTACTTCGTAATCTAGCCTGCATTTTGCATTTTACAAATTAATAAAATATAAACATTTTTCATGCGTAATGACGATGTCGTGAAACTTTTCGCCATTATTTTGTTAATTGCGGCGTCGGTATGAAAACAGGATAAGACAGTATATTATAAATAAATTTAAAACTCTGTTGACGACGGACTCCTCGGTCTGATCCTTTTTAGATTATTTACTATTCGAACACGCCATCACCTTTCTTCACTAATAAAAATAAGTCAAAAAAATAAATGTATGTTTTTTTTAAGTACAAAGGACTTCAAAAATTACTAAAAGGATTAACATTGACATTTGGTGCAGATTATATTTTTTTTTTCTGAACAACGAGAACGTGTTAGGTACGTGTTTACAGAATATAAGGAGGCCCCTGTATAAGAAAGGCACTCACACTGCCACTCACAGTGACAAGTGACATTACTTTAGGTCAATCCATTCGTGCCAACTCTCGTGAATATATCTGTATATTTGATTTGATCATGATGTGACTTTTGTATATTTACACCAATATACATATAATAAATATAAAAACGTGTTTGAGTTTGAAAGTATTAATATATATATAAACTTCAACCATGATAAATATTGCACTAAACATGTTTGAATTTTAAATACGCCACAAGCACAGAGTTAAGTAATATTATTATAGTATTTATCTATCTATTCTATCTAGACGTCTTTTATTTTGCGTTTATTGTGTTTTGCGTTTTTCAACTATTGATAATTATGGTTTTACTTTTTGATTTTAAAATACGTTGCGTGAATTTTTATTTGGTCTAATTAATGATTATTTCGGTGGCGATAATGTTTTTTACTTTATGGTGGTTTTTCAGAATATACTGTGACAGAGTGGCCGTTTTCAGAGGTGACTAAATTTTGTATTACCACTCTGTCACGCGATAAAAAAAACACTGGATAGAAAAATGGGAAAAATTATTTAGTTCTAATAGATGAATAAATGTTTGGACGTATGTTCAAACACTAAAACATTAATAATCAATACTCTAACTGATAACGTATGGTAAAATGAGGCGATTGTCGGTAAAAAAGAAGAATGACCCATTACTCAATTTCTTTTTAATGATAAATGATAAAAATGTTTAATAATTTTCTTTCTTACATAACTACTAACAAGGTTGAGATCTCCTTTTAAGTATGAGAGTACCTGTGTCAGGAGACCTCGCTCTCCCACGGTAAGCATACGTACATTTTAGAAACTTACATTTCATATCACTACATAGTATAAAACAAAGTCGCTTTTTCTGTCCCTATATCCCTATGTATGCTTAAATGTTTAAAACTACATAACGGATTTTGATGCGGTTTTTTTTATTAGATATAGTGATTGAAGAGGAAGGTTTATATGTATACTTTAATCCGGAGCGAAGCGAGGGCGGGTCGCTAGTCAATAATAAAAAAAACTGGCCAAGTGCATGTATTTTGTTGCTAAGTAAGTTTATTGTTCGTTGGATAGTACCTACCCATAATATTATAAGCATAACCGCTGACATTTAAACACATTCCTTTTTCAAACTTGCCTAAGACAATATTAAAGAACGACTTAATCATTACCTGCCCCCTATTTCATCATGTGGACGATGACGGGTCACAGGTGACATTTCAATGTATATGGTAGGTACAGTTTATATGAATCCCACTAATGTGGATTTTGTTAACTTTGCAATGTATACCAAATTTTCACCTGTCACCTGTCATTGTCAAGGTTGTGATATAAGAACTATTAAGAGAGGCCCTGACCGATAGTGCGGCCTAAGAGCTTAGTACGGGACTAGGTCAATTGGTGTAAGATTGTCTAGATGTGAGACGCTAACCGTGATGACAGGCCAATTGACCGTTGAATTGGTTGAGTGGTCGCTGTGTTAAGGATTTCTACACCAACTACACGAAGCTTAAAGACGTGAACGCAAAGTATACGCAGCGAAGCCGCTATAGCGTCACGTTGTTAACGTGTCTTACGCCGACCGGTACGGTCACGTTTAATAACGCCATATAACTTTTAGTGATACTTTACCAGCTCAAATTTACGTAGCTACAGCTTATTTTAAGCTTCAGTATGGTCGATCCGAGTACGACATAGAGTTCTTCTAGTTCGCCTGGTAAGGAATAACGTCTGTTGATTACATCTGTGTTTATACGCCACTTTAATTACAGTAATTCCCATAACAAGTGTTACTCATTCTCTGCTGCTCGGCGTGGAAGGTTGGTTATTTCATATATTTACTTTTCCGCTCAATGAACGTATGTGACATCGAAGACGTGATCAGAAACCAGTTTTTCAAACTCGGTAATTAAATTAAAATAATAAGCTATTTCTTTTTGTTACTCCTTCTTCTTCTTACCCCCCGTAATTAAATCACCGATTCAGTAAATCGTAGTTACCCTATTTTTAGAATCATCCCTCTTTGGATCCTATTTAACTTCTTCTTTTTATGGCGCGGCGGCGTTCCGTAGTGATTTCGCCTATGTCGAGTTTAGTGTGGGGGACACTGGTTAAGGAACGGGTTTCTTGAAAGCGCAAGTGAAAAGAGATGGAATAATCGGAAAGGAAACGAATGAGGATCCTTTTCTGGGTGGTAGGACCCTGTGCAGGGCCCGTCCGGATCGCTACCACCACCTTATCCATTAACCTACCGCCAAACAGCAATGTTCGCATTGCTGTGTTCCGGTTTGGGGATAAGACAGCCGGTAAAATAACTAGCATAGAGGCATTCCATCTTAGTCCTCAGGGTTGGCAACGCATTTGCAGTCTTAGGATTGCAGTCTTGTGATTGCGAATGTCTATGGATCACAGTTTCCACTTACCATCTGGTGGCCTGTGTGCTCGTTTGCCTTCTCAATGCCATAAAAAAAAACTACTTTAAGGACACTTTAGTTGGTAACTGTATAGTGTTTTGTTGTTTCTCTGTCTGTCAAGTAGGGTGACCACAACACCTACATGCCTATATTATTAGGATCCCACTTTAATGCTTAATTAAGTCATATCACTTTTGATCAAGTCTTTGATGTATAACGTATAACTATAGTTTGTTTGTATGTGTAACCGGGGCCAGGCCATAAACAAGATGAATAACGATTTTCCATAACTGTCGAAATGTATGTAACGACGCGATCGTCCGTCGGCTTACGTCAGTCGCATACATTTTCGATAACGATAACGTTCCCGGAATGCATCTTGTCTAGGGCTACATGCAGAGCAAGTCTTAAAAGTTCTTTCGCGTTCGGATAAGGTCGGTAAACATATAAGACACGAGAGGGCTACGAGCCCGACGGTCTTAGTTAAAAGGAACGCCTATAGATTCACTATGTCCGTCTGTCTGTTTGCGGTTTAACTCAAAGGCTTACAAAGCTGTTATTTAGCATACTCGTAGTTACATTTACATTACGCGGACAAAGTTATAAAATAAAATATTGAATACAGTTTTTTTGTGTGCATGTAAACCAAATGTTGTTTTTACATTATGACATCAAGTGAATCCAGTGAGGTAGGTATGATTAAATAGATATTTTCAATGTTTAGATTTGGGCTATTGTTTAGGAAATATTGAACTCGAAAAGCGTCATTTTCGCTAGAGTTACGTGTCCCCCCTCGTCGCTCACTTAGTCTCTAATCTCACTCGACCATTATAACGTGACCCGCATGCTTGTATAATGAATGCGGAGTTGATCACTTACGACCTGGCTGAATATGCCTAGATTTACGACAAAGGTCGAGATATCTCGAGATTTGAAATATGACCAAGTAGATATCGCGAAAGAGTAAACAACGGTGAAATTAGAGCAAAGTAGGCGTTGATCTTAGGTTTAGTTCAAGTAGTAAATTAGATTAATCTCTGTCTTAAATCTAGATTTAGGTAAGACTTAAATACATTTATAGCTTTTGTTGAGCTGGTCGCCCTTTTAATACGTTTTTACCCGACTGCGGCAAAGCCCAAAAGGAGGGTTATGTGTTTGACCTGTATGTATGCCCGACTCTATGTTCTCTCGTAGCGGCTGGATGGATGGGCCGATTTCAACAAGCGACGTGTCGTTAGATTCGTCTTATCGTCGCAAGTGTCACTGGATACTTACATTTAAACAAAAACAATATAGCGACACAAAAATGTATAAAGGGTACTAACATAAACAGACGACATTATCAAAGCATGCAGTCGGGATTTAAAAACTTGCTCTTTGTTAGACTTGTTAGTAACTAAAACCTACGTAATACTGTACACTACATAAATGTTTCTTCTTCCCGTGTGAAGTTACAATGGGATTGTAATAATTATCCATAGTCCCATTCTAGATGTCAGTGAAGATTAAACAGATCACAGACCGTCAGCTGGTGGTGGGGGAGGCCCCACACTGGGACGCGAGGACCCATGCGTTGTACTTCGTCGGGATCCCGGACAAATCCATCCACAAATACGACCCTGCCACCGGAAAGCACACAGAAACTAGTCTAGGTAAGCATTTGAAGTGTTACTTATTTATTGTTTTTCACCTGTTTCATACCGTCGTAGCCCGTAAATGTTTAAAAACGTTTTACAAACTGATTCATTTGACAAAAATACATTTGGCTAACCGCTTTTCTTCCAGAAACTGTAAATATTTCAGGATTTATTTCAAGAACATCGTGTAGAACCCTTTAGGTCAGGTTAGGCTAGTTTTATAAAAATCCTGAAATATGTGCAGTTTCCGAAAAAAAGCGATTTGGCAAATAATGGTAAACCGTTTCATACACCAAGATTAAAAAAAAAGTATTTTACCGTTTGTCTTTCTGATTGATTATAGATCGAACCGGGCCTGTATTCAGCTCTGTAAAAACCATATTACTCTCAATTGAATACGATCTATCGTAACGTTGACCACACGATATTATGCCAAAGTCGAAATGGTTTAACGTCTAGAATAGAGCCCAGGGCTGGAATTCTACAAGGTAATAACGATATCGTTTTTGACCTGTTTCCGTATTGTCAACGTTTTGATAACTCTTATGTCATTTACAATAATGGCGACTGTGACATAAACGATTCTTAAACGTGTCAAACACGATATCGTCTTAACGCAGTTGAATAGAGGCCCTGAGGCCCATTTCATAAAAGCTTGTAACTTTGTAATACATGTGGAAGTCTCTTTTTAATACATACTGTTAGAAAGGGATTTCCGCTAATAATATACTAGCGACCCACCCTCGCTTCGCTCCGGGTTAAAGTATTATAAATTTGAACCTTCCTCTTGATTCACTCCACCTATTAAAAAAACCGCATCACCGTTGCGTAGTTTTAAAAATCTAAGCATGCATAGGGACAGGCAGCGGGAAGCGACTTTGTTTTATACTATGTAGTGAAGCTCTATTATTTTCTATGAAATAGGCGTGGCTTATAGGTTACAAACATACAACCATCACGCCTTCATTCCCAGAGTGGGGTAGGCAGAGCTACAGAAATACCAACAACACTAAAAAACTTGTTGGTTCTGTAGCCGCGTTTTGCAAAATCAAGCGAAGATGTTTACCAGAGTATTTATTAGTGACAGATTGCAAGCGCATCGCCTAATAAGTTCTCTTCTAAAAATACCAGACATGATAACGCTTCAGAAAATAATGCAAATAATTAATATTGTAAATGAAAATTTGTGAAATGAAACGCTTGGTAGCAAAAATATCACAGTCGGTGGCGATGTGATAAGTTTAGAACACCATCACCATCACAGGGGCTCTACTGGGAAAATCATATTGGCTTTGACATGTTACCGTATTGTTTTTAACTCGGCCGCCATCACTGCCAAGTAAATAAGAGCTATCATAACGTTGACAAAACGATAACATTTAAGTTAATAAGGCCATACCCAGAAGAATACACAGATAAAGTAATGAACTAGTTAGTTACATACAGTGTTTTTTTTTTAACTCGTAGGAGATACAGGCAAACTGCCTTATAGCAAAACGTAACATTTTTGCATAATATCTTTTTTGGTAACGAGTGAGCTGTCCTGAGTATTGAAGCTTATTTATTTATTGCACAAAAATACAAATTTGAGTACAAAAGGTGAAGTTAATGCCTAATGGCATTCTCTACCAGTTCACTCTAAAAATAAATAGTTTTATTAATAGACTACTTACTTACAAATTATATGAAAAAACATATTAGGGACCAACTTGTGCTGTTTAATTATTTTTCTTTCTATACAATGAAATTATCCTTACGTGAAACTGAGTCGACTTACATAAAAAAAAGTTTGTCAATTTTACTAATTTTTAAGGACAACTCACCCTTGACCAAAAAAAATACTATGACAGACTGTATCTCTTATGGTTTTGGATTTCCCCATACTGTCCCGGGGGCCTAACATAGTCGTGTCGTGTACGATGTCACTCTTTGGCCAGTATGTCAGTTGCAGTGACAGATGTGTTAACCAAGTTTATCCACATCAATAAACACGACCATGGTTAAAAAAAGGTTAAAAAAAACACTGCGTATATGACAAAATGACAGATCAAGCTGTTGCTGAGGCTGACGTAATGTCCATCGGTCGATACCTAATCGGTATCTAGATTTACGATATGGATACTTACTTCATAGATAAAATGTTCAGCAGTAGGGCCTTGTCACCACTCATCATTATTACAACTACTTAAATCAAGAAATGACAAGCAATAAAGCAAAGTACAATGTACAATTAATGACGTTTAGAATGACAATGTTATGCTGGATGAATAATCATTATTCTTCGGTTATATTTTTACTGACCGATTGAACTCGATTCACAAAACCTGTCGTTGAGCTCGTCGATGAATTAATCGGCGAGTTAAGTTGCTCCATTGCGTAATAAAAATACTACAATTTTCAACGCGTTTTTCGATTTTCGCCGTCGAAGCAGAGGTCCACCAAGATGAGTGCTAACCAGCGTTTTTACTCGTTTTGTTTTTAAACCCCTCGCGTTACTCGTAGATCACGTGACTTTTCATATCAGATGTCCATACTGGATTAGTTCGGTAATGGATCAAAGTGATCAATCTCAATTTTGGTGAAATATGCATCGACTCTACGCACGATCAAATGGACAACATAGTGGCGGTGCATGTATCTTAGAGCGCGCGTTCGACGCACGCTTGGCCTGAAGCATGCATCGAACGTTGATACACCTTCGACTGACCTCATAATTCTTAAAACCCGCGTTAACAAAGAGCGCGCTTCAAAACGCCTAATGCGAAGCTACTCTCTCTTAGTGCGGGTGCTCATAGTACCTATACATTTAGATATGAAGCGAATTAAAACCCACAACCAACCACCAACAGCGTGCGTCGCTGTGGAATTTCGACTAAATGTCGCCCCAGCTTTGGTCGATTGAAAGCAGTATAAACGCGTTGGAACTTGCAGATGTTTGCCCCGGCTTCATAGTGCCGGTGGAGGGGCACGGGGACCAGTTCGCGGTGGGCGCGGGGAGGGAGTTCGCGGTGGTGCAGTGGGACGGGGAGGCGGGCAGTGCCGCCGGCGTCGTGCGCGTGCTGGCCGAGGTGGACCAGCACAAGCCGGACAACCGGATCAACGATGGAAAGGCGGACCCGTGGGGGAGGCTCTACGCTGGTAAGAACGGTTTGTCGACACTCATAAAACGTATTTTGCAGAATTTTATTGACAGGTTTTTCTAGGCGCAAGAGTTAACATTTTGTGAAAGTTACAAATCTAACCTAACCATAACTAACAAATAAAAAAAATTGGCGACATTAGGGCTCTTTGGACAAGACTATCATTGTGGAGAAGCCGCAAGAAACTCCATCTCTCATCTTAACAATGACGACCTAAAAACAAGATGTCTTATGCTGATTTTTTTTCGATGGTGTGAAATTCGATTGAGATGGTCGATAAAACAAGGGACACCGGGTTAGAACAATTAATAATTGTTAGTGGCATTACAAGACCAAACAAGTTCCAATTTCACCATACGATGTTAACCATTTAACAGACGATTAGAGCGTTAACAGTTGTCAAATTATATGAACTAACAGTCGATTAACATTAATTTTATCATCGTTCAGTGAAATTGGTGCTAAATCTTCAACGAAACGTAGTTTAGTGAAGAAATGTACTTGCAAGCCTTAGGCCCCATTTCCGCTTGCAAGAACACTTCTGCGAAAAATATCCAACAGTGCTGTCTGACACTTACGTTGGCAAGATTTTATCACATACCTATCGCTTTGCTGCAGTTTCAGTTTCTACAAATCTAGTTAATAAATTTCTGTATCCTATCCTTTTCCTAATGATAAGTATTATAAATGCGAAAGTTTTTGTGTGTGTGTATGTATGTGTTAGTGTGTTTCTCTTTCACGCTGCAACGGCTGGATGATTTGGATGAAATTTAGAATGGAGGTAGCTAATACCCTGAAGTGAAAACATAGAAATAGAAACATTTATTCGACGACCACAAAAAAAAAAGCGGCCAAGTGCGAGTCGGACTCGCCCATGAAGGGTTCCGTAGCAGCAAGTAACATAATATAAAAGTTCGTTGTAGCTTTGATCAATGTTTTTATGACGTATTAAAAAAAAACTACTTACTACATCTCGTTTAAACCAATTTTCGGTGGAAGTTTGCATGGTAATGTACATCATATTTTTTTTTTAGTTCTATCATTCTCTTATTTTAGAAGTTACAGGGGGGGGGACACACATTTCAACACTTTGGAAGTGTCTCTCGCGCAAACTGTTCAGTTTAGAAAAAATGATGTTAGTAACCTCAATATCATTTTTGAAGACCTATCCATAGATACCCCACGTATGGGTTTGATGAAAAAATATATTTGAGTTTCAGTTCTAAGTATGGGGAACCCCTAAAATTTATGGTTTTTTTTCTATTTTTGTGTGAAAATCTTAATGCGGTTCACAGAATCGTTCAGAGTCGAAAATGTCATCTCTTAGCACTTTGTCACGGCATCAACCGCGACGCTTATTTTCAGTGGCGCCAAAGTGACACACGAACGAATGTGATCGTTAGGCTTTAGGCTACTTTTTATCCCTGAAAATTTAAAAGTTCCCGAGGCAATAACGATAATCGCAAGCTACGTGGATGAAGTTGTTGTTGAAAATCTTCGCTGTATCTTGGCCTCCAAAATATTTCAGGCACGATGGGGCCCGAGCACTCCCCGGGAGCCCCGGAGTTGGAGCAGGGCTCCTTCTACCGCCTGGACGAGACCGGCATCACCACGCTGTGTGACAAGATATCTGTCTCCAACGGGCTGGCGTGGGACCTCGCCGCCAAGGTTATGTACTACATCGACTCCTGGGAGAGGAAAATAAGGAGATACGACTATGATATTGAGACTGGGAACATTTGTGAGTATCTATCCCTAACAAATCAAAGTTTATTCATTTGCAGTCTGGAAATGAAAGTGCAAAAGGTCTCAGATCCCACTTACCATTATCCTACCAATACCACCACAATAACCATCGTGAAAATGACACGTGACAGGCGACATTTCGGTATCACGCTGATACATCACTGGGTTTCATATAAGCTGCGCCATGTACACTGAAATGTCAACTGTCACCTGTCATTGTCAGGATGGTGAAAGCGAGGGTGGTGGCCGATATTCTTCATGTTCAAAAAAACAGGCGCCATAATTTATTTGCAGGTTAAGAAATAACTGACTGCCCGTGGAGTTATGAGGCAGCCAGCTATTCAAATTAAATATATGAATGTTTAGCTAGTCAAAGTCATAGTTAGCTGTGCCTATTCGTAGTGACTTACGCGAACAGGTTGCGATGTTCAGAAGATATAAATGATTATCTTGTTCTCTCGTTGATCACTCATGCGTACAAGAAACATCTACCTAGGGTAACACATTGTGCTCTAAGATCAGATTTCAGGACGCATTTGAGCTCTTATATTTCCTGGATGTAGGTAGCTACCACTACTGGGTGATGATCTATACGGCTAATAAACCAAACATGCTGCAGACTCTATGTGTATTTTTTTTGTTAATCTATTAATATTTACATACATACATACATAACATCACGCCCTCATTCCCAGAGTGGGGTAGGCAGAGCTACATAAATACCAACAAGCCTAAACAGGCTTCTTGATAATTTTGTAACCACATGTTGCACAAACTGTCTAAGATGTGCACCAGTGTATTAGTGACAGGTTGCAAGCCCATCGCCTAACAGTACTACAAGCCTATATTCCCTTAGTCGCCTCTTACGACATCCACGGGAAGACATGGAGTGGCACTATTCTAACCCGGCAACCACACGGCACAATAAATATTTTGTTTCAGCAAATCTACATTACTTCTTCGACTTCGAAACGAACAATCTCGATGGAATGCCGGACGGCACAACTATCGACACTGATGGGAACCTGTGGGTGGCGGTTTTCAATGGTGGGTGCATCCTCCAGATATCTCCCCAAGGGGACCTGCTCAGAAAGATCCCGATGCCAGTTCCCCAGGTCACATCGTGTACCTTCGGGGGAGCAGGCCTCGACGTCCTGTTTGTTACCACAGCCTGTGTGGCACTGGAAGGGAAAACGCCCCCAAGTCCGAGTGGATGTACGTTCATGATCACTGGTTTGGGCGTGAAAGGGCATCCTAATAATAGTTTTAAGCTAATGTAAGTCAAATCCGCCACGTCCATTCTGACGTACTAAGTAGATGCTTATCGAGACTACATCATTGATTAAAAAAGGGAAAAGTAGACTCTTTTACTATATTGTTATTGACTCCAGATAGACGCTGACTTGCATTAATTCTAAAAGGTACAAGGTACAAGGTACAAGGTTCAGGTGATTGCCTTGTTTTGATATCACCCAAATCCGATACAAAAAAAATGTGATTGATTACGATAATATTTTATCTTTATATTGTATAAAGTAATACTGGTTATTTTCCATTAAATATATTACTATAATACTATGATTTCTTTATTTTGATCACTCCAATATAAAAACATTTTACTCCTAAAACAGGTTACTGCGATTGCGATAGGAAGTCTAACTAACCGCTCTTATTTAGTTGTCGCCGTTGGTGATTTGGATTCAGAAATCGTACTCATCGCTTTGTGCCCTCGGGGAAATACTAAGCTTAAACTTAATTTACTTCTAATACTGTCACTTAAATTTATAATGACAATGTTTTAAGAGGCCGTACACGAAATTTTGGCGATTTTGCTGATTTTCGTGATTTTACAGACGTGATTATACTGTTGAAATGCTTTATTTCTACAAATTTTAATGCGCAACACGAAAGTTAATTTCGATTTTCAACAAATGTATGAAATACTTTTTTGTTTTTATTATTTAATTTTGATAAATCGACCTGAAACCGGCGACTGTTTTGTGAATTTTGCTGTAAGAGGTTTAGAATATCGCATATTCACGAATCGTTTTGACGTCTTAAAGGTATGAAAAAATTACAATTGATTGCTGTAAAAGTCGTCTAAAAAATGTATGAATTACTTTTTACCACCTTGATATATATTTTTTGTGTACAAAAATAATTAACTTTGTAAAACTTTATAAAAAATGGTCAAAAAATAGTTTTAAATTTCGGCGTCTTAAAACACTCGTTCATAAAATTAAAACAGCAGTAATAAACTTCAGTTCAAAATCAATCCACTACCTTATAAAAACATCCATAAAATTAAAATAAAATGGCAATATATAATGTTTTAAAAAAACCTAAATCCCGAATTTGAATTCGCGACAAAAATAAAAAAAGTAGCTCATTCATTCGTAACTCATTCATTCGTAACTCATTTATTCGATCATAACTGAAATGATATACCTATCACGATGTGCATTAAAACTTATAGAAAAGCATTATTTAAACTGTAAAATCACGAAAATAACCAAACTGGCAAAATTTCGTGTATGGCCTCTTAACCTTAAATACATTTTATCGACCGGAACTTTCAATGACGGAGCGTAGGTAACCTTACCTTAACCATGCTAGCCCTGCTGACAGTCCAAAATGGGTGTGTGTGTCACCTACGTGAACGTCGTGAACTGACAAGCCAATATTGGCTGACAGACTGTTAATCTGTAGTGCCCAGGGTGTCGACTCGAGAACCAATACCTTAGTACCAATGAGTTTTTATACACGAGCTGTTAGTGCTGGGCGTCGACCGGGTAGTTTTAGGGTTCCGTAGTCAAACTGGGAACCTTTATAGTTTCGCCATGTCCGTCCGTCCGTCCGGAGCCTAAATCTAAGACTCTTTGTACTAGAAAGCTGTAATTTGGCATGAATACACTCGTACATATTAGTGATGCCAACAAAGTGGTAAAATAAAATAATGAAAAAAAAAATGTACCACACGTAACGTGGGGATGTAATTTTTTTCTCGTCTACCCCATAGTATGTGGGGTCGTTGGATAGGTCTTTAAAAAATATTGCGGGTTTGTGCACGTGTGTGTCCCTCCCCCACAGGCAAAGTATCTCCAATGAAAGCGCTTAATAAATTTAAAAGGAAAACTATCACGACTAGTTAGACGTTATTGGTTCTTGAGATACAGGCGATTAAAGTGTTTATACCTACTAAAATCATCTAAAACGGCACCTATTGACTTCTAATAGAAAATTAGTTATTACGTGTTGATTTTTATGTTTGTAGTACTTAACGGCTTCGGAACTACACTGAGCATGGTCCGACATGCTCTTGCCCGGTTTTTTAAAAAACCGCCCTACAGAGTTAATTAGTGGTTTATTCTTATTATGCTCGTTAACAAACCACTTGTGCTCCTTGTCCTTATCAGAGATAAGGTATATGAGTAGGTTATCGAGATAACATCATCCTTCGATCATAGGTCAGTGCGAAGAGAGGACTTCTGTCAACAAGTACTCTCAAGGAGATAACGCGTAAAGTAGTACCAACGTTAAGTATCATTAGGTATCTGTTATCACTATCACCTAAGTGATCTTTATGTCATTGTTGACATAATTATTGAAACCGTTCACTTTTCTGAATTTCTTAAATATCTTATGTGTAGACAAGGTTAGGTTAGGTTTGATTTATAAAAATGCTGAATAAGTAACAGCTTTTCAAAAAAATACGTGACATGTGATAATTATGACACATTATAACTAAAGATAATTATGGCAGACAATATAGACCCAACGGGTGTCCATTAAATTATCGAAACTCCTTTCATGGAACGCTATTTTCACTTGAAAACTATAATGTTTTCAGGATATCTTAAACATCTAAGCTAACCTAACCTACGTAATTAATTCTTAAGATACCCTGAAATCATTATGGTTGGAGCAGAAAATAGCATTCGATGTAATAAAATTCGATGAAATGATACATTCGATGAAGTGAAATTCGATAAAATGTTGAATTACCAGAAATTTAAGTACATTTATCTGTTGCTTGTAAACTTATATTTATTTATATCTTCAGACTTAATAGAATGCAACGATTTGCGTATAACGATATACGTAAAGGTTAGAAATAGCTATCGCAAACTTCTATTCCAGTTAAAAAGAGAAGCAAATGATTTATTAGTGATTGATAACTGTTACGAAGGTCGCATCGGTCATTAAAAATTAAAGCGTAATATTACAGATAGAGAGCCAACGCTCCATTGAAGTGTTAACGCACGCAAGTGTATATTTAAGTTTAAAACAAAACGAAAACCCGACTAGCGTGCCTAGCGACTGGTATCAACCTGACGGCCTACAGTGACTAATATGACACGCACTGTGTAAATATACAGATAATATAACATCCGTTTAAAACCGAAGTTATTGAATACAACTCGTTACTGTCTGTCTTGTCGCCACACTAGCGTTGTTTTGTTTTCGAATCGCCAGTCCACGATCGCCACCCGAGAGGTAAGGTTATCTACATCATAAAACGCTTACATTTTCTATTTTACCTTATCTTAGCAATAACTAACTAATAATATAAGAAAATAATGTAACATCGTGATGGTTTGCTATAAAGTTTAAAATAAAAGTGATTAGTTTCGAGATGAAACATTTGAGTTTGAAACATGTGACTTTGGAGACGATTTTACATTTATTAAGCCAACTTAGGTACATCTACGTTACGTTTACGTTAAAATACTGTGCTCAAAATGTCGAGGTTGCATTGTAAGTTCTTGATATTAATTATTATACAACCCAATCGAAAAACCGGGCAAGAGCATGTCGGACCATGCTCAGTGTAGGGTTCCGATGCCGTTAAGTACTACAAACATAAAAATCAACAAGTAATAACTAATTTTCTATTAAAAGTCAATTGGTGCCGTCTTAGATGATTTTAGTAGGTATAAACATTTTAATCGCCTGTATCTCAAGAACCAATGATGTCTACTGACTCGTGATAGTTTTCCTTGATAATTCGTTATATGCTCTTTCATTTAGGTTTTTTTTCTGATTTTTAGTATTTGTAGTTTTGGCTGTAACGGAGGGGGACACTTGAGTCTAAAAAAAACTAGCGCTTTAAAGCTTAGTATTTCATAAACGGATTACTTAATCGAAAACATGTTTTCACAAGCCCGTAACATTTTTTAAAGACCTATCCAACGACACCCCACACTATACGGTAAACGAGAAAAAATACCCGTTTTTTTTACATTATATTGTACCACTTTGTTGGCGTGACTAATATGCAAATTCATGCCAAATTACAGCTTTCTATTACTAAGAGTCTGCGCTAGGCTGCGGACGGGCGGACGGACGGATATCGCGAAACTATAAAGGTTCCTAGTTTGACTACGGAACCCTAAAAATCATACCCATCCTTTGCTACAGACACGAGTTTGTTACATTTTAGTACTATCTTATACGATTACTGTATTCATAATACATATATCACTATTATTAGTCGAAGATCCCTATCTATCAACACTCCTTTTCCAGGCGAAATATATTATTTAAACAATAAAACATCCACAAACATGACCTAGAGAGGTTTGTCACCAAACAATTGCTCCGCTATTTTTTATTTTGTTGCTTTTTTTAAATATAAAATTCAGTTTATATTTCATAAAACTTTGTTATATGCCCATGATCAAAATTGTCCTTGGATCATCGGGGACAACTAACAACGAATGGTAACTTTGATGAATGAGGCGTTCAGTGGGCCTAAAATGCTGCCACGGGAACTAATGTCAAATGACCTCAAACGGGAACTAGTGTCAAATATTAATATTATGAAATTATGAAAAAGACAGCCACCCGGAGATTAAGTTGATTAGTAATTAAAGGACTCACACAAAACACTATTATTTTAAACCTTAACTCTTTATTCTTACGTTGGAATATGGAATAGACGAATTAAAGTACCTATGTATGTAAACACTGTATTGTACTAAAAACATAAATTCAAATACAATATTCACAGAATAGGAACGTACAAAGGCGAACTTATCCCTTTGAGTCCCGAGCCTTAGTCAAAATCTTGTGCATTGGCACCGTGTCTGGCACACAGAAGGTAAGACATGAAAGGAAATATAAAAAATATGCTGAATGCCCATCTGCCAAAGGGGGAAGATGAGAAATAAACCATACCACACCACCAACCCCACTTTAAGACAACCCAAAAAAAAACTTAATGACAAAACTGTTACAGAATGTCAAATAATGATAAGGGATGAAAAAGTGATTCGAGTTTGTGTCTTTACTTTCGATGTTTACGAGATATGAAAAAAAACCCGGCCAAGTGCGAGTCGGACTCGCGCACGAGGGGTTCCGACCATTATCTAAACAACCGCACGGTGTCTGTATTAAGATCGAGCAAACAACGGGAAAAGAATCACGTTTGTTGTATGGGAGCCCTTAAATATTAATTTAATTATTTATTCTTAAAGTCAATTCAAGTATCTACCTGTTACCGTTATTAATATCGAGCAAAAATCTACAAAAAAAACACGTTAGTTGTATTGGAGCCCCTTGAGTATTTATTTTATTTTGTTTTTAGTATTGGTTGTTAAAGCGGCAACAGAAGTACATAATTTGAGAAAATGTCAACTGTCTAGCTATCGCGGTTCTTGAGATACAGCCTGGTGACAGACAGACGGACGGACAGACAGCGAAGTCTTAGTAATCGGGTCCCGTATTTACCCTTTGGGTACGGAACCCTAAAAAAGAGTATAAATGGGAAATAAGACCAACGGGTTGATGTACTAAAATTTGACAAAAAAAAACAAGCAAAACTCATCTTGCTACAGAGAGTATTGACAGTATAATTGATGTATGTAGTGAATGACAAGAATGAAAGCAGGATTAATGCTGTTGAATTGAGACCTGAGAAGTATTTGAGGAATTAGGTTAGGATGATAGATGTACGAGTATCCGGACTTCTTAAACTTGCCGGATAAAACTTCATCTTTGAGATCGACGCAGCTCTGTGTTAAGAGAATCAACCCCATGTAGTAAAAGATCCGAGAACGATGTGAATTGAATGAAGATGTATCGATAAAGATTAAAAAGGGAATGCTATGATCGTTTGTTATTTAGAAAGAATGGATGTAAGAGGTGACAGATACAGTGATCAGATTCGCGATGTACTGAATAAGGGCCAAATTAAAAGCACCCGAAACCTACGTACGTGAATGAAGAGGTTGTAGGGCTTGTCGCTGGCCCTTATATGTGTATTTCAAATGCACGACTTATAAATATTTTGTGTTTCGCATTTACAGCGAGAAATTATTTTGTAAATTGCATTTTAATTCAATCAAAGCATGTATTTATTTTGCCCAGCCCTGCGAGGTTTTTATTGTGAAAGAGCCATTTATATTAGAGACGCGTTCGGTCGGTTAGCCACGATCATTTCAACCTTGAACGCGTAATTACATCTTACTCAGCGCTAACAGACGATAACATTATTTTTTAGACTCGCTATAAGATATTTTTTTGGCTTACGATAAAACATCATTTTTAAAATAAGCACTTATTTGAGAAAATAGTCGGTAAATTTCATTAAAATATTATCAAATTTACCGACTAAACTTGATGACCCGGTCTTTTTAAAGCCGATGTATGAGTCCCCTCGGACAGCCTTTGTGTCTGGACTATAGAAAGGATGGCGGTGGCCTGCCGCTGGCTGTCTTCAACCACCATGCTTTGTTTGTTGTATTTGCGGAGCAGCCAGCGCTATTCGCCAACTGCAAAGGATGACTTGGGATTTGACAGAAGCGCGTGGAGTGAGAACCCCATGTGCATCTGTTTATTCCTATTTTTTTTTAAATGTTAATGAGAAGGCACACGAGCACTCAGGCCACCTGATGGTAAGTGGAATCTGAGACCCATAGACATTTGAATTCTCAGAACTATAATCCTAAGACCTCAAATGCGTTGCCAACCCTGGGGACTACGATGGAATGCCTCTACACTAGTAATTTCACCGGTTGTCTTATCCCCACACCGGAACACAACAATGCGAATACTGTTGCTTGGCGGGTAGTTAATGGATAAGATGGTGGTAGCGATCCGGACGGACCCTGCATAGGGTCCTACCACCACTAAACAATATGATCCTGACGAAAACATAATAATGTACATACATTTCCAACTGAATTATAAATAAATACATACATACATAACATCACGCCTTTATTCCCAGAGTGGGGTAGGCAGAGCTACAGAAATACCAACAACTCTAAAAAGACTTGTTGATTCTGTACCCACATTTTATAAATAAATAAAAATTATGTAAAATATAAGGGGACAATTTCCAACAAATTGACCTAGTCCCAAACTAAGCTCTAGGCTTGTACTATGGGTACTAGACAACGATAAATATACTTTTATAGAGAAATACATACTTAAATACTAGAAAACATCCAAGACTCGGGAACAAATCGCGCTCATCACAAAAATATCTGCCCTTACCGCGATTTCAACCCAGGACCGCCCGCTTTGTAGGTAGGGTCACTGCCAACTAGGATAACACGTCGTCATAAGTATGTAGTAATTAATAATAAGTACCAGCCCCTATTTCACCATCCTGACGACGGTAGGTGACAGGGGACATTCCAGTGTAGTGTACATGGCACAGCATATATGAAACGTAGTGATGTATTAGCGTGTTAACTTTGCAATGTATACCGAATTGTCACCTGTCACGTTTCATTGTCACGATGGTGAAATTAGAGGCTGGGCGACCGAGTCTACTCGGGTGTATGTAGACGACACTGTTCAAATACAATTTAATAATGTCGTCTATATATGTAAAATACCTCGAACTCGATTTTTCGGTGCAAATTTTTCTAAAAATTACGACTTCACAGATCAATTTTTAGAACCAAAAAAACCGCAATTTTCATCAAAATTGTTAGAGCCGTTTTCGAGACCGTGATTACCATAATCTTCTAATATATAAAATTCTCGTGTCACGGTGTACGTTATTGAACTCCTCTGAAACGGCTGGACCGATTTTAATAAAATTTTGTGTGTATATCGGGTAGGTCTGAGAATCGGCCAACATCTATTTTTAATACCCCTAAGTGCAAAAAAGAATATTGCAGCGGGCGAAGCCGCTGGCAGGTCGCTAGTATTATATACAAATATTGCTCGTTTAATAGTATAGGATGAATCGTGCATTTTCCGGTTCTGCAGATGTCGGTAACAGTTAAGAAGATCACCAGCCCGTTGGTGCTGGGCGAGGGCCCTCACTGGGACGAGCGTGCCCAAGCTCTGTTCCTCGTCAGCATCAGGGAGAAGACCATTCACAAGTATGTGCCGGCCACCGGGGCTCACACCAGGACGCTACTGGGTAAGACTAGTGTAGGTAATGCAGTGTCATTTATGTACCCGCTTCTACGAATGCGAAATATATTTTAACTAACTTTGGCCACGACTCCGTCTTATAGAAGTCGTTCAATTTTCCGGGATAAAAACCGGGATAAAAATCTCCATACCGAATTTCATCTAAATCAACCCATAAGCAGTTTAAACGTGAAGATGTAACAGATAGACAGACAGACAGACACACTTTCGCATTTATTAGTTATATTAGAATGGATATACTACTCACTACCATGCACGATCCAAAATTCAGTTCTACCGACTACCGAAATGTAGTTCCATTGCAGTCTAAATTTGTTTCATCGTTTAATGTTACAAAACTTCCATTTCGATGCTAAGGAGGAATAGAATAGAAATAGATATAATTTACGCAACGTTTACAGAAATACATTTAAAACAAATGACAACTGAAATAACATTGCGTTAAAAAGGGCCCCTATACAGCATTGTGCCTCAGCAAGCCGCGGCACTGATTATCAGAGGGACAAGTTTATTTTAAGAAGAAGAACCTACGGGAAACATATTGCTGCGAATTATAGAGAAATTAATGAAGCTTTATCAGCAGAACGGTCTCCTAATTACCTACTTGCAAACCTGCCACTGGACGGCTTTGTTATAACCATACGTTTTCCACATTTCAGAAGGTCGACCAGGCTTTATAGTACCCGTGGAAGGAACTTCGAACCAGTTCCTAGTGGGGATGGAGAGGCAGTTCCTGGTTATCCAATGGGACGGAGCCGAGGGCAGCGCTGTGAAGGTCATCAGGACCGTGGGAGAGGTAGACCAGCAGACGCCGAATAACAGGATCAATGATGGGAAGGCGGACCCTAGGGGTAGGGTGTTTGCGGGTAAGAGCATAAAAGAAATGTAAAAATATCAGCGGTAGCTCTGGGGATCATGCCCTAAATTTTAAACATGCGGTAAATAATATATGCAATATTTAGGTCGGCGATAAAAACTAGTCAATTAAATGAAATGATTGCCTATAAGTAACTCTCTTCTCTCATGGATCAATGTCTAGATGGTTTTTCCAGAGATGGTAACTTATTTTAATGAATGCCTACTAAGTAATTGTTTATCATATTTTTTTATAATAAAGCGTGCCAACGTTGTTTAAATATTATTCCGTCTAAATTTTACCTAAATTCATCCTTCGTTTCTTGTTCTCCTCGGTCATTTCGGAAAATTCATATTGTAATTGACATGGTATCAAATCAAATAAATGTGTTTCGGTCTATTATAGGGTTAGGGTTATCGTATTCACCTGACATATGACAATGGCGGCCTGGTGGCCGAGCGCGCTGCCACGGGACT
Organism: Acleris holmiana; assembly: GCA_949316455.1. Classification (NCBI taxonomy): domain Eukaryota; kingdom Metazoa; phylum Arthropoda; class Insecta; order Lepidoptera; family Tortricidae; genus Acleris; species Acleris holmiana. The sequence goes on from OX438774.1 coordinate 20,029,577, forward strand.
TAAGGTGTGTCAAATGACGTCAAACGGGAACTAGTGTGAAATATTATTAAAATGACAGCCACCAGGGGATTAAGTTGCTAGTAATAAAAGGACTCAAATCACACTAAACACACTTTATAGCTTATAATTATTTACATTTACGTTGGAATATGGAATAGACGAATTAAACTCCCGACCATATGTCAAAAATTGTCCTGTGGCAGCGTGCTCGGCCCAATGTAGAAGGCAGTATAGTTTTGCTCTGGTTAAATTGTGGTCAGGGCCTCCATTCTACTCTGTAAAACCATATTGCCTTGGACTTGTTACCGTATTGTAAGCTTCAGCGACAGCACAATGCGTCACTCTAAAGGGCTCCTGCAATCGCAAGTCTGTCAAGCCGACAGTTCGAAATCTGTGAAGAAATGTATCAAACTGATGAACGAGCAGGCCAATATTGATCGGCGGAATTAGTCTCTATTGTCCTTAACTGATTGGTCTAGCTAGCGCGTTCTCCCGCGTTCCGGACTCTTGAACCCCTTTATATTGGTGGTCATCTATACTTCCATGAAACTTCTCATTGCAGGCACGATGGGACACGAAAAGGTCCCTGGAGATTTTGAGGAGGAAAAAGGCTCGTTGTTCCGAGTTGACGGGCAGGGCATCACGACGATCTGCGGCAAGATAGGCATCTCCAACGGGTTGGCTTGGGACCTGAAGGCCAAGGTCATGTACTACACAGACTCCTTGGAGCGGAAGATCAGGAGATACGACTATAATGTTGAAACTGGAGAAGTTTGTACGTAAATAATATTATAATCGTAGAAGTTTTTTGATCAGTCACCTCTTTGCGGACATTAGGGCATTTGTTGTTTTCTTCAATAACAAAAGTAATGATAACTATAACCGCAGTAGTTTCCACTTTATGCAAAAAAAACTTCCTAATTTTGTCTGAATAATATGCGAAGACGACAATGACGGTGTTAAAAAGCCCAAGAATCCCTCAATCTACCACCATCTGCTAAAGATGCCTAAGCAATTCGGTTTAGGATGAGCGTAAAGGACAAAGCCATAGAAGTTATACATATAGCTCTGGCTCTTTCTCCCACCTTGAACCGAATTTCCGTGCGTTGAGGAAATAATAGCGAGGCATTTGATCCCCTCAGGTTGCACACAAGTGAAATAAAAGGTTCAAAAGCCTCAGAGTTCGTTCAGTGCTGGGTGGCTTGTTGCTATGATTGAGGTAGCCAAAGACTGAAACGTCCACCGTTCTAAACATACGACTTTCGCATCCTCCACGTTCATCAAGCTGTTCTTGGACATACATCGGTTTCGGGTGGTTTTGAACTGGCTCTTATTTAGTAAATCGCGAATCTGATCTCGGAATGTGCGCCTAGCTAGGGCGTCCCCTACTCATATCTCCGCTTACTCTCGCTCGCCAAACCTCTTTCGTAACTTTCATTCATCCTTTCTAAATGACCAAACCACCATAAATAATTAATTAATAATAATCCTATCTTAATCCTTTTGCTATACCCATGATTCCCTACCATACATTATTTTTGGTGCCAATACTCCCTGGACACTGACAAGGCGAGCTTTGCTCGATATGGTCTTGTTTGCCAAGTAACACCCCACCATACGGGGATTACTGTATGTTTGCGAGTTTTATTATTATTTATTAACAAACCTATTCCAGCAAACATGCAGCACTTCTTTGACCTGGTAAAGAACGGGGTGGATGGCTTCCCAGACGGCAGCACCATCGACACGGAGGGGAACCTGTGGGTCGCCGTGTTCAACGGGAGCTGCGTGCTGCAGGTGTCTCCGCGGGGGACACTCCTGCGCCGCGTGCCCATCCCCGCCTCCCAGGTGACCAATTTATGAGGATTAGGAGGAGTTTACGTATAAGCATTTCGGAGTCGAAACTTTAGGACCGTGAGGAACAAGAGCTCACCGCATTTTTAATTAAGGTTGTTTTTGGGGTTAGAACAGTAAATGTTGTCAGTCTGCGTTGGAGGTTGTATGCCCAAACTGCCCACCACCGCGCAGTCCAAGAACAATGGCAACATGTAATTATTTGGATGTTTGTGGTTTTTCAAGGTTTAAAAACTTATAAGGAAATTAAAAAGAAAAAGTACTAAGGAGTAAAGTGTCACTTTAGTCCCTAGGGAATGCTTACCATAGTCCGCATAAACATGGCTACTATGAATCATTATAGAGCGTGAGAAGGGAACAGATCGTTCAATGCCCACTGGTAGCGGTTTATTAGATTAGTGTAGGTAGTTCAGGTTAATTTGTATTGTAAGAGTTTACTTATGGAAGTGAAATTCCATTTGTCTCTTGATCTATGGGGAGAAAGCCTCAACCCACGAAAGAAATGACAGTTTTCTATGACTTGTTTACTTTGACATTTCTTAAGACGGTCGTCAGTCAGTCTAACTTTAGTTAATACGGCCCCAAAAGTCATATACATAGTGCATTTTTATCGAATCGAAATCTATGGAGTTGATATAAGCGGTCTACCTAATCTGTGAACAGCTAACGGTATTCCTATAGATTTCGTCTATGCCTCCAGCTTTTGTATCACTAAAATGTAAATTCCATCACAGGTGACCTCCTGCACATTCGGCGGTCCAAACTACGACGTGCTGTTCGTGACCACTTCGTCCTACATGAGCGGGGGAGATAGCAGTCCCGACGACGGGTGCACTTTCATGGTCACGGGACTGGGGGTCAAGGGGCTCAAAAATGACAACTTTAAGTTCTAATAGTTTTAGTTTTTCGTTAGTATTTAAGAATCTGAGCTCCTAGCCAAGATGCATTCGCTAACTAGCGTTTCTATTCGTTTTGTTTTTAAACCAATCGCGTCACTGGTAGATCGCGTCATACAAAAACACATGTGATCTACCAGTGACGCGATTGGTTTAAAAACCAAACGAATAGAAACGCTAGTTAGCGAACGTGTCTTGGCTAGGGCCTCTGTTTTGGCGAATATTCAGGCGTTTCAACAGCCATCACATATATACTAACGAGAATTAGAAGAGAATAAGAAGAAGAAAAAGAAAACAATATGCGAACACAATTCTAGGGTCCTCATGGAAAAGGGTATAAGTCAACTTAAGTCGTAATAAAAAAGGGTTTATTCTCGAGAGACTCGGTGTGCTGTAAGTAGGGTTGCCACCTGTACTATATTATATAGTATCGTACTATATTGCGGTCAATTGTACTATATATTATAGAAATATAATATAGTACGAAAAATACTATATTTTCATTGCTAACTCCACTGCTGCACTTTTTTGTATAAACATCGTCTAAATTGGAACGTACCCGTAGTGACGCGTTGTGAATTTTAGAACGAATGAATGAATGTGTACTATTTTTTTTCCAAAATTTCCCAAAAGTACTATACTTTGGCAAGGTTTTGAGAAAAATACTATATTTCTTCAAAAAAAAGGTGGCAACCCTAGCTGTAAGAGATACATAATCAAGGAAATTTAGTTCAAGCTTTATGGTAGGTAGTGAATATTAAGTTCATTTTTATTTGTAATAAAATTGAAAATGTAATTTAAGAGCAATTCAACTTTATTTCATTGCTGTTAGATTCAAATTTCCATTTATGAAAATCTCCCGTTAGGAATATGGAGCCCCACGAGGTTAAATCATATTACACGTAGTTATTTTTTCATAGGACTCCAGATTATGATAGCGATTAAAACACCAAGGATTTTACCGTTAATTGTCCAAATGGAATTTATCAGAACTGCTGATCTTGGTGTTAATTTCAACATGTTTGTGAAGCGAATAAATGTTTAAGTTTTGCTTTTAGCTTTTTCATTAAACTACGCCGTATACAGCGTGTAAACATACGGGCATATTTTTTATCCTGACGTAGTTAACGATCATACAAATCATGTGAGAAAGATATTTTGTTAGTAACTTTAATTATTGAAGCGTAATTATTTTATTAACGTTGGTCTTAGGAGCAATGTAACGCGTGCAACTTCAGAGTACAAAACGAAATAACGAAGTGTGAGAGCGCCCATCAGTCGTCAATGTATTGCACTATTGGGGTCATACGCCCTTAAAAACAAAATTTGTCTCTCCTGTGGCCAATAGTTAAAAGCTTGTGTGCATATAAGTTATGTTTTTATATGATAGGTCTAAAGCAGGGATCGTTACCGGTATTCTGACTACCGGTTTTAAATGAGGTATTACCGGTTATAATTGACTTTCACTATTTATACCGCTAAAGCTCTGATTAGCGGTATAATGAATACCGGTATTCAAGTTTATTATCGGTTTAGACAATTGACAGCAATACCCCTTTTTGATACTTTACCCCTAAAAACCATAACCAGTAATACCTGTCAGTGTCAATATTCTCGTTTATTTTTATATGTAAATGTTTTCGGTGCTCTTACAAAAAACTTAGACTCGCATTAGACAAGTCTGAAATTACAGTTCATTAAAGTCTAATTGACATCTCACTTATCAGGTACAATGAATAGCGGTATTGAATACAGGTATTTAATACTGTTAATAGTGAATACATAGCGATAAAAACAAAAGCGGAATGACAACAATACCTCTAATTCGAATATAGGTATTATTTTTTAGCGGTAATAATTTGACAATGTAAATACAGGTATTAAATAAAACCGGTTTTACAATCCTTGGTCTAAAGCAGTCCTGACGGCGATTTTGCGGGTATGGGCTTAGCCAGAAAATGAAGCCTTAAAAACGTTAACTTTCGGTGGGTCCACAGGAAAGACGGTACTTAACTTAAATCTGTGTATGACCCATTGCCTGTATAGAATTTTGGTTGCAGTTTATATTTGTGGACGATCTCGCAGAAGAGTTATTATTTAAGAATACTTATGCATGGAAACGAATCAATCTAAGAGAAACGGAACCGTCTGTGCGTGAGTTCGATCCGGTTTCAGATCCAATTAATTCAAGTGACCGACTTTTTGCTTGCTGTTGGTTTTGATATGGTCGGCTTACTAAGTAGTTAAAGGGTGACGTGTACATAGAGTTGATTACTACTTTAATTTGTTATAACAATTGCTAAACCCATCAAACTAACAAAGCTTCTAAGAATAGAAGGTTTAAGAATGGATAGTCTTGTGAACGCAAATGTGCCGCATATAGACATTAAAACACCGGGCAAGAGCCTGTCGGACCATGCTCATAGTTACTACAAACATAAAAATCAACAAGTAATAATTAAATTTCTATTTAAGTGGCCGTATACGAAATTTTGCCAGTTTTGCTTATTTTCGTGATTTTACAGTTTAAATACTGCTTTTCTATAAGCTTTAATGCACTTCATGATGTATCATTTCAGTTATGATCGAATAAATGAGTTACGAATGAATGAGCTACTTTTTTATCTTTGTCGAGAATTTAAATTCGGGATTTACGTTATTTTAAAACATTATATATTGCTATTGAATTTTTAATTTTTGGATGTGTTTTTAAGGTAATGGATTGACTTTGAACTGAAGTTTATTACTGTTCTTTTAATTTTATGAACGAGTGTTTTAGGAAGCCGAAATTTAAAACTATTTTATGTCCATTTTCTATAAAAATGTACCAAGTTCATAATTTTTTTACACAAAAAAAAATATAAAGGTGGTAAAATGTAATTCATACATTTTTAAGACAACTTTTACAGCAATCGATTGCTATTTTTTCATACCTTTAAGACGTCAAAACGATTCGTGAATATGCGATATTCTAAACCTCTTACAGCAAAACTCACGAAACAGGTGCCGGTTTCAGGTCGATTAATCAAAATTAAATAATAAAAACAAAAAAGTATTTCATACATTCGTTGAAAATCGAAATTATCTTTCGTGTTGCGCATTAAAATTTGTAGGAGAAAAGTATTTCAACAGTAAAATCACGTCTGTAAAATCACGAAAATCAGCAAAATCGGCAAAATTTCGTGTACGGCCTCTTAAAGTCATTTGGTGCCGTTGTAACTAACCACAGTGAGGCAACACTGTTGTTTAGTATACAAACTCTATTTGTAATAAGTAATAAAGTAGCATTCTAAAGGCTATCGTAATGGGGGAGCATCTGTATCTTATACACAAAGGGTAACATCATAGAGATTTGGTTGCAGCGCAATCTAGCGGTTATATCTAGAACTAATTACAATACATTGTTGCGAGGGAAGGATTTAAGTAAGCTACGTATTGAACATAGGCTAATAGTTGACACAGATAGCGTTAGATGGCGTTTATATTAGTAATCATTAGTAAGTGAAAAGCGACACATATCAACATGTCGAGTAGTTCACATTAGTACGCTACGCACCGATAGATTGCACTGGAGATGATAGGCCTTCGGGGACACAATTAGGGCTCCTGGATAATCTAGGTATTATGTTAAAACCATTTAATGTTAGTTAGGTGTGATTTCGAGAAAGAAAACTCATGTTCTGCGTTCAGTAGGTATAGTTCGAAATCTCGAAAAACACACTTTAGAAGATAAAAACTGCATAAAAAATAGTATAAATAAGAGAGGCTCGACCTAAGGTACCGACCAGAGGAATTTGCAGAACAAAAACAACGTTATTACTAATAAAGCGGACAAAAGAAAGTGGGCGGAAGTTCTTCTGTCAACAATCCATTTCCGGGATCTAGAATATTCGCGTGGTTCTAAAATATTCACCGCTATTAACAATACCATCTGTTGTCAAACAGAGTACAACTTCGTGTTTTCCATATGTTAGTGGCGCACTGTTATTTGGCGGCGAGTGGCGTTACTTGTCGTTACAACGTTAGTTAGAAGTTCAGCTACTTCGCAACAGGGCGCGCTACTTTTTGTTTTTGAGCTTTACGGTTAAAGATATATAGTTCACTTTCGAATGCAAATTCGTGCTTTTTGGAGACTTAACTTTGATATCGTATGCTTGCCTATATAAGGCAATTTCTATTATTGTTGCGCAATAACAGGTACGGATGAAAAAAGGTAATCTTGTGGAATTTCTGGATTTTTCCACAATTACGAAGGTTATAAAAGGGGATGTCAGTCGCAAATCGGGGTCCAGAAGATCAGCAACTGTCGTCAGAGAAGGGCTTCCTCACGTTCGCTTAAATCGATACTTAGGTATTTTGCTGTTCGTTTACGTGCTTATTATTTACGTTGTGTTAAATTCACGTTTGATTTTATTATCGTGTTACGTTGATTCATTTGATCATAGTTTACAATTATCTTGTGTAGGGATACAGTCACGGTATTTAACGGAAATAGAAGTGCGTTACGTTTACGGTTTAATTTATAACGTCGGTCGTTATAGTGCTTATTGTAAGGATACGTTGCCGCGGTAATGAACGGATAATAGAAACAAGTTACGTTCACGGTTTAACTTTAACGTTGTTTATAGTGTTCATACCTAGTGAGATTCGGGGTCTATTTTCCTAAAGCTTACGTCGGAGAAGGGTTCTGTCGTGTTAGGGTCGGCGTCGCGTAGTTTATAGTTATTTATCTAGGTATTTACGGTTCGGTTACGTGCTTACTTTTTTATGTTGTGCTAAATTCATGTTTGCATTTAATATCGTGTTGCATCGATTAATTGATTATAATTCAGTATAAGGCTGCATAGACACTGTATTTAACGGGTAAAACTCATTCATTTTGTAGTGAAATTTTATATTGTAAATAATAATGTTTTCTTACGGTTTTGTGCGTGCGGGTTATTAAAATAGGATTCTTTTCGGGTTATGTTTGATACATAATTAACTTCATTATTATATTATTCAAAGGTTGAGTTTCATACATTTAGTTGCGGTTTTAACGATTTGTGTCGATTTTATTTTAGTTTAGTTGGAATACCTACAATAAAATACGGCTAGTTCAAAGCATTTATGGTTAAAGTTAATTGTTCAAGTTGTTTTAAAATACGGTTTCTTAGTTTCGAAATTAATAGGGATCGTATCGTATATCCTCGGTTTATTATATGAGGAAATAGGTAGTTTTGCGTTGCATTTGAGTTATAGTCGCGAAGATTTTGTTTATTCGTTTTATTTAATTGTTAAAAAAATTAGGAAGTTTATTAGGAGGGAGCCTAACTTTGGAGTTGCGGGTGGACTAATTCTTGGTTGTCATTAGTGTCTAGCGCGTTGCAAAATTAATAAATTTAGTGTGGGATTAATGTGACAATTTCTTGTGGGGAGGTTGTTTTGCTATTTGTATTAAGCTAGATTAGCATTATTCGCGCTAGAACTATGACTAGACAAACAGTGTGTCTGACGAACTATATCTAACTTATAACGGTGACAAACGGGTCTGGTTCGGAACTATTAAATTCTAAAAGAGCCTCGGGCAAGCCCAGATGATCTTTTTACCAACACAGACATCTGTATAAGAGCCCACCATTCTCATTCGCCAGCCTGGAGTGGGATCGGGGTCCACAGGTTGGGCATGCAATTGCACCCGTGAAAGCTCTGGGAAGTTTGAGGATTGGTTCCTTAAAACTCTATATATTTATATACACTAAACCACACAATAGGGCGTCATACTCTCACCGTCTTGGACTTCGGTCTGTGTGAGGGGGGTGGCAATCACACGGGTGTTAGGTTGCTTTCTCAGCAGACCCGGCTGAACTTTACAGTTTACCTAGGGAACTAGCTAATTACGAGGATAAGGTAAGCCTCTAGGATGTAGTTCTTTGTAGAATAGGCCTTATAAGTAGAGTTAGGGTAGAATCAATTGTCTAGGGTATTAGGGATTTAGGTATTTAATCAGTAGGATTTTATTTAGGAATAGTTTAGGATGCGCTAAAAAATTAGCCTTTAAACTTGTTAACGTTTGGTTTTGTACTGCCACTGCATATAAATAGAAGTTCAATTTAATCTAATAATCGTCATAAATATAGATTTCGGGAATTTAACTATATTTTCATAGGATTTTATTCTGAGAAGTTCTCAGATTATCATGTTTTATTTGACCATTTGTGTTCATATAAGTTTGACAGGAAGTAATTATTTCCAGTTCTAGACTTTCTGCATTTAGTAAAATTCAGGTAATATTTATGGGTTGGACTGTCTTCTTCTTCTACGGCTGTTGTTTTCTCCGTCTTAATACTGGGTTACGTACTCAGCCGTCACTGTCTAAGGGCATCGGCTAGTGTTTTGCGGTTGAAACATCACGCCATTCCCAAGGGAATCTAAAGTGTAAAAAAAATACACGTAACGTTGACAGAGGTCTCCCCGTCTATATTAAAGTACTTACTTGTATTAATTAAATGGTTAAATGACTGGAAAACTTTACTGTAATAAATTAGAAATTGTTATTTAAATATAACTAGGAAAACTACCGAGTCACGTACTCAGCCGTCACTGTCTAAGGGCATCAGCTAGTGTTTAGGGGTTGAAACATCACGCTATTCCCAAGGGAATCTAAAGTGTAAAAATATACACATAACACTGTCATAGGTCGTTTTAGAGAGGCCAGACCCCATCCAAAGAAAGGACTAATTTGATTTTAGATTTCAGTTCAAATAACTATTAAATACCATAGTACCATACCATACCATACCATACCATAGTAGTAATAAACCTAAGATCAAATAGGTTCTCGCTGTAACCGGCCTCATTTCAAGGTAGGGGTTTAGGTAGGGCAAATATATTTATATTGTTTCTCTTAAACACATAGGTAGGGAATAATATTACATGTTAGGTATTCGGGTAACAGCTAGTAATTAAATATCATTAAAGACATTAGATAAAGTAAAGGGTCAGTGTAGGTTAATTAGGAGTGAGATTAATAAAGGAACGGTAGTTTATATAATTATATTTTAAAAAAATATAGGAGAATCATTAGGGCTTGTAGAATTAGAAGAATTCCAAATCTGACTATGCTCCATATAAAAGACATGGGTGCTGCGGTGCAATGTAGGATTCTGACACTAGACGATCAAAAGGCCAAATAAATATATCAAATTAGAATATTCATTAGGAATTTTATTCATTAGGAGTTTTAAATTAAATAATATTAAGATTAGTTATAAAGTATTAAATTATTTAGTAGTAGGCAGACGGGGGGCTGGTTACAATTAATGTACGTGACCAGGATAGTAGGTATAGAATAGTTTAAAGATACTGAGGCTTTGCGTTGCGTTAGGTGCCTTAGTAGCCGTAGTAGGATAAGATAGCCGTTTAGGCTACAATTGTTGTACGTGAAAAACGGAGTATGGACTGGTCGGATTTCGAATTCTTAAATAAAATATAATCAAGTAGATTACATTTAATTTTACAACCTGAATTCACTCTAAGTATCTACTTATTCTCCGTCGGTGAAAAAATAACAACTTAGCAATAATAAAATTCAAACTTCGAATCATATAGAAGAGCTTGTGGTTGTAGTAGCCAGAGTTAACATAGGAAACCTTGTCGGCAAGGTGGTGTTGTTGTGTTCCGTCATCTGGTTTTCTTGAGATCGATTGGTGATAGTAGGGGTCGAGTATGATGCGTTGTTTATTAATAGGCACTAATAGATAGTGTGCGTGCGGCTTAATGGCATTGTGTGTAAAGAAGACAGATTGTAAAGGTAGATGTCAAAATATTTCTATAAAATTATACTTTGCCAAATTCATGTAGAAATTTGATATTTGGATATTGTGATATTTAATTATTACTAATATTGATATTATTGTATAATGATCAGAAAAGTGTTAAGTAGATTCTGTGGTTTCATAGACGCTATCTAGGAACATTTTATAGAACTTTACTGTTTATGGTATAAATCACAGATTAATATATATGTAGTAGGTACACGTATAAATCAAAGAACATCTTGTCACGTTAGTTATTTGTTAAAGAGCAGATTTTATATGACTCTTACGTCTTCGACTTAAGACATAGTGTTGTCTGTGACATGATTAGACATTTTTTTTGGATTTTAAGGACAACCGACGGCATTTTTTGTTTTGATTAGTTACGTTTACGGACAGTTGAGATGTGAAAATATTTGAAGCATGTTTTTAATAATTCGCGATACAAAGAGTATTTATTGAATATACTTAGTGATAGTTTATGCGTATGTTGGATGAAAGTTAGTTACTATAATAGTGCGTGGTTTAGTGCAATGTAATACAGAGATGGTTCAGATTTAAAATGCAAATACATTCGAGTGGAAAATTATAAGATGAATACCTACGTGCTTTTTGCGTTTACGAAATATTTAGCTATTAGAATGTATTTTGCCGTGATTATTACTAAAATGAAGACTAAAAAAGTGTACTTTTTAGAATTTGCTGATAGACAAATTGTTACATAGTTTTATTAGGGTCCCGTATTCGAATTGATTACTATTTTTATTTTAAAGTTGTAAAAGACGCGGAACATGACTATGCTGTAGATAGATGGTTGGTAACGAGTATCGGGGCGTAGATTTATAAATTACGCGGACGTCGGGGCGTTACATTATGGTTTCCTCGTGTCGTGTTGTTACATCATTGTGTCATCGTGGCGTTATATTATTAAAATATCGGACCGTCGGGGCGTAAAATTGTGTCATCGGGGCGTTACATTATAAGAGTATCGGACTGTCGGGGCGTAAAATTATTGTGTCATCGGGGCGTTATATTATTAAAATATCGGACTGTCGGGGCGTAAAATTATTGTGTCATCGGGGCGTTAGGTACATTATAAAAGTATCGGACTGTCGGGGCGTAGAAATAAGATAGGTTGTTTTGCGCGGTACCCTTGGAAAAAAAAAAAGGATTTACTTACATACCTAAAGATAAAAGATAAGGATGAGCTTTATTAGTGGGGGCTTAGTGATGTTGCTTAGTTATTGTTTTGATATAAGGTTGGGTCAGTATAGTTTTTAGTTTATCATAGGTTTTAGTATATCTAATTTTGTTTAAAGACGAGGGAATATTGGGCTACATTGATTTTATTTATAGTAAATAATAAATTGTTGGATAATTAATTTCAAATTGATCATATATCAAGGACGTTGGCAGATCGAAGGGATCGAGCGAACAGGCAAAAGAGGAAGGAATAAAGGGTGTTTTAGTTATGTGTGAATAAGGCAAATGAATGTGAGAGATGTATGTGTGTTGTATAATGTGTATTGGGTAATGCGTAATGTGTACTGTGTGTTATAGAAAGTATTAGTATGGGTCCTTTCGTGATGACGATGTTGTGTATATGATCAAACAGGATTTGTTGGTGTCCGGACTTACACAATACTACACAATTTGGCTGGCACATTCTTAGATGCTTAGGTTAGAATCGTTATCGCTACAACGATAAGGTCTTTTAGTGACAGTTTGTGAAAGCCAAACACTGCACAAGAAGCTAAGACTAAATAATGGGTTTTACACATCCACTGTTGGAAATAGACAGAGTGCAAAATCACATATAATCATGTTCTTAAAAAAAAAAAACAGAACATTGGTTATTAATATTATTATGGTTCAACAATGAAAGTTTAATTTTAAGATAGGTGCAATACTTATTACCATTTTTAATGTTTATTCATGGATATGGAGTATAAGAGAATAATTTAAATGAAATAAAAGATTTCATTGATTTTTAATGATTTGAAAGTGTACGTTTGCCGGAAAATATACACTTTGTGCTCATAGGAAAGCTGATTGTTACTGTGTATAACAAACTACATAACACATACCATGTAACATAGTTAAGTTTATTTCCAACGTGAAACATTCACCAAGAAACAGTGATTGAAGGTGTTTTAGGATTGGGGAAGGATCGAATACTTGTAGTGAACTTAAGAGCTTCCCGGTACCTCATCGAAAGGTGTTCCCAGGTTGTTTGGGGGGGTTTTGCTTGCTCGCTTATGGCTTGGACAATGTAAGTCAAATTCATAGATCGGACAATGTGATCGCCGAATTGGAGCGAACCACCAAAGCCAGATTACTAGAGTCTATGTGCCTCACAACCACATACTTCTTATGACTTGGGAATTCGTGGGGAAAGGTTGTATCAGTTCTCTGTTAGTGTTCCATGGTCTAAACTCAGTACTAGTACATTAACAGTTACTTAGTATTGGTATAAATATACATTACACCGTAGGGTTCACCATAAATTTATTTATTTTGTATTTTTATACAGGTGTTGTGATTTCCGTATATTTCTGACCTCTGTGTAAAGGTACTAACTTATTTCTAATTATATATATCTGTGGGTTTGGATACTAACAAATTTTAACTTCAAGATAGGAAAAATAATAGAAGGAGGGTTTGAGATGTAAATTTCGAGGATTCTACATGCATAGCGTGGCAATGCATTGCGAATCTTCGACGGGGCGACTGTAACTAACCACAGTGAGGCAACACTGTTGTTTAGTATACAAACTCTATTTGTAATAAGTAATAAAGTAGCATTCTAAAGGCTATCGTAATGGGGGAGCATCTGTATCTTATACACAAAGGGTAACATCATAGAGATTTGGTTGCAGCGCAATCTAGCGGTTATATCTAGAACTAATTACAATACATTGTTGCGAGGGAAGGATTTAAGTAAGCTACGTATTGAACATAGGCTAATAGTTGACACAGATAGCGTTAGATGGCGTTTATATTAGTAATCATTAGTAAGTGAAAAGCGACACATATCAACATGTCGAGTAGTTCACATTAGTACGCTACGCACCGATAGATTGCACTGGAGATGATAGGCCTTCGGGGACACAATTAGGGCTCCTGGATAATCTAGGTATTATGTTAAAACCATTTAATGTTAGTTAGGTGTGATTTCGAGAAAGAAAACTCATGTTCTGCGTTCAGTAGGTATAGTTCGAAATCTCGAAAAACACACTTTAGAAGATAAAAACTGCATAAAAAATAGTATAAATAAGAGAGGCTCGACCTAAGGTACCGACCAGAGGAATTTGCAGAACAAAAACAACGTTATTACTAATAAAGCGGACAAAAGAAAGTGGGCGGAAGTTCTTCTGTCAACAATCCATTTCCGGGATCTAGAATATTCGCGTGGTTCTAAAATATTCACCGCTATTAACAATACCATCTGTTGTCAAACAGAGTACAACTTCGTGTTTTCCATATGTTAGTGGCGCACTGTTATTTGGCGGCGAGTGGCGTTACTTGTCGTTACAACGTTAGTTAGAAGTTCAGCTACTTCGCAACAGGGCGCGCTACTTTTTGTTTTTGAGCTTTACGGTTAAAGATATATAGTTCACTTTCGAATGCAAATTCGTGCTTTTTGGAGACTTAACTTTGATATCGTATGCTTGCCTATATAAGGCAATTTCTATTATTGTTGCGCAATAACAGGTACGGATGAAAAAAGGTAATCTTGTGGAATTTCTGGATTTTTCCACAATTACGAAGGTTATAAAAGGGGATGTCAGTCGCAAATCGGGGTCCAGAAGATCAGCAACTGTCGTCAGAGAAGGGCTTCCTCACGTTCGCTTAAATCGATACTTAGGTATTTTGCTGTTCGTTTACGTGCTTATTATTTACGTTGTGTTAAATTCACGTTTGATTTTATTATCGTGTTACGTTGATTCATTTGATCATAGTTTACAATTATCTTGTGTAGGGATACAGTCACGGTATTTAACGGAAATAGAAGTGCGTTACGTTTACGGTTTAATTTATAACGTCGGTCGTTATAGTGCTTATTGTAAGGATACGTTGCCGCGGTAATGAACGGATAATAGAAACAAGTTACGTTCACGGTTTAACTTTAACGTTGTTTATAGTGTTCATACCTAGTGAGATTCGGGGTCTATTTTCCTAAAGCTTACGTCGGAGAAGGGTTCTGTCGTGTTAGGGTCGGCGTCGCGTAGTTTATAGTTATTTATCTAGGTATTTACGGTTCGGTTACGTGCTTACTTTTTTATGTTGTGCTAAATTCATGTTTGCATTTAATATCGTGTTGCATCGATTAATTGATTATAATTCAGTATAAGGCTGCATAGACACTGTATTTAACGGGTAAAACTCATTCATTTTGTAGTGAAATTTTATATTGTAAATAATAATGTTTTCTTACGGTTTTGTGCGTGCGGGTTATTAAAATAGGATTCTTTTCGGGTTATGTTTGATACATAATTAACTTCATTATTATATTATTCAAAGGTTGAGTTTCATACATTTAGTTGCGGTTTTAACGATTTGTGTCGATTTTATTTTAGTTTAGTTGGAATACCTACAATAAAATACGGCTAGTTCAAAGCATTTATGGTTAAAGTTAATTGTTCAAGTTGTTTTAAAATACGGTTTCTTAGTTTCGAAATTAATAGGGATCGTATCGTATATCCTCGGTTTATTATATGAGGAAATAGGTAGTTTTGCGTTGCATTTGAGTTATAGTCGCGAAGATTTTGTTTATTCGTTTTATTTAATTGTTAAAAAAATTAGGAAGTTTATTAGGAGGGAGCCTAACTTTGGAGTTGCGGGTGGACTAATTCTTGGTTGTCATTAGTGTCTAGCGCGTTGCAAAATTAATAAATTTAGTGTGGGATTAATGTGACAATTTCTTGTGGGGAGGTTGTTTTGCTATTTGTATTAAGCTAGATTAGCATTATTCGCGCTAGAACTATGACTAGACAAACAGTGTGTCTGACGAACTATATCTAACTTATAACGGTGACAAACGGGTCTGGTTCGGAACTATTAAATTCTAAAAGAGCCTCGGGCAAGCCCAGATGATCTTTTTACCAACACAGACATCTGTATAAGAGCCCACCATTCTCATTCGCCAGCCTGGAGTGGGATCGGGGTCCACAGGTTGGGCATGCAATTGCACCCGTGAAAGCTCTGGGAAGTTTGAGGATTGGTTCCTTAAAACTCTATATATTTATATACACTAAACCACACAATAGGGCGTCATACTCTCACCGTCTTGGACTTCGGTCTGTGTGAGGGGGGTGGCAATCACACGGGTGTTAGGTTGCTTTCTCAGCAGACCCGGCTGAACTTTACAGTTTACCTAGGGAACTAGCTAATTACGAGGATAAGGTAAGCCTCTAGGATGTAGTTCTTTGTAGAATAGGCCTTATAAGTAGAGTTAGGGTAGAATCAATTGTCTAGGGTATTAGGGATTTAGGTATTTAATCAGTAGGATTTTATTTAGGAATAGTTTAGGATGCGCTAAAAAATTAGCCTTTAAACTTGTTAACGTTTGGTTTTGTACTGCCACTGCATATAAATAGAAGTTCAATTTAATCTAATAATCGTCATAAATATAGATTTCGGGAATTTAACTATATTTTCATAGGATTTTATTCTGAGAAGTTCTCAGATTATCATGTTTTATTTGACCATTTGTGTTCATATAAGTTTGACAGGAAGTAATTATTTCCAGTTCTAGACTTTCTGCATTTAGTAAAATTCAGGTAATATTTATGGGTTGGACTGTCTTCTTCTTCTACGGCTGTTGTTTTCTCCGTCTTAATACTGGGTTACGTACTCAGCCGTCACTGTCTAAGGGCATCGGCTAGTGTTTTGCGGTTGAAACATCACGCCATTCCCAAGGGAATCTAAAGTGTAAAAAAAATACACGTAACGTTGACAGAGGTCTCCCCGTCTATATTAAAGTACTTACTTGTATTAATTAAATGGTTAAATGACTGGAAAACTTTACTGTAATAAATTAGAAATTGTTATTTAAATATAACTAGGAAAACTACCGAGTCACGTACTCAGCCGTCACTGTCTAAGGGCATCAGCTAGTGTTTAGGGGTTGAAACATCACGCTATTCCCAAGGGAATCTAAAGTGTAAAAATATACACATAACACTGTCATAGGTCGTTTTAGAGAGGCCAGACCCCATCCAAAGAAAGGACTAATTTGATTTTAGATTTCAGTTCAAATAACTATTAAATACCATAGTACCATACCATACCATACCATACCATAGTAGTAATAAACCTAAGATCAAATAGGTTCTCGCTGTAACCGGCCTCATTTCAAGGTAGGGGTTTAGGTAGGGCAAATATATTTATATTGTTTCTCTTAAACACATAGGTAGGGAATAATATTACATGTTAGGTATTCGGGTAACAGCTAGTAATTAAATATCATTAAAGACATTAGATAAAGTAAAGGGTCAGTGTAGGTTAATTAGGAGTGAGATTAATAAAGGAACGGTAGTTTATATAATTATATTTTAAAAAAATATAGGAGAATCATTAGGGCTTGTAGAATTAGAAGAATTCCAAATCTGACTATGCTCCATATAAAAGACATGGGTGCTGCGGTGCAATGTAGGATTCTGACACTAGACGATCAAAAGGCCAAATAAATATATCAAATTAGAATATTCATTAGGAATTTTATTCATTAGGAGTTTTAAATTAAATAATATTAAGATTAGTTATAAAGTATTAAATTATTTAGTAGTAGGCAGACGGGGGGGTGGTTACACCGTCTTAGATGATTTTAATAGGTATCAACACTTTAATCGCCTGTATCTCAAGAACCAATGATGTCTTCTTAGTCGTGATAGTTTTTCCTTTAAATTCGTTATATGCGCATTAATTTAAGTTTTTTTTTTACATTTTTAGTATTTGTAGTTTTGGCTGTAGGCACCTAAAAGAGCTAATTTTTGTTAGAGTCAACTCTAACCTAATATCACTACATCACTACATAGTATAAAACAAAGTCGCTAGCCGCTGTCTGTCCCTATGTATGCTTAGATCTTTAAAACTACGCAACGGATTTTGATGCCGTTTTTTTTACCTAATAGATAGAGTGATTGAAGAGGAAGGTTTATATGTATAATACTTTAATCCGGAGCGAAGCGAGGGCGGGTCGCTAGTATTTAATATTTCATAAACGGATCCCTTAAAGGATTCCCAATTAGTCGTTCTCACAAACCTGGGGTAGACAAGAAAAAAAATACATCCCCACGTTACGTGTAGCGGAGTTACACGAAAAGAAAATTATTATCAAGATTTTATTTGACCACTTTGTTGGCGTAACTAATATGTATACGTGTACAGCTTTCTAGCGAAATTATAAGGGTTCATAGTTTGACTACGGAGCCCTAAAAAACATAGGTTGACTTTGTTCTCAAATAAAACTGCAATATTAATAAATAACTATGTAGCTATAATTTATTGCAACTTTACATTAACATTCGGGAGGCCCTTGACACCTAACCCGCTTAGACGGAAGGTAGATCCGCAGGGGGGCTTCTGCTCCTCCCCCCGGTTCATACACGCGGAGGTCACGTAGAGCTGGTCCAAGGCCGGTCCTCCGAAGGTGGCTGAAGTCACCTGGAGCGCTGGAATACGGATTTTCTGAAGGAGTTTACCTTTCCGGGGGTCTACTTTGATAACCTGGAACAAAAATCGACAACAGGAATGACGTCACAGCCGTTCTTCCAAGTTTAAAATATAAGGGACCTTATTAAAAAAAATGCATTAATTTCGAAAATTACTATGTTTAAGCCGTTGAATTAAAATATTTCGTAAATTAAATGAGGATGCCGAAAAAAACAATCTAAACAATAAAAGAAGTTTTAAAATTACAAGTTTTGATTCTATATAAAATCTTAATAAACGGGTCAAAACAGTGTATTGCGTTTTATACTATGCGTTTTTTAGATTTTCTCCTAAATCGTATCAATGAAACTTAATTCTGATTTTCTTGCACGTTCTCTATTGTTTATTTGTTGATCCATCAGGTAGTACTGCTAGGCGATGGGCTTGCAATCTGTCACTAATACATTAGTAAACTTCTTGGCCTGATTGTGCAAAATGTGGTTACAGAATCATCAACAAATCTTTTTAGAGTTGCTGGTATTCTTTAGCTCTGCCTACCCCACTCTGGGAATGAAGGCGTGATGTTATGTATGTATGTATGTTGGTCCATCACAAAAAAAAGATGTCGTATGGTGACAACAGTTTTTCAACGGTAAAGTCAGTTTGTCCCTCAATCCAATTTTACATACTTACCTACAAGTTTGTAAAGAACCCTTCGTGCGCTAGTGTGACTCGCACTTGGCCGGTTTTTAGGGTTCCGTAGCCAAATGGCAAAAAACGGAACCCTTATAGATTCGTCATGTCTGTCTGTCTGTCTGTATATAAGAACTACACTGTTGAAACTTGGTAAGTAGATGTATTCTGTGAACCGCATTAAGATTTTCACACAAAAATAGAAAAAACATAAATTTTGGGGGTTCCCCATACTTAGAACTGAAACTCAAATATTTTTTTTCATCAAACCCATACGTGTGGGGTATCTATGGATAGGTCGTCAAAAATGATATTGAGGTTACTAACATCATTTTTTTCTAAACTGAACAGTTTGCGCGAGAGGCACTTCCAAAGTGTTGAAATGTGTCCCCCCCCCCTGTAACTCCTAAAATAAGAGAATGATAGAACTAAAAAAAATATATGATGTACATTACCATGCAAACTTCCACCGAAAATTGGTTTGAACGAGATCTAGTAAGTAGTTTTTTTTAATACGTCATAAAAACATTGATCAAAGCTACAACGAACTTTTATATTATGTTACTTGCTGCTACGGAACCCTTCATGGGCGAGTCCGACTCGCACTTGGCCGCTTTTTTAATATTATCCTCACCTGGTGTCCGTCGAAGTTGGCGATCCACAGGTTCCCGTCCGTGTCGATGGTCATGCCGTCCACGATGCCCTCCAGCCCGTGCTTCTTGTAGCTGAATACCAGCCGCGGATTCGCTGGAAAACAAAGTAGGTATGAGTTTACAAATAAGACTAACCCACGTAGGAACTGCAGCTATTGAAAACCAAAGTTCGAAGTGACGTTAGCTCCATCCCTTTC
This sequence comes from Acleris holmiana, assembly GCA_949316455.1. Lineage (NCBI taxonomy): Eukaryota > Metazoa > Arthropoda > Insecta > Lepidoptera > Tortricidae > Acleris > Acleris holmiana. The sequence continues at coordinate 20,049,322 of OX438774.1, forward strand.
TCTTGATTTAGTCTCGAGTAACGAGTGACAGGGACTCGGTAGGTACCAGAAGTTTCGAATTTAGTGGTTCGTGGATACCATCCAGGACGAATCAACTCCTTTCTGTGACGTGTATAATGATTTGTATGAAATTTTCCTTTAATGTGTTCGGTGTTAATTAAACATTTCAATGCCAATAGTATACTTAGGCCTATTGTACAGTCAAGTTCAAAAGTATGTATACACTTTAGTACCTTGTCTATTTAACGTCATGTTTAAACTGCCATATGAAATTATCCAAGCGATTAAAGTGACAAGGTACTAAAGTGTATACATACTTTTGAACTTGACTGTACATCTTATTTTATCACAGATAGTACAGGACAACAGTAGAATAGTACACACTTATAACCTCTGTGGATTTTATGTAGGTACACTTTCGATTGTTACGGAAAAACCCATAAAAACGCATGAAAACCCACATTCTTATCTCATAAAATGTATCTTGAGTCTCGACAAGAACACCGTACGAGTATATCACCAACATGATGGGCCTGCAGCGACACTAGCGACATCTAGTGACGAGTAGAAGACAGCCTTCTTCAACAGTTCCTCTAAGCGGAACTATGGGTTTTTCTGGACAAAAATTGATCTGTCTAGTCATCCTCTTCAGGAAAATTCGGGCTCCGAGTTATTTGACATATATAGACGATACTATCAAATTGTGTTTTAATAGCGTCTACATACACCCGATAGGAGCTCGGTCGTCCATCTGGAGTATCTACTTATAATACTAGACGGGTGTAACCATGGGGGAGGAAAGATGGCCGATTAAAATAAACCCCAATTGACATTGGCGAAATCACTGCGGAACTACGATGGTTCGCCGTTAATAAAAATAGGAAGAAAATAATACCTACTAAACTTCTAACTTCGTCCTTATCCTATTCGGCCTACTAAGGCTGGAGGGAGATCTCTCTAAAGCCTCTGTAGACCCTCTATCTATGGTAACCCCGACGCGAACTTTAAAGGTACTCACAGATGTTCCCAGTCTCGACGTCATAGTCATAGCGCCGTATGTCGTACTCGAAGGAATCAGCGAAGTAGAACGCCTTCTCCTTGAGGTCCCAGCACAACCCGTTGGAGATGTCCACCCCGCTCACAACCTTGTGGACCTGGCCATCAGGGTCTAGGCGGTACAGGCCACCCTTCTTTAGGTGGAACTTGCCAGGCTCGTATTCGTGGCCCATGGTGCCTGAAAACCATGAAGAGGTCAAGAGCATGAGGAGCCATGCCTAATGTATGTATGTATGTAACCACTTTATTGTACTAAAAACAGTAACTCAATTACAATATTCACAGAATAGGAACGTACAAAGAGCGAACTTATCCCTTTAAGGGATCTCTTCCAGCTAACCTTTGGGTGATTGAGTAAATTAAGAAAGCAAAATGTGGCAACGAGTAGACACGAGTAAAAAACAACGTTTACGGAAAATGTTGGTAGCCGATTCCACAATTTGACAGTGCATCATAAAACAGGCAAAGTTAATTTGATGTTGGTGGGGAGAACGTGTTGAAGTGTATTTAAATTAAATTTAAACTAATCTTAATATTTTTTGATGGGCGGATGAATGACTGTAGCAGCGAAAACTGTTTTAAATTTTTATATTTTTAAAATAATATACACCGAATGATTTCCATCTAGGCAAAGGCCTGTATCTTGGAAAGCCAGTGTTGCATGTGAGAGCTATATGAGTAGAGTTTACAACCAATTCAAGCACTTTGTGGTACTAAAAACATTATCAACATCTTAATCTAATTTAAAACATTTATTATGGAGATTATGTAGGAAGATATACAATACGAGTATATCACTTTTTTCTCACTTGACTCTCATAGCATCTATTTCGTTGTGGGCCCGACTTAAGCAAAGAACTCGCGGTCAACTGGTGGTTGTGCTAGTCCAGGGTTTAATGGTCTCACCAGCGAACAGCCGCCCCCGAGGATCCGCCTTGGCGTCGTTGAACCGGTTGTCGGGGCTGTCCTGGTCCACCTCAGCCACGGTGCGCAGCTCCGTCGCCGAGCCGTCCCGCCCGTCCCACTCCACCTCCACGAACTGCCTCTTCAGACCCACCACGAAGTGGTTCGGCTTGCCCTCGACCGGGATCACGAAGCCGGGCATGTCACCTATAAAATAAAATATAAGTTTAAGTACTGTGATCAAACTTAAACGTATTATATAAACTGTTAAAATCTGCCACGTTCCAGCCAGATAAAGGCATAGGTAGAGCTATTGTAGTTAGTTGTACCAGTACACATAATTTTCCAGGGTTTAAATACGTCTTTAGATTACTGTACTTTGTTGCGGTACATTGTCGATAATCAATATGTTCCTAAGGATATTTTTTAATCCTTATTATTATACGTCACTTGTACTGCCTGTCACTTTACGAGATAACCACTTACGATGGGCGACTGATAGCCGAGATTAATTCTTGAGCAGAGAGAGCGTAAATTTACCAATAATAGTATCATTTATGTGCTTACTTGTCAATACTGATGAAGTAGATACTTACTGAGCACACAGTGTTATGTTTTCTGGTAGTAGCGTCCTGGTGTGATCTGTGAACGAAACAGGAGTAGCTACGTACTCGTGTCAAAGAGCAACGTAGTGCAAAGTGTAAGTGTACGACTGTCCAGAGACGTGTTTAAGTATAACCCGGTAGTAGCGTGCCGGTAATATCCTGTGCATCGACTTTATACTGACGGAGCAAAGCGCTTGCGCCTGCTCGTGTCATAGGTCGACTGACAGAGTCGTGTTAGACGCTACTCGAGCACAGACCAAGTACATATGTTTCCTAGTAGCGGCGTCATATAGGGATGGACTTGTAGAATTAAGATGCTGACGAAGTAGAGCTCCCGCTCGCGTCCCAGTGCTGGTGAAGTGTCAAGGTCGTGTTAAACGCTACTTACTGAGCACAGAGCGGGTGTGTTTCCCGGTAGCGGCGTCATATCTGTGGATGGACTTGTCGAAGATGCTGACGAAGTAGAGGGCCTGCTCGCGCGCGTCCCAGTGCGGGCCTTCCCCCAGCCAGACTGGCTCTGTCACTACCTCCAAGGTCACTGACATCTGGGAAAGTTAATCACAGGTTTAGTTTCCCTCCAGTAAGGGAAGTTGTTATAAGGGTTAAAAAGCAAACGAAAGATGTGAAATGATGCAAAGCGAAATAGAAAAAATGGGCCTCTGACTGATAGGGTCAATACAATACAAATGCTCTTTATTGAACACCAAAAAAACTAAACAACAGGCGGTCTTAGCGCTAAATAGCGATCTCTTCCAGACAACCTTGGATAGAGAAATAACTGAGGACACAAGTTCTTGGGTAAGGAGGATTCATAAGTAATTAGGGGTAAAGGAAGACACGAAATGGATTTTCATGCATATGTTTTTCTGATCCTAAGGTCCTATAACTCACCAAACCAGGGCCTCAATTCAGGTGCGTTAAAACGATATCGTGTTTGACACGTTTAAGAATCGTTTATGTCACAGTCGCCATTATTGTAAATGACATAAGAGTTATCAAAACGTTGACAATACGGAAACATGTCAAAAACGATATCGTTATTACCTTCTAGAATTCCAGCCCTGATCTGTGTATTGCAGTGTGATTGTCAAATAAATTTTGTAAGTCATAGTTCGAGTTGAACGCGTCACCTGATTGCGACAGAGTTTCAAGGAGCCGCACGAAAACTTTTTTTGACGTAGGTCGTGGACTCTAAGTAGGTTCAATTTAATTTGTAGGTTCCATTTAATTTAAAGAGGTTACATACTCATACGTGCGTAATTAAGTTAATTGTGGACCGACGCTTCGATCGTGTAGCTGTGATATTTTTCCATACAAAGTTAGCTAGATTTGTACAAAGTTAGTACGATTTCCACGATTTTTTAATATGTTCTAGTTATTATAAAAAACTAGGTTTGTAAGTTTTTTTTTAATTTGCTTTTTTTATTCTATCTACAACATATTTAGGAATAGTAAAAATTGGACTAGGTTTAAGAAACGTTATTGCAATTTGTATGGAAATTCAGCTTTACAGAACTCATAAGAGATATAAAACAAAGGGCCTTTAAAACTAGGTTAAACATTTCAACATCTACGCAGCGAGAATGTAACGACAAACACAATTTGGTTGGGATTGTAATCACACACTTATCAAGTTTAGGGAAGCCTAGCAACAAATACTTGTATGACTTCACTATAATCGTTTGATTGACTTCGCCCACGGAAGTTGTATGGTGTTAAATACACCAGTTCATTACGAAGAAACTGTTACATAGTAGTAAAAACGGTTCGATTAGAAATCGTTTGTCCGAACTTTTGTTTATACCCTTTACCCTTTTCCGCCTGAATTTTATAACATTTTGAAGTATGTAATAGAATATGTAATATAGAATCCCAGCCTAACCTAACCGCAGGAGTTTTTGGAAAGTTAAATAGTTCACTGATATAGTTCAAAATAATAACTCGATGCATTTGGGGAAACGTTATTATGGATTGCGATGTAGGTACACTAGTTCTATCTGTGGTATAGCTTACCACGTCATGTAATTAAATGCTACCTAAGACCCTAAGTAAGTATCCCACTTTAGTACATCACTGCTTTTTCTCGTTTGATTAAAATTTAAACGTCAGTTTAAAATGACAAGGTACCAAATAGATAACTTATAATGATGACGTTGACTGTTTAATCATGCAAGTAATTGAACTGTAGGGCTACTATATAATCTTGTCGCAGCAAGCCAATGACAAAATACTGAAATAGTTTGTTTACTGTGCGCTGACGTTGGTTTAATATGAAAGAGTTCTGCCTTAACAATGAGAATATGTAACATCAGACCTCCTCAAATTAAAAAATGAATACCATAGACTAAATCACATTCTTACCTTTTTAAAATTATAAAGCACCGTACGCACTCTAGCCCCGTCACTCGAAACAACAGCACTGGCGATGGATGTGTTTCTACAATTATATAAGTGTGTTAGAGATCCGTTGGGTTTACCAAAGAACAAGAATATTTAATTTCCTGTTGTTGAATCACTTCGAATTTAGCATGTAGCCTTGGACATTTATTAGTTTTAGTCAATAATAAAAGATGCATTACACATGCTTAAGGTAAAAAAATAGGCTTCGTACGGCCGCAATCGAGGTTTATCGTTGATATAATAACAAATATATCGTTCTCCGTCTAACACACAACCTTGACCAACACGAGTCCCAAGGCTGAATTCAAAAATAGTGCGGGGAGTCATTACGCTTTACCTACCATAAAGCGTGCATGCCACGTGTTTATGAAACCATTCGAGAAGACATCTTATGGTCTTGAATTAAATTATACTTTTAAAAGAAACGCTGGCTTACAAAGGGAAGACCCCCAGCGTGGTAGACACCATGCTTCGCTCAAGTAATATATTTATTATTGACGTATTGTAAACATATTAGCCTATACCTACTTATGCAAAATGTGGTTATAGAATTATAAACAAGTGTTTTTAGAGTTGTTGGTATTTCTGTAGCTTTGCCTACCCCTCTCTGTGAATGAAGGGGTGACGTTATGCATGTATGTATGTATTGTAACTGAAATAATGCGGTAATTAACTCTATTGCCATAATTAGTATTAAGGTCTGTGTACATACATATTTTAGACTGAATCACCCGCTCTTGCCTGTACCATCGCAATTTTATATCGCTATTTTGTTTTCGGGATGTTTACAATGCTTATCTAGCGTAAAGGTTAGGTTCGTTAATTCTGTAACTAGCATTATTATACATTTTCATAATGAAATATTATAGAACTAAGTACCTACCTAGTAGAAAAAACTTCGTCCGTCAGTTTTTGATAAAAGGTTACCTACTGACAATTAAGGGTATAAGCTATCTCCATTCCAAATTTCATCCAAATCCGTCCAGCCGTTTCCGCGTGAAGAAGTAACAAACATACTCACACATAAAGTTTCGCATTTATAATGTGATTAGTAAGAATGGTAAGAACAGTCAGTCACGTCAGTTAAAATGTTACTATGAAGCATAACAATTAAGATAATTTTTAGAGTTCTATACCTAAAGGGTGCCACGGGACCCATTACTGACACAGCTATCCGTCCATCTGTCACAGGGCAGTATCTTTTGAACCGTAATATAGCTAGAGACAATTGAAACTTTCACAGCACAGTGTGTATCAATTACTATGGTCGCTGTAACAACGAGTAATAAAAAGAATATAAATTTAAATGCAAAGTGTTTTTTCGAAGTTTTAAATAAATAGTTGTTAAATATTTTAAGGTGGAACTTGACCAGGCATTTTATAAATGTTTAAAGTTGGTTTATTGCTGAGTTGGATCAGAAACCACTAACATTTCAAACAAAAAATGAGCTAAAATAGAACCCTTCAGAGGCAATAGTCACTCGCCTCGTTGTATACTTTATCTACAACCGATATCTAATCTTACCCGCTGCACGCCGACGAGAGATTTCTACCTCTCGAGATAGCACTGCAGCCAAAATAATGGCTCGTAATGTAAGATCGTTAAACATATTTCAGTTTTAACGGTGGCCGTGGATTTGGTTCCCTCCAGAGTCAGATATACTAACGATTTCACTATAAATTTGTGTTAAATTGGATTGTTTTGGGTGTCTTAAAAAGTTAATACTTTTAATAAGGACTCATCCTAATTTGGTCCGTTATATTATAGTATCAGTTAGTAGGTACCTAAGTCCTTACTCTAAATCAGGGACCCGCCCACCCATTCACAGATAAAAGCCTTTGAAAAACTAACCTCTCAATAGAATACCCAACTAAAAGAATAACCTCTCGGAACGAATTATTTGACTAAGTTAATTGTTAAACTAACCATTCACTATAAGGGAAACCTTAACAGCTAAAGCACACATAGCCCTTATACACAGCGCTTTAAAAAGCATATCGAACGGCTTTTCTAAGTAAAAGACTTATAAAACCCATTCGAAACCCCTTGAATGGGATAGCGGGTTTTAAAAGGAAAATGAACGGTTTTTGAGCGATACAGCTTTTCTAACTAAAACCCTTATAAAAACTCATTCGAAACCCCTTGAATAAGATAGCGGGCCGGTCCCTGCTCTAGATTCTGAGCAGAAACAACATTTTGGGATTCCGTTTCAAATTATCCACCTGCCCCCATAGCCATTTAAAAAAAAAAAAGTTGTATCCTCTCATTTTTCATAATTTTATTTGTACTTTTTTAATTTTTCATGATACCTATCCCTAATATCACATAATACTCTAGTGGGAAGCCCGTTGTTTCCCATATTTTTTTGGTCAGAATGTCATTTTTGACATAATTATTGATAGTCATAATTTTTTATTTCGCTGAAACGGTTGAGTTTTCATAATTTCCTTAATATCTAACGTGTAGACAAGGTTAGGTTAAAATAGGTTTGATTTATAACAATCCTGAATGAGTAACAGCTTCTTAAAAAAATACGTTATAACTTGCGATAATTATGACTTAAAACACATTATAACTTAAAATAAACTTCCCTAATATAAGATACCATAATACCAACTTTCCATAATGTTCTACAACGTTCATAATAGTATATAACAATCATTTGCCATAATTTCGGAAAAAGCAGACCCAGTGTGTTCAGTGGGTATAATGAAGTACTGGTACAATCTGGAATACGTACTACTATTATAGTAACCTACCTGTTCTACCCTAAGGAAGGTCTCCGTTAGGTACGACGACGAGCGAAGCGGAGTAGTAAGAATTAGGTAGAACCTTACCGCGCCGATGTTTTTAATAATACTATATTTTTGGCGTTTTAAATGTATAGAATTTTATAACACTTTAAATAGGGAATATTATTTGTATGGCAAACGTATCGTTATAGCACCTTACATATACAATTATGTCAACTGAAAATATGCCATATGATCACTATGTCAAATGATTCGCTATGGCATATAAAAGTATGTCAAATGAAAAAAGGGCGAATGAAATTATTGTATATGAAATTCGGTCAAACGATAGAGAATCAAAAAAAGAAACCAAAAATTTTAATTTAAAAAAGTATTGAAATCACCTTTTTTGTAGGCTTTGTTTGCGGGTACGTATACCAAGTAAGTAAGTGTTTGAAATCATGATCAATGCACACCTTAAGTATACGCGCAGGGATCATTCCACATTGACCCAGGTATAAATATAGCAGTTGCAGATGAATCATTAAAAGTGCTCTAACAAATAAATGAATAAAATTGTAATAATTACAGCGCCCTCGGTGAGCCTGTCGCTCTTACCCGGTGTGTTTTATTCCCAAACTACGTCACATCGCGATCGTACCAATTGTAACTTACCTATCCTATTAAGAATTTTATCGCTCTTTTATCACTATTAATAATAATCCCTCTTCAGGCGGTACTCGTATCGGACTATCAAGATGCTGATTGTACCTAACTAACTAATAATTACTTATACCAATTTTAATAACGTCACACTAATTATGAAATTAGATTGTTCACTTGCTCTTAGGTAAATAAAATGGTATTGACCATGTTTTTCTCAAACTAGCTGTTGCCCACGGTTTCGTCCGCGTAGAAAAACAAAATATATCCTTTGTTACTCAGTAATATTATAGCATTTTATAGGTCCAGTATTTTTCAGTTTATTCAAAAGCAAACCTTTTTTTATTTCGAATTTTATTTCTTCATATTTACTGAGAAAATAAATTTATAATCAAATTTCTGCATTTTCTGCTAGAGGCTAAAAAGCTTGAACGCCACATGGTCTTTTCTATGTCTCAGCTAGACAAAAAAACAAAACGTGGTTACAAACACAATGCCGTCATTCCGACCTCTGGTCCAAAGAGGGCGTAGCTAACACTGTTTTTTTTTTCGGCTAATAATTATAATAAGTAATAAAAAACTACGTTTTTGTGAGAATTTAACGCACCTTTTCAAAAGATTGCTGTTGCCAACTGCTGGGTTTGATTCTAGGTTAGAACTTACTTGTTTCTTTAAATCGCTAAATGCAGTTTTTCTCTTTTCAAACAATCAAAGCCTTGGATTCTAAGTACAGATTACTGTAACTCTTAATATTCTCTCGCCTGTGGGGAGACCCGATAGGGTGTAGTTTTTTTCAAAATTTTAATTTTAATTTATTTTTTATTTATTTATTTATTTATTTATTTATTATCCACACTTACAACTATTTTTACAGGGCTTATCCTAAGACAATAGTGTAACTACTTTTTGGTACCTATCAACTAATCTCTATTATTACACCTATAACATAATATAAATAATGCAGCCTTTGTGAATTCATTCAGAGAACCAGAAAACAAATCAATGGTCTCCGCAATTTGGTTGAGGGTTCGCACAGCACAGGTAGAAGTTATTACAATCGTAATAACTTAAGGCGATACCCAAATCGGGTCGCTCCACAGACGAGAGGATATGTAGGTATAGTGTATAGGTAGTTCCAATACGCGCGATGTTGATCCATTTGGATTGCTCACCTGTGGGCCGAACATACTGCCACGGGACGGGACAATTTTTGACATAGGGTCGGCCTTAATTCGTCTATTCCATATTCCAACGTAAGTATAAAGTACTAAGGTTTAAAATAAGTGTGTTTTGTGTGATGTGAGTCCTTTTATAACTAAGCAACTTAATCCCCAGGTGGCTATCATTTTAATTTGAAAAAAAGACGGGTTGCACTCCGGGAGTGCCGGCAGAAGTGAAAACTTGAATATTAACGTGGTGCATTTTTGATATTTTGGAATGATTAGGAAATAATTTTCCACGAATTGCTTTAATTATCAGTATAAAAGTACATTTTACGAATACACAGCAGTGTGGCCACTACACAGACGGTCGAGCCATCAGCTGTCACCATTCATGGATGCGCGTGGCACACATAAACACACACACGAACATTCGCGCAAGCGCCCTGCGCCGCTTAAACAAAACAGCAGGCGCAGGCATACATTTTCGCCGCGCCGTAGAAAGAGAGGGGATACTTCCTCTCCTACGCCGCGCCGGCTGTCTACTCTCCATCCGTCTTACGAATTTTCGGTCAGGCCACGTGTCCTGACGCGAGTTAAACATTTTTTACCCATTACAAAAAAAGTGTACAACGCCGCTAAAGAAGTTTTCACTTCAAAATCATAATGATATTTGACACTAGTTCCCGTTTGACGTCATTTGACACTAAGTCCCGTGGCAGCATGCTCGGCTTACTGTATGCTTTGCTAGAGGCACAGTAGTTATAAATAGTAAAATAATTAATTCACGGCCCTTTAGAGTTTTATTGCCGCTCGGGTGTTAGAGTTGCCTCGCGGCGTGACTTGTTGAGTTTGCTTCTGGTGGCTCGCGGTGCACACATGCAAGCACCACAATGCACCTTTGTTTGGAGACTAAATACTGTTTAATTTAAACTGTGCTAGCGGTGATCGACCCCACCCCGTTCTACCGCCCCCGTCTCCCCGCGGGACGGTCACGCACAAACTTGACCATACTCAGTGTTTCGCTCCTCAGGCGTGCGTTAGAATATCACCGACGAAAAATTACTATCTTTAAAATCTATTTAAGCAGCAATTTAATCTTCGAGCGGGCCCTTCTTGGATTTGATATGATAAAGCCGTTATAATATGAAATCCAAATGGAGGGACGGCTCGTAGGTAAAATCGCTGTATAAATTGATTTTAAAGTTAGTAATTTTGGGTAATTCCCACCTGTTACCACCAATTTGTTACCACTGGTAACAGCTGGGATTTTTTTTCCCACCTGCTACCACCAAAGTACTCGGTGGTAACAAGTGGGAATATTTTTCCTATTTGTTACTACTACATTTTTGGTGATTTTTTACTTAGTGGTAACAGCTGGGAATTTTTATTCCCAGCTGTTACCACTTATTATACCAGCGATAACAGATGGGAAAAAATCCAAATAATAAATAACTACCAGTGGTAACAAATTGGTGGTAACAGGTGGGAATAGCCCGTAATTTTTCGTTGGTAAGATTAAAAAATCGCATCCCTGATACAGATTTCACATTTGACAGAAAAAGTTTCACTAAAGATTATTACCTACTGACATAACGTGACAAGATAACAGACGAGCGTTGTTATCAGAGAGCTGTCAATGCACTTAGAGATATCTGTAATGTCCTGCACTTGACATTAAGTTCACTTTCATATGTGAGGCGACTATGGAGTGCATTTTGATATATTTTCATCGGATAAAATGCATAGCGTCAAGTCGATGTTTCATACCCTATGCTATAGGGATGGACAGTACCGTTACCATGAGTTTAACAGTGTTACAGTGTTGTAAAAGAGTGAGAGGGACAGAGCATTTGACTCGCTAGCGAGTACAGTCACTGAAAACTCATGGCTAGTGTACCTACTGGTAGTCTTTAATTTTTCGTGGACAAGATTACAACTATACTTATTTTTTTCATGTTGTCATCAAAATATCAACAAACCAAAACACGTGGCTCACTTAAACAGCCAATCAAAACTGCTTTGTCATGCTTTGTCTTACATACCATACTGAATAATGTAAATTTCTCATTGGTTATTTGGTCGACTGGTAGAGAATGCCATTAGGCATTAGGTCCGCCATTTGTACTTGTTTTTGTGCAATAAAGATTAAATAAATACCTGTCAGTGCTCTGCTTATATAATTATGCCGACGATATACGCCGACGAACTTATACATCACGTGGTTTTTGTGGTACATTTTGTTAGATACCTAAACAATTGGTGTACCGGTCCCCTAATTTCAACTAACTACGAAAGTTTGATACAGATTATTGAATTGACTATGCCATATCATGTGACCATTGACAGTGGAATCCTGCATTTTGCCGACCAAGTTTAGTATAAGCCGAATGTTATTTTTCAGAGCGGTTTTTTACCTTCTTAGGTACTAATTTAAATTCGGTTGATGCACTAAACCAAAAATAAATAAAATCTGCGAAATAATGGTATCAATTCATAACAAGAAAAAACCTGCTCAAAGTTAGTATGGGAAATCGTTGAAAACCCGTCGCCTTAAATGGAAAACCGGGCAAGAGCTTGTCGGACCATGCTCAGTGTAGGGTTACGAAACCGTTAAGTACTTACTACAAAGAAAAATCATCAAGTACCTAATAACTAATTTTCTATTTAAAGTCATTTGGTACCGTCTCAGATGATTTTAGTGGGTATAAACACTTTAATCGCCTGTATCTCAAGAACCAATGTCTTCTTAGTCGTGATAGTTTTCCCTATAAATTGGTTATATGTGCTTTAATTTAAGATTTTTAGTATTTGTAGTTTTAGCTGTAGGGGGGGGGGGGGGGGGAGACACTTGACTCTTAACAAAAATTTAAAGCGAAAACAAAAATACATCCCCACGTTACGTGTAGGGGAGGTACCCCAAAAATTTTGTTGTCGTGACTTATTAGTAGGTATGTGTTATGTATGTATATTCATGTCAAATTACAGCTTTCTAGTACCAAGTCTCTGCGCTAGGCTGCGGACGGACGGACGGACATGGCGCAACTATAAGGTTCCTAGTTTTACTACGGAACCCTAAAAAGTTTCCAAAATAAGCAACAATAATAATAAGAATTGGCATTTAAATAAAAAGAGTAATAGAAACACATAGTCCTTGTAGGTATACGTTTATTGTTAACTTGATTTTTGTAGTTCGATCATTTCCATCCCCTTGCCGTAGACGCACACCGTGACACTTTTGCTGGAAAAAAAAATGTTCTTGAGTTGTTTATCACGAGGCCAACGACCATACAGGCCACATGATCTGGACCCGACACTTGCAATTTGAAGATCGCAATCCTAAGACTGGGAATGCCATGGGTGAACTCAGATGGAACAGGAGGATCGATTGCCTATTGGAAGTTATGGGGTGATATGACCGAGACAATGCAGAAGAATTCATGCTTTTGGGTATTATTGAGGAACTAAAATGACTTACATACTTACAGGGTCGCACATTTAGCTGTCAGTATGGGCAAGTTTGTAACTATAAGACATACCTACAAAGGGGATCCTATCATTTTGATAACCTATGTTTCACAAATGATTAATTTCACAAACATATCATTTGACAACCCGCGTTTTTTTCCGAAATTGTAATTAATTCTGGATTTATTTCAGGACTATCGTGTAGAACCCTATAGGTTAGGTTAGGTTAGTTTTATAAAAATCCTCAAATATTTGTAGTTACAGAAAAAAAAGCGGGTTGGCAAATGAATAGGTTGCGAAACGATGCATTTGTCAAAGATTTGTCGGCAAAAAGGCAGATAACCCGTACAAAGATCTGTTCTTAGGAAACATGTCATCGGTTTTAGTAACAAGAAAAACTGCATACATGAATGTTACTGTGAAACATGATATCTAAAATGAATAAAATACATTGCATCCTTTAATTAAATTATGAAGATGTTCGAAGTGACAACCATTTTTAAATCTATAGTGTTTTATGTTTGAGTTTTTTTTGAATCCATAGATAGACGCAGCTTTTTATGTCTTCTAGATCTTTGTATCTTCGTCTTTGTTTGATATATTTACAGAGTTGCCCATACTGCCCGATCTAAATGTGCCACCCTGTATAGAGCCGATGAACGTAATGCACTAGCGCCCAAATAAAATTTCCGAATAAAAAATAAACTATATCTATAGTCCCCGGCCGATATGAAGTTAACCCTGACACCTGTCATCGCAGTACAAATTTAACCTCAAACCCAAGAACAAAAAGATTAATAATCTCATCTTGACTAAGATGCCAGACTCAGAAAACGTCAAAATAAACGTCAACCCATTTTTGGAGAGTCAAAATTAGTTTAACACGTTCCATATTAACATACCATAACATACCTAAAATATAATATTATAAAGAGGTAAAGTTTGTGAGATAAAGAATGTCCCGGGGAAGGACATGGGATGATTTATTTCAGAAAATTCAAGAGTTCCAGAGGGAATAGCGATAAACGAGGTATTTGACATATATAGACGACACTATAAAATTGTGATTTAATAGCGTCGTCTACATACACCAGAGTGGAGCTCGGACACCGTAACTACGAGTACTACATTATAAAAGAAGAAACTGACTGGCTGATCGATCACCGCGCAGCCGAAACCGCTGGACCTAGGGACTTGAAATTAAGAGGGAATATTCCTTGGATATCGCGGGCGTCCTCTAGTACACTATAAATTTAATCATAATTTAATATTTGAATTTTTAGTGGTGGTAGGACCCTGTGCAGGGTCCGACCGGATCGCTACCACCATCTTATCCAATAACCACCCGCCAAGCAACAGTGTGGGGATAAGACAACCGGTGAAATTACTAGCATAGAGGCATTCCATCTTAGTCCTCAGGGTCGGCAACGCATTTGAGGTCTTAGGATTATAGTCTTGAGAATTCAAATGTCTATGGGTCTCAGATTCCACTTACTATCAGGTGGCCTGAGTGCTCGTGTGCCTTCTCCTTAACATAAAAAAGGAGTATCTAAAGAACCTACTCCATAAACTACCAAACTCACCTAGAACTGTCCACCAACTCCATGCCTTGGACGTCCGATACATCGCAGAATATCTGCGACATGAACTCGCAGGCTACCTGCCCCTCGCAGACCGACCACCTCAGCAGGCTGATCCGCTGGTCGATCGACGCGGACACCAGGAACTCCTCACAGAAACACACTCCGGTTACTTGAGAACTGTGCAAATTATCTATTTGTAAAGCCGAAGTCAATTTCGCAGCGGCCAAGTCGCTTGGGATGTTCAACAGCATCAAATGGACCGAGTTGTTATCTCTCCCGGTCGCTACTAACACATCTTCTTTAGAAATAACTATAGAGTCTATACTGTTTATACCAAATTGATTAGATTTTGTATCGAGGAAAACTTCCAGGCCGTTCCCGTCCCCAACAAAGTTGAGATTCCAAAACGAAGCTTCACCTCTGGTTGTACAAGTCACTAAAATATGTCTATTTTGTAATCTGATGCATTTCGTTTTCAATATACATGTTTCGTGGTATTTCCATTCATTAAGAACCTTTAGTTGAGTTACTTTGTCATATTGAAGTTTGTACACCCTTAGATATGCGTCAGAACATCCGGTTACTATTATAAATTCGCCGTCATTAATCTGGACGATTTCCAAGTCCATAATTCTAGTTTCTGGATCTATATCGACCAAACAGTTATTCTGATTTCTTTTCTTATCTTTATCCATTCCTTTTATT
This sequence comes from Acleris holmiana, assembly GCA_949316455.1. Classification (NCBI taxonomy): domain Eukaryota; kingdom Metazoa; phylum Arthropoda; class Insecta; order Lepidoptera; family Tortricidae; genus Acleris; species Acleris holmiana. The sequence goes on from OX438774.1 coordinate 20,064,598, forward strand.
TGAAGATCCATAACCTCCTCTATCGTCACTTTATTTACGCCTTTGATAATATCGAAATGTAAAACGTTAAGGCACATTTGCGCTCGACCGCCAGCCGATACTATAAGCAGTTCCTTGTCCGTTAAAGCATGTAGTTTTATAGTTCTTACATTAGATAGATGTCTGTTTAAGACCTTGTCTGTACAATGCATATCAACGTCAAATGTGGATAATCGTAAAGTAGTATCTTCTCCACCAGAAATGTAATAAGTTCTGGACGCATCCAATGCACTTCTATAACATTTCAGACAGTTAATTTCTTTAGCGTGAGACGCGTTAACGACGTTTCTCGACACTATTCTACTTAACTGGAAAGAAGCTACGTTTACATCGGCACCCTTGATATACATCAGATTTATACATTCCTCGTATTTATCATTAATTTTACCAATCTTTCGATAAACGTCCCATGAGCGATGGCCGCCACCGCAAGGGACTTCCAAAATCTTGCGATTATTTTTAACATCATAAATAACGAAAATTCTCTCATGGAAGCCACAAACTATATTTTCTTCACTATCTAAAAACTTTTCTACCCACGGAAATCCCAAACTTTTACCGCTCATATATTTAATTTCCATATCGTTAATACAGAAGTATCGGATGGTGCCATCTCTACCTGTAGTTATCACTTCATTCTCTCTCTTTGTTATAGAAGTGGGTCCATATCTGCCGTGGACTTTATTAAATGTTTTGATCGGGTCCCTTTTTCCTTTTATATAGAAATGTATATTGCCACACCTGTCTCCTAAAGCCACCATATTGTTGTTTAAATCTAAAGCTGCTGTTAGCCATCTTTGCTTACAAGCGGGCAATGTGAAGTACCACACGGTTTCATTACCATCGCCTTTAGATATTACAGTCACTACTCCGTTTAGCGAACACAAAACCAAATGTCTGCTGTCGCCCCAGTGCATAGATAGAAGTGTCCCCAATTCTAACTTAAACCTCACCAATTCACTTAAGATATCCATTTTACAATTTTCTACAAATATAGCGAGATTTCCATCAATATCAGTAATTGCAACAAACTGTTTGCACGGAGACAAACTAAATAAATTTTGTTTTGTTGTATGTTCTAAAGTATATTGCATGCTTCCTTTGCTGTTTATATTATAGTAAATCAAAAGTTCTTTTGTTATTATTACTATGTTTTTCCTAGCTGTATAAGCCACCTGTTTAGCTCCAGTAACATCTAATAGGTAAGTTTGGTTGTACTCTGAAGCTACTGCCAATGGATGCAGCATGACTCCGCAATCTCCACCACCAGTGACTACCGTATCTTCATCTGCGTCTATACACCAAATGCAGCTGTGTTGGTGTGCTATGCCTTTTCTCATGAGCTTCCCTTGATGATCCCAGAAGCATATAGCAGCATCTTCGCCGACGGAGATGAAATAATTGTTTGTGATGCAGCTCCTCATAACCCGAGCATTGTGTCCATACAACACGTGCTTGCACATCATCTTGCTGCCTTTCCAGAACTCCTTGGAATTCGGCAAGGAATGACTCTTATCGGAGGGTGTCCAGACTCGCACAGACCTGTCATCAGAGGTTGTCACTATGAACCCTTTGTTTAGGACACACGATATCGAGAATATTACGCCCTGGAAAAATGAAAAAGAATGTGATAAGTTACTTGTGCCCATGGTTCGACAAAATCCGATATGATATGTATTTTCACTATAAATACAAAAATATTCAATATTTTTAGGGGAAAAACATTTCTGGTATGATGCGCGGCATGTAAGTAAAAATTTGACCATCATAATGTGAAATTTACAAACTCTTGTGTATTAACAATGATCATAACTGTCTAATTCAAACTCTGAGCATTTTGGGATGGGTGCAAACAGAGCAAATTTAACTGAAATTAGGTCACTTTGAAGAAAAGCATCTGTAACTTTTTTTTGCCTACATCAAGTAGTATTTGTTGCATGATTTCAGTGTCTTGTTTAAGTCGCCTACTTTTGAAACAAGATGCCACCTTGGTCTACAGCAAAGCTTTAGTAACTTTGGAAGTTTGGATTTATTTTAATGCATAGATAATTTGAAAATATGGTTGTATTTAAATAAATTACTTAGGCCGAGTTGTTTGATCAGTAGTTAACTGAAGTACCTAATATATATAATACATTTCCTAGAGGTTTATCCATTAGTTACGATTTTTAACAATTAGTTAGTTTAACTAATGATCAATCAACAGGACTTTAACAATGTACCTACTTGTATCATTTAAGGATTAGATATCTAGTTTTGGAATTACAAATAGCAATTTTTAGCAAAGGGAGGCAAAGGTGTACCACAAGGTAGCATTGTTTATTATCATCACCTTCATTAACATATTAATTTATTTAATAAACACACAGCACAATATTGATAAAATATAGGTATGATACAGAAAGCTTATACATAGGTCAATTACGGGATTTTCTTATATTGAAAAGCTAAAATTATATTTTGGGTATACAAGGGACTTTCTTTTGCTGTCAAGTTCTGGTTCACCTGTAAATATACTATTTGTTATAAATTCCTGCTTTTAATACCTTATGGCCTCTCAAGCGCTGCAGAGTGGTTCCTTGCTTACAGAAGTGTACAATGATCTCCGAGTACACTGTACCAGCCAAGACCAGCACATCACCTTGTATTAGTAGAAGAAGACCGCTGTACAGTATAGAATTGTTACAGCTAATATATCTCGACTGCAGACTCTGCGAGATTGTGTGCCAATACTGAAAATTTATAGAGTTCATGTTGCACTAAGTGTTTAATTTTTACAAATTACATGAATAATAAGTTTTTGCTATCACCTATCACCCAAAATTAAAAGTCAATACTTATTAACACAGCAAAAGTATCTAATCTTCAAATACAAAGAACTAGCGACCCGCCCTTGCTTCTCTCCGGGTTAAAAGTTATACATATAAATCTTCCTCTTGAATCACTCTCTATTAAAAAACCTGCATCAATATCCTATGTGTAGTTTTAAAGATCTAAGCATACATAGGGACAGACAACACAACTTTGTTTTATACTATGTAGTGATTACAGTATTTATTTATTTATAAGTACATCCACATCATATATACTATACACTTAAAAGAAAACATATAAGAAAGTGGTATTTTTGTTGGTATATACAACAATAATGGAGTACATATTTTTCACAATAATATTAGTAGGCTTTGCATTTAAAGATAGTACTATGGAAATACATTGTTACTTAGATTAAGCACTAATCAAAATAAAACAACACTCTTATATCCCAAAAGCAAATTTAAAATGAAAGAAAGATTAGAATAAAAAGAAATAATCAAACAAAACTGACAACAATACTGATAGCCACTCCAAGTAAGCAATTTTATTAATGCTTGTTATTTTTTGGCAAGTTTTTGGTTTTGTATGTGTTAAGACAATTTGAAAATAGATAACGGAATCATTTCTGCCCACAAAAGAATTGTAGTCATTACAGGCTCGGACCATAGGTGAATGCAACCCGAGGTTAGTCCTAGTGAAAGGGATGGCAAAGGGCTATAATAAGGGGACAGTAACAAACAGTGTAGTATAACTTAAGTCTGCAATCATGAGGCTGACATCCATCAATAAATCTTTAATAACAGTTGAAAGGTGTAATAACCTGTACAGAATTATGAGCCGTTAATACGGCCACTTCATGCTCCTTGGTCCACAGAGCCGAGTGCAACCAGTCACTGCACTCCACTGGCTCGGCCACACGGACCCATTCCTCATCCTTATCACCGTCCAGGCCCATACGGTTCAGGACAGCAAACTGTTTACCACCAAAACATAGTATTTTTGTTTTACACTCTGATGGCACAAAACCGTAAATTTTTTGCCCTCTCAGGGTGTATATCCGGCCAAGTAGCTTTGAGGTACTCTTTCTAAATATGTTGGTGTAACTTCCGATGCCTAAAAAGGACAATTTCCATAATAAAAGCGCAAAAATAACTAGTATAATGAACCAAATTTTACCACAGTAGTTACCCGCGAATATAAAGTCATCGTGAAATTTAACAGCAGTTACGTCTGCGCGCACGAAAGAGCACTTATCAAGGTTCATAATTAGTTATATATTATTTTTTTCTCATAGAATTTAACCCCTATATGCATGTTTTTCTTTATTTTCCAATGACATATGACGCCATTAACAAAATACCAAGGTACACAGAAAATATCCCTATTATCAATTAGTAGTAAAATACATCATGCATCTACGATTTTTTTTATTTTTTATTTACTTTAATTTTCGTTTCAACCAAAAGTACCAAAACGTGTGAAGTTTGTTTTGTTTGTGACTTTTGACTTTTGACAACTTTTGTGACACTTATCATTTCGTGTTGCCACTAGTTACTTCGCCAATGTCAGGTTTGAAAGGCACACGTTTACGAAGAAAGTATTCAGTTTAAAAAAAAAAAAGGGAAATAAAATTAAAGTATGTTGAGGTTATACATGTAGGAGGAGTTGGAAGGTCCGCAGTCCAAAAATAAAATCAAATCCAATGTTTTTTTTTTAATATTTTTATTTTTCTACGTAGTCCCCGTTGAGGTCTTTGCACTTGTTCCATCTGGATTCCAAAGCCAATACCTACACCAGTTTTGAAGAAACTTTCCTCCGGGTCTTCAAAATAGGTGTCCGCTTCAGCTTGAACCTCGTCGTTGGTCTAAAATTTCTTCTTTTTCTTTTCATATTAATGGCGGTCCACCAGGATAGTCTAAAATTTCTTACCACCCATGTGTTTTTAGCGTTCCGTAGTCAAACTAGGAACCCTTATAGTTTCGCCATGTCCGTCCGTCCGTCCGTCCGCAGCCTAGCGCAGAGACTCTTAGTACTAGAAAGCTGTAATTTGGCATGAATATGCATATTAGTCACGCCAACAATGTGGTACAATAAATAGTAAAAAAAAAAAATTTTTTAGGGTACCTCCCCTACACGTAAGTTCACGTAACGTGGGGATGTATTTTTTTTGGCGTCTACCTCATCGTGTGGGGTATCGTTGGATAGGTGTTTCAAAAATATTGTAAAAGCAGTTTTTCGATTAAGCAAACCGTTTATGAAATATTAAGCTTTAAAGCGCTAATTTTTGTTAGACTCAAGTGTCCCCCCCTACAGCTAAATCTACAAATGCTAAAAATCTGAAAAAAAAAAATTACATGAAAGGACATATAACAAATTTTAAAGGAAAACTATCATGACTAAGTAGACATCATTGGTTCTTGAGATACAGGCGATTAAAGTGTTTATACCTACTAAAATCATCTTTGGCTCCAATTGACTTTAAATAGAAAAATAGTTATTCCTTGTTGGTTTTTATGTTTGTAGTACTTAACGGCTTCGGAACCCTATACTGAGCATGGTCCGACATGCTCTTGCCCGGTTTTTTTAGGTTTCATTAGCATTATTAATAAGGATAATGTTGTACTTGCTTTAGCAAATGTATACTTACTTAGTTATAACTCCACTTGGTTTTTTTGTATTTCTTGTGGTCATCTGTTATTGCTTACTCAAATGTATCCATATCTTAAGTATATATTTCAACGTATCGCTGTTGATGTCCTAAATAAACTAAAACATTGGTTTGGCAAATGAAAAATTTGGGAAATGATACATTTTACCAAAAATATTTCGACCAAACGGCAGGCTCCCAAATTTCTGCCATCGATTTTACTGACGTGTGCACACTTGCATTGTCCTGGTGAAATAGAACTTTTTTTGTCAACAATCCAGGTATTTTTACTTCCAGTTCCTCTCATAATCACCGTTAAAGTTCACAATAATAGTCAGAGTTTATAGTATAAAAATAAAAAATAAAAATATCTAGGGACAATGTCACACAAATTGACCTAGTCCCAAACTAAGCTCTAGGCTTGTACTATGGGTACTAGACAACGATAAACATACTTAGATAGAGAAATAAATACTTAAATAGACATAGAAAACATCCAAGACTCAGGAACAAATACTCCCTTACCGGGATTTGAACCCGGGACCGCTGGCTTCGTAGGCACCTTTCTGGAGATAGTCAACCATTATTACTCCCATTGCGTAACACACACACACACACACACACACACACACACACACACACACACACACGCACACGCACACGCACACGCACACGCACACGCACACGCACGCACACACACTAGATTAGTTTATCCTATTGTATAAGTAAAAATAAAATAAAATAGATACTTACCTTTCCGTTTCCGGATGTGACTTGTAGCAATGGAAGAGCGGGGCTTCCTGACACAGGTTATTTTGTACCTACTAGGAAGTTCCAACTGTTGATGGCATGTAGACTTAAGTTTGTGGCGAGGTAACGTCGTGGATCGTTGAAATAATACAGCCTCTTGGAAGAACGTATTGTAATCGTGTTTTGGACACAAAGCTTTCATACAATGCGTACTAGATTTATATTAATTATATGGATTGAAATACACAGCTAACAGTAAATAACACAAAGAAAGCGAGAGAGAGCTCAACTTGACAGGCAGGACGAAAGCAGAAGAAGAAGGTGTTGCCAATATCCGATATTAAAGGCATAGACACATATCAAGTAATACCTCATACAAAAACTAACACTTCCCCTTATGCCTTATAATATCAAAACAAAACAAGCATAAGATTCATAGCACATCTCATTTCACAACAGCTAGACATATATCATGCTAAACAGGCTCTTATTTTATGAAAACATGCTAAAGTTTCTTTACATTACTAAGTACAGTAAACTTAGAGTGTTTTATTGACCCTAACGCCTTCGTTAAAACATCTGCAATCATCTCATCAGTTGACAAGTACTTAACATGTATACAATTATTATCAACCAAGTCTTTAACATAATGGTAACGAAGGTCTATATGTTTACTTCTTTTGTGACAAAATTCCTTGACTTTCAAAAGCTTTTGGGCACTTTGGTTATCATTATATAAAGTTATAAACAATTTAATACCTAAAATTTCTGACACAAAATTCTTTATAAAACATATGTCTTTACAGACATCGCTCATTGCTATATACTCTGCTTCTGTGCTAGAAAGTGCCACACAACGCTGTTTTCTTGATTCCCAATTAATGGTATCATTACCAAGTTTAAGAATAAAGCCTGTGTAGGACTTCCTATCAGCGTGATCATCAGCCCAGCTTGCATCGGCATAAGCATTCAAATTACAATTGTCATGTTTTGTAAAATACAAACCATAGTCAATTGTACCCGCTAAGTACGTTAGAACACGTTTCGCTGCAAGCCAATGAGTGTTATCAAATCCACTGTTAAATTGGCACAACTGGCTGCAAGCAAATGCAATGTCAGGCCTAGTACATACACATAAGTACATTAAAGATCCCATTAGTTGCCTATAGTTATATACATCATCATCTAAACACTTTTCAGGCTTTAACAGCTTACTATTTGGCAACATGGGTGTAGACACAGCTTTACAATTTTGCATACCAAACTTGACAAGTACCTTTTTAATATATTCAGACTGATCTAGTATTAAAATTCCCCTAGACCTATCTCTAGTTACATTTATACCCAAATAACTTTTGAGTTCACCCAAATTCTTTACATTAAAATTGCTTTGTAAAAGATTCATTAATTCTTTATGAATAGAGCAGTCTCTGTTATAAAACACATAAAAATCATCAACATACAATGCAATTATTATTAAACTGTCTTGTGACTTCTTAGAATATACACAAGGTTCACATTTGCTTTGGATGAAGCTCTTGGAAGTAAGCAAGTTATGTACTTTAATATTCCATATTCGACTAGCTTGCTTAAGTCCATAAATACCTTTAAGCAACAAACAAACTTTACTTTTGTCCATATTATTAAAACCAGGAGGTTGCTCCATATATATTGTTTCTTGGAGTTCTCCATTCAGAAAAGCCGTAGCTACATCAATATGGTCAATATTAAAATTTAGTTTATTAGCTAAAGAAAACAGAATTCGCATACTTGAATGCCGAACTACTGGTGAAAAGGTTTCAGTATAGTCGACCCCATGGACCTGTGTAAAACCTCTGGCAACTAAACGAGCTTTATGCTTATCAAACTTACCACAAGCATCATGTTTCGTTTTATATACCCACTTACACTTTACAACATTTTCGCCTATAGGTCGATCTACTAATTTCCATACCTTATTTGAGAGTAAAGAGTTATACTCTTGCTCCATGGCAACCTGCCATTGCTGGCTATTAGGGCCAGACACAGCTTCTTCATAAGTCTGTGGCTCATCTAACGACGAATATTGTGACATGAGTGAAAAATCGGTTTCATAATCCTCATACCTGAGTGGACGACAATTACGAGTACTACGCACAGGGCGTGCATTCGAAAGTATAGGCGACACGGGAGTAGAATCTACTTCCCCTCCAGCTGACGGCTCGTGCGATGACGTCACGCGTGCACTGCGCGCGCCGGGCTCCGGCGAGTCAGCAGAGGCGGCCTCTTCGTTCTCACTGCCGGTGCAGTACTCCTCCTGTCCTGAAATCACCGAATTATCACAATTAATTTCACTAGAATTAACTTCTATGCTACCACTATTATTTAAACTAAAATGTTGACTAGAACTTTTATTATTACATAACTCTGAATTTTGACTAGAATTCATTTCATTATTAGTGGTATAATTTAATTTATCATTATTATTGCAATGAGCATTATTATAATTATTATCATTACATGACCATTCATAAGATATAAATTGATTGTCAGAATAATAAATTTCCTTATTTATGTCAACATCTTTATAAAACTTATTTTCTAAGAAAGCTACATTCCGAGACAAAATAACCTTTTTAGGGTTCTTGGGATCTGCTAATCGATACCCCTTAGAAGTCTCGCTATAGCCCACAAACACATACATTTTACTTTTGGCATCTAACTTCTTACGCCTTTGCTCAGGCACCAGCGAATATGCAATACAGCCAAATACATGGAGATGACTAAGGTCTGGCCTTGACCCAGTCCATATTCCTTCTGGAGTCTGACCCGATAAAGCAGAAGTGGGGCTCCTATTTTTTAAATAAATAGAGGTCATAACTGCCTCACCCCAATATCCTTTACATAGGCCAGAGCCCTGTAGCATGCATCTCGCCTTTTCAATAAGAGTTCTATTAAGTCGCTCCGCGACGCCATTTTGTTGTGGGCTGTATGGAACGGTGGTTTCATGAATAATACCATTCTTAGAAAGGTATGAAGTAAATTTAAAATTACAAAATTCACCACCTCCATCTGAACGTAAGCTCTTAATTGGCATCCCTAACTGCTTTTCTACAAAAACTTTAAACTGTAAAAAGGTTGTATATACCTCATCCTTCTTCTTAAGCAGGTATCCAAACGTTTTTCTTGTGAAGTCGTCGGTAAAGGTGAGCAGATATCTAGCGCCACCCCAACTGACCTCAGGCATGGGGCCACAGATATCTGTATGCACAAGCTCCAATGGTCGGCTGGCACGGCGTGATGCAGCAGCTGGAAATGGCTTAACAGCCATCTTCCCCTCAAGGCAAGGCACGCAGGTTTCCATGCAGTCATCTGATGATTCCTGAAATGACACACCGCATGCAACACCATTCTTAAGGGCTATCATACCTGACCTACCCAAATGGCCTAACCTCCTGTGCCAAATATGCACTGGCACCTCGGCTACGTTTGCACTCTGTGCCTCTTGCGCTGGCAAGAGAGCTGAAGAATGCGCCATCTCTGAAGACTCTTTTGGCTTACATACCTTACCATTTAACTTATAGATACCATTACAGTTTGAAGCAGTAGCTATAACATTGCCAGTAGTTTTACACTCTGTGTAAATTAAACATCCTGTCTTGTTGAAGACAATAGTGAAGCCCTTGTCAATTAACCTACTAACAGATATCAGATTTGCTGAAAGTTCAGGAACATACAAAACGTTAGAAATATGTCTTACCAAGCTATTAATGTCCATTTTTATATTGCCAACACCACAACAGAGCAGTTTTTCATTGTTGGCAATTTTAATACCATTACAATCACTAATGCTTTGAAAATTAGACATGCTGTCTTTATCATTACTCATATGCGCTGAACACCCGGAGTCGATGTACCAGTCTTGCTGTTTGCTTGTGAAGAAGGCTGAAGCGATGAATGACTGGTTTTCCTTCCGCTTATCCCTCTTCAGCTTGAAACACTGACTCTTGATGTGTCCAGGTTTGTTGCAGTAATTACATATACTCTTTTCATTCCTTTTAAATTTATTTGACATAAAAGCGGTATTCATGGCAACGCTTTCATTACTATTTTTGCGAAATTCTTCTTGAAGTAAGCGCGCCCGGACAAGCTCACTGGACAAACTGCTGGATACACATGCAGTCTCTAAGTTAGAAACTAAAGTGTCATAATCCTGAGGAAGACCACCCAGTAACAGTTCCGCAACTTCAGCATCATCCACGGTCCGCCCGATGTCTGCTAGCTGTTGCACCATCGTCATCACGTTTTCAATATATTCAGTCATAGAAGAAAACTGTATCAGTTCTATCTTGTGTAAACGCCGCAACAGCAGCACCCTCCTGTAGAGACCTTTGTCTTCAAATACATTAGATAAATTAGCCCACGCTTCCATAGCCGTCTTGGCATCTCTAACGTACTGGTAACACGAAGTTTTTAAGGATAGACAAATACGCGCCAGGGCACGCTGATCACGCGTGACATCATCGTCGGAACCAATGACACAGCTCCACAATCCCTCTAGAGTAAGCAACATTCTTACTGAAAACTTCCAAGTGTTATAATTAGCAATGCCATCCAGTTTTTCGACATTAAGGCCAGCACTGCCAGCGCCAACCATTGATGCAGGTGGCGCGGCGCGCATGGCGGGAGCCACAACAGGCTCAACAACAGGCATGCCGTTGCCGGCGCCATTTTCGTCATGTGGCATTCAGACCGGTCACAATAATGACGAGGCAAAATTTCGATATCTGGACTGTTGCAATTCGTAGTATGCAATTCAAACTTTTGTACGCACCTCAATATAATCCGTTCTTCTCTTTATCACGCTGGGCCCATAACCTGTGGCGAGGTAACGTCGTGGATCGTTGAAATAATACAGCCTCTTGGAAGAACGTATTGTAATCGTGTTTTGGACACAAAGCTTTCATACAATGCGTACTAGATTTATATTAATTATATGGATTGAAATACACAGCTAACAGTAAATAACACAAAGAAAGCGAGAGAGAGCTCAACTTGACAGGCAGGACGAAAGCAGAAGAAGGTGTTGCCAATATCCGATATTAAAGGCATAGACACATATCAAGTAATACCTCATACAAAAACTAACAAAGTTTATGGAAAAAAAATATTTTTAATTTCTTTTTTTTTTATTGCGTCCTGATGACATGACCTTATTCGCCGACAAAATGGCATTTGCGTTTTTGGGAGGCGGAGATCCAGCACGAACCCACTGCTTCGATTGCTGTTTAGTCTCAGGCGTGTAGCGGTGGACGCATGTCCAATCCATAGTAGCATATTTGTCCAAAAAGTCTTGAGGGTTAGCTTCATACAGGTCAAGAGATTCGCGTGAAATTGTTAGACGAGTGATTTTTTGTTCCACTGAAACGAGTTTTGGAATCCATCTCGCCGACACCTTCGAAAAACGTAATTCGTTGACTATGTTTTGAGTTCTCTCGTAGGAGATGCCCACCATTGATACAAAACAAAAACAGAAACTTAAAAAAATAATATGGTACATTTACTGCCCCATATTTATAAGCCTTAATGCCAAATTTCGTAGCTTAGGACCTTCATACAATGGTTTATCCCCTAGAAAAATCCCTTATTATTTGCTTACGTCAGAAAACATACGTACTGTTAAAATTTCATGTTTCTAGCTTCAGTAGTTTCGGCTGGGCGTTGATGAGTGACGCGCATTCCGGTTCTCTCTTTATTAATAGTACACATAATTATCAAAATTTACCATGAAATGCTTTACATAGATCCTTATAAAAGGCTTATCTGTCGAATAAAAAATAAAAACGAGCAGAGGCCCGTTTCACTACGCTACAAGTTACAAATTACAAGTGGAAGTAACTCCTTTCGCTAGAAAGAGAGTTCCGCTTGTAATTTGTATCTTGTAGCTTCGTGACACGGGCCACAGTTCGTTTTACTCGTAGGTGTATCCCAATATAATATAAAAGAGGCCCTTGTCTGGTTGTGGACCATGGTGGTTGTTAATAAAACTGATTTCTTGTCATTTTTTATTGTATTTAAAAAGCCAACATTTTTTTAAATTATAACTTATTTATTTTGTAAATTATAAAACCTACTCGCTTTGGTATTGATTAAGAGGGTAGTGTTCTCCGTATTTCTTCAGGTGATTTTCCATTTCCTTCATTTGTTGTCTAGAAATAAAAAAACATTTTATATTAACCATGATTAGATTTTGATTAAGTAGACACGATTGAATGTATTTAATTAAAATTATTATAATGCAAGTAAACTTACTGGAGGTTAGGTGGCATGTCGTAGTAGACGTCTTCAAGCATTTCCTTCCAGTGCGGCTTTTTCTTTTTCTCAGCCTCCTGCATGGTTTTTAGGACAATGCTCCGCGCTTCTTTCTGCCAGGCCAGGTCCGCGGCATCGTCCCACAAACCTATAATTGCAACCAACTCATAAGTAAAAAAGAACTATGTTATACTTACCGACACTATTTTATATGTATAAAATGCATAATTGATTTTCTATAAGTACCTATGTCAGGTAAAATTAGAACTATGAGTATCAAAAATAATCAAGGTGGAAATTATGAAAGTTCAAAATTTCGATTATAGTCTGGTAAACGAAAGCTGTCCCAGAGAAACAGCGGCAATTAAAAAAAAACCTGCAGCTGTTTACTCTGACTGTACACTGAATTAACGGAGTAGATCAGATACTATTTGAATTTCCTGATCTTTGCACATCAGTGTTGGAGTATCAACTCCGTTTATTCAATGCACAGTCAGTGTTAAAATAAGCAGGTTTTGTAAAATTGCCACTGTTTCTCTAGGACAACTTTCGTTTGCCAGACTCTAATTCGGCATTGTGACTACGAAATTATTATCTGTACCCCTACTACGCATTATGCATAAGGACCAGACATAAAAGTTTTTGTGGCAATAACGTCAATTAACTAGCGACTTCCTTTCGATATAAAATTTATCGATAACTGTTTCAAATTTCAAAGTGGCATTTCATAGCATTGATTTCACTACCTATCGATGTTATAATTATCATGATAGGAAAGTAATACTTAATTTAAGTAATTCATGAGTATACTTTTTAGGGATTTTAAAAATGAAATGAACATCAATTTTTATATATATATTAGTAACGTATTTCTTACAAAAAAACTTCTTTTAATGCTATTCAATCGAGTTCCATACAAAGTAAACTGAAACCAAGAATGACTTGTAACAAAAGCCTATTTAGCTAAATGAAATGACATTGTGTAGCATAATAGTAAATTACATGTTCATAATTATACCTCATACTCATAAATGCCATAAGAAAGTACACTTTATCGATAAATTTATTCGTGCCACAAAAACTTCTATGTTTGATAAGGACCTTTGCCTTGCCCGTTCGTTTGGTAACTCATTTTTATATACCTTTTCGTTCTATGTAAGATTTGAACTTGTTGATGGGACTTTCGTCCTTATTCCACTTGTCTATTTCCTCTAGAGAACGGTACGCGCTGCTGTCGTCGGAAGTCGAATGATGACCAACTCTGAAACCCATTCAAAATTATAAAAAAAAACCCGGCAAGAGCGTTTCGGACCATGCTCAGTTTAGGGTTCCGAAGCCGTTAAGTAATTACTACAAACATAAGAAAAAACCTATACCACGACACCCCACGCTATAAGGAAGACGAGAAAAAAAATACATCCCCACGTTACGTGTAGGGAATGTACACTAAAAAAAAAAAACAAGATTTTATGCCAAATTACAGCTTTCTAGATCTAAGAGTCTCTGAGCTAGGCTGCGGACGAACGGACGGACGGACATGGGGAAACTATTGTATATACCTACTTAACATCACGCTTTCATTCCCAGAGTGGGGTAGGCAGAGCTACAGAGATACCAACAACTGTAAAAAGACTTGTTGATAATTCTGTAACCACATTTTGCACAATCAGGCCAAGAAGTTTACTAATGTAACTATTAGTGACAGGTTGCAAGCCCATCGCCTAATAGTACTATAAGCCCTTATTCCCTTTATAAATGTCTTTGCAAGAATGATTATGTCGATCCGTTGCTCGGTTGCTGGGTGAAAGACGAATAGACTAGGGAGGGGGCGATTTTTGAAGCTCACCGCCGAAAAATGATTAACTTTGAAATTAGTTTGTGCAGCTATTTAATAAACAAGCGGGCCCACTTTAGGATTTGATATCATTACGTCTCTATCATATTAAATCCAAAATGTGGGCCCGCTCGTAGCACAAATTATTTTCAAAGTTAGTCATTTTTCTTCGGTGAGCTTTAAAAATTGCCCCCTGTGCACCTTCGTTTATATTTTTGTAAAAATGGCAACAATGTCAACACTAAATGAACAGTTTTGAGAGCTGACTCATAAACCGGCAATTGTTTCAAACTACCTCGGCCAACGAATGTCGTCTTCACATTAGTCTGTCCGCTTACTGCGGTCGCGTCGGCGATTGCTGCTGTCACGCCTGTCGATCTCCGAATGCGGCCGACTATCGTGTTCTTTACACTGTTGCGGCCGCCGTATGCAACTTGCAGCGAACGACTCAGTGTAATAGCCGCTTAAAATGATTAAATCCTTACCTGTAGCACATGGCCTCAATAAGCACGGGCTTGTTCTGCAGGGCAAGGCGGCGCGCGCGCGTCACCGCGTTGTACACGGCGAGCGCGTCGGTGCCGTCCACGCGCAGCGTGCGCAGCCCCAGCGCGGGCCCGCGCGCGCCGATACCGTCGCCGCGGTACTGCTCGCTGCTCGGCGTCGAGATCGCGTACCCGTTGTTTCTGCTGCAATGTTCTGGATATTACCAATAATGTAACTAATTTACTATCATTGCTTCTGTGTCTTAGCACTATTACATAGCCTGTGAAAAGGTATGGTTTTAAGAAGAACTTGAGATGGAGGCAGTTTCCGCGCGCCTCGATGGCAGCCCCAAATTCAAATAATTGCTATCTTCCTTAAGACCACAACATTGACTAAAAATATGGTTTACTAAAATTGACAAGTTATAAATACTCAACGGTAAAATCAAAAATCATTGTTAAAATATTGAACTAGAAACACGTGAATAAAAAGGTGCCACGTTGGAAGAATAAAACTATCAAAGATGCAGTTTATGATCGTGTTTACATGTTTAACAGTCTTAAGGAAATATGATCAAGTTTAAAATAACCGAGGAACTGACACATATAGCTATAAATAAAAATGGAATTTCCCAATAAAATAAATAATTTATAGAAACCTTAAAACATCTAAAAACAAAGTCTCACGTAAATATATGACTGAGCAACATTCATGTAAATACATATTACTTAGTAGTTAGGTACTTGTAAATAAATCAGTGCATAATAATAACGTTTTATTTATTTTCCATTTTGTGACAACCCTAGGACATCCGCGCGTGACAGCCTAAGTACTTACACGAGTGGCGGCGTCGCCTGACATCAAAGCATGTCACTACTGTAGGGAATTATATTGTAATACTCTCTCTCTCGTGTCTGGTCGTTTGCCTTATATGGCGATTTTTATTTTGTTTGTATACAAATCTACCCTACCCTGCGAAGCAGCATTGACTATTGTTGTAGTGTTCCGGTAAGACACAACCGTTGAAGTATCTCATATAGAGGCTATTCTTTACAGTTGGCAATACGCTATCAGTCTTGACATTTAAATCCAAACATTGCAACCATACAGGTGGCCTAATTGATTGCCTTTTCCACGTTGTATTAAAAGTATGTGCTAAATTTCATCGATACCCGTTCAATCGTTTATACGTGAATGAAACACAAACGTAAATCATAACTTGGGACAATGTCACACAAATTGACCCAGTTCCAAACTATACTGTAATTCTATGGAACTTGCTAACTATGTAAACAAACAATATATTGAAATTGACATCTAATGTCAATTTTAGTATGGCGGCTTGTTTACATAGTTAGCAAGTTCCATAGAATGACACTTTAAGCTCTAACGCATATATTATAAAAACGCCCTATATGACACCTGTCTACTCAGTACAAAATATGTCTTTAAGGTTATCTTTTGTACAATTCATTAACAGCTGTCAAATTGGGCCCTTTAGAACGGCGCAACCAGGATTAGTAGGATATTAGGATTGATGAGAAGAAATCGAAGACGCACCAAAGCAATATGACGGGGCAGTCGAGCGTGGCGGCGAAGTTGAACGCAGCGTGTGCGTCGCCCTCCGACGCCGCGCCCTCGCCGAAGTAGCAGATCACGCAGCGGTCGTTGTCGGGCGTGCGCTTGAAGGCGTACGCTGCGCCCACGGCTTGCGGCAACTGAGTAGCTGGAACATGACGCGAGTGAAGGAACAAAACAATACTTAATAATCGAGACATAATATCACACTGAAACTAAACTTTCTACATGGGCACGTATCATAATATTTGAAGTTCAAAATACATAATGGTTCATAATATATAACGGTCCTAAAGTCATAATATATGGTTATTTTTCTGAAACCGTAAACTTTTCAGGATTGTTATAAATTAAACCTAACCTAACCTAAAGGGTTCTTACAACAGTTCTTACAATTTAAAAAAAACCCTGAATGTTTACGTTTTTAGAAATAAAACTATTTTGTATTATGAACTTTATAGGTTATATTTATGATACGATCCCTTCTATATCTATATTTGTATATAATCTGAATCTCTATTTCCCTTGGTTACACCATCAGGCGTGAACGGCGGGACCGATTTCGCTAATTGTATTTTTGTTTGTAGTAACTACTTCGGAACCCTACACTGAGCATGGTCGGACATGCTCTTGCCCGGTTTTTAAAGTTAACGGAGGGGTAATTAGCATCACAGCCACGGTGTGACTACCTCAGTACGTTTGTTGCCCAACTAATAAACTTCCCACACATCACCTTACCCAAAGGACTGGAGATGGTCACGATATTCCTCTGCCTGCTCCCATAATGCACAGGCATCTGTCTTCCCCTGCCCGGGTCCTCACAGTTCCCGTAGCACTGGTTGATGAGCTCAGTGACGGTCATGCCGCGGTACAGCAGGACCCCTAGTTCCCGGTACTGCAGGAAACACAGGTCCTGGGGAGATAGGGCTGCGGCGCTGCCCAGGTGGATGCCTTCTTCACCGTAGTTGGTCATGTAGAAGGATATGCGGCCTTGTCTTGAATAGATGAAATAAAATACTTTATTCGTAACAATTGTTATATTATAAGTCAGTGTGTGTGTATGTTGGTCAGGATTTACTTCTCATCGGCTGGGCACTATAACATACATGTACCTACAGGGGGTAGATTAAAACTTTTAACGCCTTATTTCAAATATATACAAACATGTATTCACACGTCAAACATGTATTAAATGTTATGCAAAATTTTACTTAATCCAAACGAAATAACGTCTCTTTTAAACTGTACCTGTGACAACTATAAGTGTCGTTGGCGTTGTAGGCACGACAGCTGCATGAATACTTTAGACGTCGTTGGCGTTCAACAGGTTAATGGTAAATTGAGTGATGGGAGCCGCATCTATTACGGCTTTTGGCAGGCGATTGTACACAGCGGGTCCCACGAAATAGACGAATTGCTCTGTTTTGTCCAGTTTGTGTTTATCCGCGATGAATGCTTATTACTACGGGAACCTACAGGATTTAATCCTTGCCGCTTATACTCGTATAGGTGTAGGTTTTTGTGTGTGAAGACCGCGCCCTGAGCCCGTACCACGGAATTACAGTGACCGTACTTGCTAGCGAGTCGAATGCTCTGTCCCTCACAGTATTGTAATACTTGTAATAGAGGGAAAGGGACAGTGCATTCGACTCTCTAGCGAGTCCGGTCACTGGTACTGGTACACGTAGAAGAGGTGACGTTTGAATGAGGTTTTATTTTTTAACGACAGGTAAACAGGCAGATGGCCGAACTAAGGAAAGGGGTTACCACCGTCTATGGACTAAAGTCCATTTCTAAAGCAACGCCAGTGGTTGACTTCACCTATAAATCTATAAGGGTGTTCGTATAATCTTACAATGTAGTGGTAAGCGGCAATTACACTAAGTCTTTCACTGTAACTTGTTTCAAACTATTTCGGCTAACGAACGTCGTCTTCACATTAGTCTGTCCGCCTACCGCGCTCACGTAATAAGGCGATTGCAGCTGTCACGCCTGTCGTTCGCCGAACGCTGCGGATTACCGTGTTCGTTACACTGTTGCGGTCGCCGCGTGCAAAGTTTGGCGAACGACTCAGTGTAATTGCTGCTGTATACGAATAAGTTTGGACAGCAATTTAGTCATCAAACACAAGATATCTAAAGCAGTAAAGATTTTCTATACCTTTGAGACTCGTATAAAATCTTATCCATCTGACTAAGCTGCACCATGGTCTTGTACATCGTGACCAGCGTTTCGTCACCGATACTCGGCTCCTCACTCTTATCGATAACCTCGCAGTTGCTGTCCATCACTCGGTAGATAGGGATGGGCTCGTAGCTGTTTTCGTTCAGAAACTTCATCTGCGTCACGAAGGGAGCCCTCGCCCCAGGAAACTCCCCAATTTTGACGCCATTTTGTATTTCCGGTCTTGTGTTTGTTGACAGCAACTGCAACACTTTCTTAATTAGAAGTTAATAGTTTCGAAATGGTTAGTGGTTACGGAAATGTTTTGCATGGCTTGATTGGAAACCTTGTCCGTATAATAAATATAATTGATTTTAGCGTGGTTGCATCTTTAAGTGCCTTTAATAATAATGTTCCGCTTTGCAGTGACAAGGTTCTACGTAAATAAAATTTCCTAACTATGTTTTCTCAGGCTTAACATAGTAAGAAAAATTGATTTACTATGCATAAAAATGTTACAAAAATAAGTAAATATATTATAAGTAAAAAAATATTTCATATAAAAGTGGTTGATAAGGTTTCCAAAGAACCGTTATAAAACAAACTCATACATAATTCTTAAAACAAGATAACATACTTCCAATGTCAGTAATTTTACATAGGTAGAATGATAAAGTTAATTGCATTTCAGTAACTTATTTTATTTCACTGTTAACTGATGGAAATTGTATTCGAAGTTTTGGTATCAAGTCCACGACTGTTGTATTTTTAGACAACTGAGAAAACAGTCATAAAACCTTTCTCAGTCCTTGCGCTGAAATAGCTTTAGTTTTTTTTTATCTGTGCTTGTGACGTGAATATAGAGACCATCTTCAATGTTTAAACTAAGTAAGTAAACAAAACAAATTAACGAAACCAATGCCTAGATTAATTTGCCAGTGTAGGTAAACATAATCACAAGTTAACTAAACTCTAAACAAATAACTATTTCGAAATACCTACGCCTCATTGTTGTAAAAGACAAACGTAAGAACCTACAATAAAAACGAATACAAAAACACGCATACGTTAGTAGGATTGTTTACATAGTGACTTGACATAAATGACCTTATTTAACCAAAACAACGTACCTACTAACTCAAGGCATAATGAGTTAAATTAACAAAAAAGAAAGTCTAACATTTTAAAAACAAAACTATTAACTCACTCTGACTGCTTGTCTTAGCGCGTTGAGCCTCACGAAACTAGCACCGGTTTTGAGCGCCATGTTGCCACTGACGTACTCGATTAAGTGCCACCGATAAGGCCTTCGAGCGGGGATATTATGTGTCGATTCTTTATGCAACAGTTGAATAAATAAAGCGCGGTTCAGTTTTTTTTACAAAACTCAATGGTAAAGAGGTTTCAGCTTTTTCAACCCTGTAACTATTATTTATGGAACGCAGGAAGTTTCACGTGGTGGCAGGTGTTTTTTCTTTGCTAAGATTTAATACATTTACATTGTTTAATATTTAAAATAATTTAATTTGAATAAGGAAGTGAGAATAACTTACATTTAAGAGCCAACATGATTTTTTCGAGTATTTTTTATCTGTAAATTGAAAGGAGGAAGCGCAACGAGTAACGAGTAATGAAGTCGTGAATTTCGTGATACTTAAGTAAGTCGACATCGAAAGTTTACCAGATTGATATTTAATTAACTGGTCGAGATTTGTTGATGTCGTGAAATCTTCAAAACAACAATTAGGCGATAAGATAATAGTTGCTACGATTGCTTTAAACATGTTTATTCCTTTTTCTCTAGTTTGCAAGCAAATTACGTAATATCGTCATTTTTAGGGTTCCGAAGTCAAAATAGGAACCCTTATATCGGACCCTTGTTTCGCAATATCCGTTCGTCTAATTGTCTAGAGCTGTTTGTCAGTATGTCATACTCACTTTAAGTTATAAAACTTTGTATACATATATTTACCCTATACCGGTTTTTTAGGGTAAGTACATGCAAAGGAAGAGTAAAAATTTTTTTTTTACAAAAATCTGGAAAATCATATAAAATTAGTTCAAAGTTGTTGTTTTTTGAGATAGATTTATGTGATTGTAGTAACGCCTTTGGAACCCTGATTGAGCATGTCCGACATGCTCTTGCCCGGTTATACTATCATGTTCAAGCGCGGATTCAGGGGGCGTCCCGAGGGTCGGAGAACCAATTCTCATTTACTTCGAGATTAGTTCTATTTCGAGAGGACCTAGTATTGTGTATCTCTATTATTAATGTCACGAAAACGTCTACGCATTCTCGCTGCCAATAGAGATGATTTGATATGAACATCTTAGAATAATACGTCGTCTATGGTTTATTGTTATCTCGTTTGTGCACTAGTTATAATTTAACTCTACGTTTTATTAATGAACTGTAATTAAGTGAAATATAAGCAAAGTCATCTTTTATCAATTTAAATTATTTATGACACTTGGTTTAATAATAAGTCCCCCTCTCAACCTCTCTAAACCTTGTCACAAAAAGTAAGCCATTATGACACGAGATATTTATCCAACCGATCAAAGCCAGGGTGGATGAAGTTCGAGTGTTATTATGGCTTTTTATTCTCCAGACATTCTACCTAATTTTCACTTCGATTGCGAGAAAAATATGGTATATAATGGTGTTATTACATAAACTTAACCTCGTGAGACCCACGTCAAATTTTACTAGTTCAAAAAAGAACCTTGTGTGAGTCAACTAAAGTTTAAAGTCACTTTGACAAATGTCCTAAATTTAGGCCGTTGCGCCTTACGAGGATAAATAACCGTTGAACACTTGTTTAGCAAATATCAATCCATAGAAAACTGTCACTTTAGACAATATGTATAAGGCGTGTCGAAGTTTTTTGTAATAACAACGTAGGTAATAGTTTTAACAAAGACACGTAAAAAATTTGAATATAATAGCGCTATCATATTTACTCTCAACCCGTCACTGTACCTAATGCAGAACGAGACGACAACAAAGTTGTTTTTGGGGTTAGAAGTGTTAGAACAAACCAAATAGTCCATAGACAACGTCTATTTTCAAACGCAATTTACTAGGAATGTAACATATCTATACTCTGTAATATCATTGGTTCCAATGTTCCATTGCTTGTATTTTTATGTAAGTACTAGCTTTTCCTCGCGATTCCGTCCGCGTAGAAGTCGTTTATATTCGCCCTGGGACTCAAACTATCTCCATATTAAATTTCATCTAAATCGGTTCAGCGGTTTCCGGTTCTTAGAAAATCAATAGCACGAGATGGGGCTTCATTGTGAAAGGACAATCGTAATATATTATAACATAACTTTCTTGTCGTCTAAAATGACATCGAAAGTCATAATAGATCATTGCACGAACGTTTTCTCGCGCTATTATTCATGCTGACGTGACACAAACAATGTTCAATTTGTCGCCAAATCGTAAAACAAATGACAATTGAATAATATACATACTCAATAAATTAGCAAAGAGTACCATTTTCAAAATTTAAACTTTTTTTATCATATTGCTTACAAGTGGCCAATTCTAAAAACTTTCAGTATCGCCCTCGTATTCATGAAAGCGTAACAATCAGACAGATAGACAGACAGTTCATCGATTTCTCCGACACTGTGAATCGATTTTGAAAATTGTTTTTTGTTTAATAGGGTATACTTTTGAGGTGGCCCCATTGTCACCAAATCCTTATATGATGAGGGAATCCGTGAGGAATTTAACTCCTCGAATATTATAGGCATACTACATATACATATAGCGATTTTATTATTCTTAGTATAAAGTCTAGTATTTGCATTCAAACATTTCAAACAGTATCATTTGGTGAAGTGAAACTGATGATGAAGACCACAGATGCCCACCAGAACTCCTCAACGATCCTATTTCCAGGGTGGCGATAAGATATCTTGATAAAGTTGAGCAATTATGACGAAGCACATTTAGATGGTTTAAATACATGTCTCTGACTTTCCCGCGGCGAGCTTGAAAATGTCGTAGAGTTTCTTATCAAGGGGCTACCGCAGGCCAACGTCCCTGACACGGTATGGAAATAATGCCCGGTAGTTTTATAGAAGATAACTTACTGGATTTTTTGTATATTTTTGCAACAGTAAACAAGAAGCCATTTCGGAGGAGAATAAAAAAAACTGCAAATTGGAGTCTAGTTATTGAGGGGTTCTCCTTCGAAATGACTTACTCTTAAGTTCTTAACTTGGAATCCGTAATAAACAGAGATCGGACAAATGGGCGTCATTACTCGCAATAATGTAGACACGACTCCAAATTTAATTAAACAAATTAAATTACATTAATTTATTTCTTACCTGAACTTTAATCTTGATCCTTTGCTGGATGGTTATAAATAAATAATACAAGAGTGGCCATTGATATTATATTAATTTAAGTTCATAAGTTTGCTCCATTAACATCCGTGGATTGCGAAAGGAGCTTTCACCTCATAAGTTTATTTTAGCCGTGAAAAGGAATAAAATAACCACGGAAAAATTATTAAAATACCTTTTTATTAGCTTTAATAAAGATACACAATAACAAGTTTTTGTATCATTTAATTATTAATAATTACTGCTTTGCAAAGGATAAAATTATTTTTAGGGTAAGTAATCAATTAATGTAATTAAAATCTATGGAGTCATGTTCACATTATTGCGAGTAATGACATCAATTTGTCCGATCTCTGGTAATAAATAATATAGGCTGGTTTATTTTTTAAAACGCGCCGACTATTTATTGTTACTCGACTCGCTGGA
Source organism: Acleris holmiana (assembly GCA_949316455.1). Lineage (NCBI taxonomy): Eukaryota > Metazoa > Arthropoda > Insecta > Lepidoptera > Tortricidae > Acleris > Acleris holmiana. The sequence goes on from OX438774.1 coordinate 20,087,994, forward strand.
AAAAATATTCTGAACGCATCTGACCTCATGTGCTTGTTGCATATGTTTCCTTATCTGTTCTATGCTACCAAATGTCAGTGGAAATTGAGTGAAGAGATGGTATTGTCTTGTTATTTTCTTAGAAATTAATTATAAAATGCCTTATTGGTACTACGATAAAAAGGATCTCGTAAGCACACCGTCCTCACGCGATGGAATCGCCACGGAGACGGAAAACCGGTATCGGAAGGAGGGCGCCAGGTTTATCATCGATACTGGTTCAAAGATGGACTTAGGTTATAACACAGTCGCGACTGGGGTTGTTTATTTCCACCGGTTCTACATGTTTCACTCGTTCAGGACGTTCCCGCGGTATATAACAGCGTGCTGCTGTTTGTTCCTCGCGGGGAAAGTGGAAGAGACACCAAAGAAGTGTAAGGATATTATAAAAGTGGCGAAGTCTTTGCTTACGGAGCAGAAGTTTGCTTCATTCGGGGAGGATCCGAAGGAGGAGGTGATGACGCTGGAGCGGATCCTGCTGCAGACGATCAAGTTCGACCTGCAGGTGGAGCACCCGTACGGGTATCTGCTGAAGTATGCCAAGTGCCTGAAGGGGGACAAAGCTAAGTTACAGAAGATGGTACAAATGGCTTGGACCTTTGTCAATGATAGGTGAGTGACTTGTACCAGACAAACTGTATTACTTCTTAAGTTGATTACCACTTCTCTAGTAGTGGTTCCATGCATATTTTCAATTTTCAAGTCCCTACAAATCTTATTCTTCCACAATAACACAATTTCAAATCTTGCTGTATTAATCTTCTGATTTAAAATAAAAAAGCCTTCAATGTGGCCGAGCCCACATGCTTAGCATTGTATGTTTTTATTTTTATCATCACACACATTAGATTGATCTGACTATGCAGTGTGCGCCAATATGTGATCGGCCAGCTGATAACATAATAGTCTGGTGAGCATAGCTTGTAGTATATAAAGACCATATTTTTATAATTTAATTGGATCTGCAAGTGATTTCATTTATCTCCCTTCTGCAATTAATCTCCAGTAAAGTTAACATTGGATTTTATTCATTAACCACTACACTTGCAACTTATACCAAATGCAACTGTTATCCTTTCTTGCTAGTGTGACAACACTTAAATATTGGCCTACTCAAAATAATTTGTAATGCAATCAGTTGAATTTTAGAATATAAATTTTGGAAGTTTAGTTTATAGGATGTAGTATTTATTATGAAACACCTGCACATAGCAAACTTTATTAGGATTCTAATAAGTATCCACTTCGAGTGTGGTACTGTGATAGATATCAATTAGTGATACTGCTTGATGTCTATAGACATCACCACCGTGAAAGGTTTAATAATATATTTGCAACTTGCATCATCAAAGCTGCAGTATATTTACCATTATGATTACTCAAGGCAGATCCAGGATTCAGTTCAGAGGCCTGAAACATTTGATTTTAAACCCCTGAAGCAACAAACGGGGCGTTATAAGGTAGACCTCTGTCTGTCTGTGGTTGCATGTGTCTGTGGCATTGTATAAAAAATGGGTAAATTTTTGTAGCGATGCAGTCGCGTGTTTTGTTCGCTCTCACTTTTACTCTATAATGTGTGAAAGTGACAGCGATACCGAATGCACAGAGGCATCACTACAACAAGTTGCCCTGTGCTACTTCCCACAGTTGGACCATTTATGAAGCAGTTTTGTTTATTAGACAATTAGTTTAATTGGGGTTGTTTTTAGATCAGTTTTATTTAAGTTAGTTCTACCTTTCAAGGATGATCAACTCATGTTCATGGGGGTCAGGAGGAATTACCAACTTATGGTCACGGCATGTCGAGCCTTGCGTGGTGAGTCGGACTGCCCCGAAATAGTAGAGCGTCTCTTGCGACTGTTTGTCCCGGATGTCCAGAGGATAGCCCTCAGACCGCGACCGCGCGAGCTGTTGGCCGTGCCGCCGGCGCGCACCGTGTCGTGCAGGAACTCGCCGCTGCCCCGCGCTCTCTCACAGCTAAATGCGCTCCTGGCATCGGCACCTGAGTGCGACTTGTTTGCGTGGCGATGGGCGGCAGTGTGTAGAGAATGCTTGAGATTCTGTGAGGCGACGGATGCTAGGTCATCAACAGTTCCATTATAATTTGTTTATTTTCTATTATTGTGATATTTATATTTAATAGTTAAGTAGTCTAAGTTTAATGACGCATTGGTTATACTGTAAGGTCATGTAAACGCTTTTATCAATAAATAAATAAATAAATGTTGTAGCTGATACACCATACTATGGTACTTGATGCATGACTGCCTGTTTGTATTTGTAGTGAAGTTACGATAAAGTTTAATGTGTTCTAGTTTATGTACAACATTGTGCCTGCAATGGGAGCCGGAGGTGATTGCTGTAGCGCTGATGTTCCTGGCGGGCAAGCTCAGCAAGTTCGAGGTGGTTGACTGGAACGGACGTGTGCCCAAGCACTCTGCATGGTGGGACATGTTTGTTGAGGATGTTACTATGGAGCTGCTGGAAGATATCTGTCATCAGGTAAACTAGCTTTGCAATTTTGTACACATCAGAATTACTATAAAAGAACTGTCAAAATGCATGGAACTGAATCTTATAGATTTTGATTTTGGTAGTTGATAGATAACATGTGTAGAATCAATCTTGTCCAAGTCCACTGAGTTGTCAAATTTTTACCACTTGCATTCTTCTGGCACCAACCTCATCAGAGCATTGAAATGCTCTGCCATCCTGCCCCTGGTTTGTACAGGCCCTAAGTTGACTTTAGAGATAGTCATATAATACGCTAACTCATGTTTACAACGTACTTTTACAGGTGCTAGACCTGTACTCGCCGCAGACGCAGCCGTCCGGCGCGGACTCCCCCCCCGCGCCGGCGCCCGCCCCCCGCGCGCCTCCAAAAAACGACAAGAAGCCCTCCGTTACACCGCCCGCTTCAGCTTCGCCTGTCGCCGCGCCCCCTAAGCCCCCCGCCACGCCCATCAAGAACGGAGCGGACGTCAAGGTGGACCCACCGCCAAAGCTAGACCCGATGAGATTCCCCTTCCCCTCGTACCCGATAGCCCCCTACCCGCCGGTGTACTCGGCGCCCCCGCCGAGCATCCCGCCCCCCCCCAGGCTGGCGGCGGGCCCCCCGCTGTACACCGAGCCGCCCCCCGCGCGGCTGCTGCCGGTCAACGTGCCCCCCCCGAACTACTTCCCCCCCCTCCCGGCGCGCGGCCCGCCCCCGCCGGGGCCGCCGCCGCGGCCTTATTACCCTCCTCCATAGTTATAAGGTAGGTTAAGTAAATATAATTTTTTACCGAAATATAATTGATAGACTGCTACGTTGGTTTTTTATTTTAGCTAGTTGCTGGTAATGTTAACCTTTTGACCGCAACGGCCGCCTGCTAATTTTCGTGCCCGTGACGCCATAGACGTCATATGTCGTGATTTCGGCCGTGGCGGTTAAAGGGTTAATTAAATGAAGCTAGGCTAGACTGTACCAATAAGAGAACTTGGTGGCGTTTTAACATTGATATTGCTGTTGGTATTTGTGTAGCTGTGCCTACCCAATCCGAAAATAAAGGCGTGATATTATGTAAGTATGTAAGACTACGATTAATATACCGGGTGTTGCCTGTAATAGGAGCAATAAATTTAGGGATCGTTTCCACACCACAAACGTAACAACATTTATTCTACAACTTTTGAAAATAACTTGTTGTTTACTAAATATTAATGAATTTAGATTTTCCAAGCCAGCAATGTATTGCGAAAACTACGAAGTTTGTGGGCTGACAGTAACTGTAGATGTCAACTAGACTATTGGATGGAGTACATTGAAAATGCTATTTAGTTTGTTCGAAAAATACCAAATAATAAATTACACATTATGTAAAAGCTGTAGAACAAATATTGCTACGTTTATACAGTAGAAACGATCCCTCAATTTATTGCTCCTATTATAGGCAACACCCAGCATATACGCGATGGCTGTCGCAGAAACCTTTGTCTCGGCTTACACCAATTCTGTGTCGCTAGATATACTATGCTCAAAGAAGAATCCTTTAATTAATTCGCCTAGAAACTTTTTGCACACATCGTTTTTACACCATTAACGGATATTGTTTCCGCGCCACCACTAGTCCAAAGTCAACGAGGGGCAAATCCGTCACGGTCGACAGCGCAGAATGTAGGTTGTATTGAAATTTGTAATGGTTTGTAAAACTCGGCTCTAAGGCTTTCATTAAAAGAGCACTGAATATTAGAACATAAACAAAATATTTTTCATGTAAAACTTTATTGTCAGTAAATAACATCACAAGATTCAAATATTTCTGCGGCTCATACATTACTTGAAAAAAATGGACGTCTTAGTTGACTTTAGTTTTATTAGCGATTATCTAACAAACAAAATACTACAAGATATCCACAACATGACTGTTGAACTAGATTGATAATTATATTTTATCATAATTTCCATCTATTATAAGATCAACACAATAACATTAGTAGGTATATTAAAGTATAACCATGTTATCAGTAGGGTATAAATTTAATTAAGGAAGGAAAATATTGGCTATTTACTCTAAAGTCAGTTGGCATGACCGGACGGTTGAATAACTTGCTGTAGTGGCATTGCATCTATGATTTCTAAAGCCTCATAAGGCGCGATGTGCAACAGGATGACGATTGTTTCACCCTTTAAACGCCAACGACGCCTAAAGTGGTCATGAGCTGTCGTGCCCACAACGCCACCGGCCATTATAGTTGTCTCAGGTACAGTTTAAAAGAGACGTTATTTCGTATGGATTAAGTTAAATTTTGCATAACTTTAGCGTGTGATTGACGCATTTCGTCGTCTCACTTACTCCAAGTCATATCTGCATATTTTTTTTGCTGTTGGTAATTTCGTTTTCATTCAGTAATACTTACATGCAATAAGTTGACGTAAGGCGTTGAAAAGGTTAAAAAGGCACAGTCGGCAAAATAGGCCTTGTCTCAAAAAATATTATTTATAACTCTCTTGCCAAACTGGTCCCCATTGTAGTTATGATCGGGATGCACCAGTAAATAAATTAGAATTGTAAAATAAACAAAGTAAAAAGCGATGGCACTACCGTTCTCCAAATTCAAGGACCGATATAGTGCATAAAGATAACGCTATAGATTAAAATTACTTAAAATACGGAGTTGCCGCCCGACTAGATATTATTGAATGAACACAAGAGATATGATACATTATTCTTAGACCAGGAGCCGATCTTATCAATCTACGAGTAGGATAGGTTAAATTGTCTATTCCCCCCTACCGCCTAAACTACTAGGCCGAAAATTTAGGAAAAAATGTTGAATCGTTTTTAAAAAAAAATGTACATAGTTAATAGCCTAATGAACACAAAATCACGATCGTGTAACGAAAGTTAGTCATACAAACTATATGGGTAAATTTCGTTACATAAAGGCATCAATTAAGTACAATTATTTCGTCACTACTTTGGAAAAACCTCGTATCTCATATTACGTGATGTAGGTACGATTTTAAACTTATTTCTCTACATGTTTAGGTTTAAAATCGCATATCACCAAATATGAGATACGCAGTTTTTTCAAAGTAGTGACGATTTTTAAAACGTCCCTAACACTTCTTTACCTTTAGATTACAGGAAAATCTATAAAAATACTATGGTATTTAAAGTAACAGGATATTTCTCAAAACGTACGGAACCCTCTACACGAGAGTTTAACACACACTTGTCCCGTTTTTTTAGATATGTGACCAGGCTCGTGGGCTTCAGCGCCTAAGCCGAGTCACTTGTCCAGCCGCCACCAATCACTCTAAAGTTTAAAGTTCCGCAACTGGCCTAAAAGCTTCTATTATGGTCAGTGCTCCATTTCTGAACAATCCCATAAATATAAGCTTCAGAGATTGATATGCTTAGCATTCAAATTAGATTTATATTAAAATTATTTGGGATTACAACTAACAGAATAAAATGTTTGGTATTGACAAGTTTTAATAAAAAAAAATATGTTTATCACTGGAGCATTTACCTTAGTGTATTTTTCATGATGTCAAAGATTAAGTTAGAGAAAAAAGATGCTAAAATCTTTAAATTAACGTACCGTGGCCATTACAATGATCAGAAACAATAAAAAACATCAACACGATTTCTAGTTTGGAATTTGCGTTATTCAAACATCCTTGATGAAAGTTCATAAAACATTGCATTCGTAAACAGAAATAATAATTGTCTATGTTCGCTTATATGGAACGTGAGTAACAAATCAAATATCAAATACCTATTAAAATAAATATCAGAGGACAATATCACACAAATTGACCTAGTCCCAAACTAAACTCTAGGCTTGTACTAGACAACGATAAACATACTTATATAGAGAAATACATACTTAAATACATAGAAAACATCGCAAGACTCAGGAACAAATACTCGCGCTCATCACACAAATATCTGCCTTTACCGGGATTTGAACCCAGGACCGCTGGCTTGGGAGGCAGGGTCACTCCCAACTAGGCCACCGTGTCGTCAAAATCATTTGTATCTAGCTCCATACTAATATTATAAATGTGAAAATAACTCCGTCTTTCACGGATAAACCGCTGAACCGATTTAGGTCAAATTTGGTGTGGAGATAGTTTGAGCCCTAGGGGTACATAGGGTACTTTCTATCCCGAAAAACTGGACGGTTCCTGAGGGAATAGCGATAAACGACTTCTATGCGGACGGAGTCGCGGGAAACAAATAGTATAATTATATACTTTTTGTGTTGTTTTAGCAAAAACTATTCGTTTCATTGTTTCTTCTCGTCCATATTTTGTAATTTGGTAATTGTTTGCAACATATATTTTTGTGACTCGCCCAAAGGTTGACTGAAAGGGATAAGTTCGCCTTTTTACTACCTTTATTTCCGTGATTTGAATATGTAATTGTTTTATTAAATAGTGTTGATATCCATAAATATAAATATGCTGCTAGTTTACCAATGTTCTCAGGTCCGGTGTGGGGATAAGACACCCGTTGAAATCACTAGCATAGAGGCATTCCATCTTAGTTCTCACGGTTTGCAACGGATTTGAAGACAGGATTGTATTATTAATAATTAAAATATATATGGCTTAGACATTCGCAAACCCTACAAACAGCTTTAGAGCAATAGCATATACATGCACTAAGGAGTAATAGAGTTAAATTGTTAGCTAACATCGTTGTGTAAGTGACACGGGAAAATATCGCAATAACGACGCGAAAGACGACAGGACGCGTATATGCAATCGTGTTACTCGCGTAAACTTTATATTACGCTCCCTCGCTGAGACACGTGTTAACTGATTGGTGGCGGCTGGACAAGTGACTCGGCGTAGGCGCTCGACCCCACGAGCCTGGTCACATATCTTCCTCTTTGTTTTCACCTAAGGTCTATGGGTCCCCCTTGCCATCAGTCGGTGATTGTCAGCGTGATATCGATAGCCGAACACTATCAAGACGTTGGATTAAATGTTTTTAGCATGTGATATTGAGTTTTAGTATCAATTTCACCATTAATGTATTATTCAAATAATCCCGGAAATCCTGCTTTCAATAAAGATAATCATTATTTTTGGTGGTTGTAACCACTCTTAGTTACGTCCTCCCGCGAAGTTTAGGTACATAGGCACTGCCGATTCCGACCCCTGTTTATAACAAGCCAATTTTAGTAACAGAGCTAAATTATATTTGGCAGTGATTTGTTATAACAATGTATAGAGTTTATCCAAGAAATTGGAAAAGTAGTGAAACTAATACATATTTTTCCAACTTTTTACTCGCCCTGCGTTTGCAATATCTATACTCCTTTTGTTTATTATTTATTTATTTTTAAAACCACAGGACTTTGGTAAGCCATTGGCTGAGGAGCTATATCAAACGGTTTTTTTTGTATATTTTAAGTCAAGTACCTAATCAAATGGAGGGTATCTCTTTGTAACTATTTTTTTTTGTTCTAATGTATTGTTAGGTCTAAAATATTTTAGCCAAACATCCTTTTACGCTGAAATTACAAAATTGAATAAACAAATACGTAGATTAGGTTAGGTTAGTTTTTTATAATAATTACATTTTCAGCCAATCAATACATTAGGATAAACAATGATTATGATATAGACCCCAAACGGAGTATACCATCTCACAATCTTACTTCGAAAATCGATCTATTGTTACGTTTCGACAGTAAGAAACGACAAACCAACTTACTTGCGCATTTATAACATATAATTGTGACATTTATACAACAGTATATTTAAATACCTATCTAATTGTAGCCAAAACTTCATAAAGTTAATTGATAAGTTCATAAAATATATAAAACTATAAACTACGAAGGCACGCGAGAAATACCATCAGATCCTATAATAATCTCCGATTTAAGGCACACGATTTCTTAATAATTTACCTTATACGTTAGAGCTTACACTTCAGTTTTACCCATCTAGCACCGACGACTATACATAGGTACATATTTACATACATACATACATAACATCACGCCTTCACTCCCAGAGTGGGGTAGGCAGATCTACAGAAATACCAACAACTCTAAAAATACTTGTTGATAATTCTGTTACCACGTTTTGCACAAACAGGCTAAGATGTTTACTAGTGACTGATGATTTTTTGACTAGGGACAGCTGATAAAATTGTAAAAACACTTGGTCTGTATGACTAATATTATGATCAAATATATCCCGAAATCATGTTCATAATTAGCATCGCACTGCGTTTATTTGATCCATAGACATCTTAGATGCGTTTATATCTTGCAACAGATCAATTCGATTTATTACGAAGCATATATTTAAAATTCCTTAAAGCAAGCCAATAAAAGATTATTTATAAAAATATATGCAAAGTACAGGAAAAAACAGCAACCCACAATAATAGACAACTTTTTTTTTTTACAAACGTTTTGAGTTTTTGAACCGTTTCTGATGAAGATCCTATAAGATGACGTCATGATCATCGACATTAACAATAACTAAACCTGTTTATGGAATAATTATTTATGTATACGTGTAACCGTCGGTGCGGACAGACATAGAGGCACGATACAACCCTGCTTATAGCTAATGATAATACTTCAAACTCCAAAATAAATTCATACAAAACCTCAATATAAAACAATATCAACATGCACAACAACTCATTTACATTTCAAATTACACATTTCGTTTAGTATATAAAAAATAAAAAATAAATACAATGTACAAATCGCTTCAAAATGTAAGTCTCAATAATTTATTTTGATTATCCAATTTTTATGTTTTGTTATTAAATCCAAAACAATACAATCGGATCACTGGTACAATCAAATTTGTTAGTGACCAGTTTATATGCTCTCGAGTGTACATAACACCAAAGATTACACTTAGCGAGACTTTACATACATTTGACTTTACCATCCCGCTTTAATTCAGCCTTGTATATCTCAAAGACAAAAATCGACTTTCAATATTCTTCCCTTTATCCTTGAACTTTACAAGTGATCAAATCAACAGAATGTAAAAAAAAATGCGGTAAATCTTACAATTTTGTCAAATTGTACGCTTGTAAAGTACTGTAGGGGCAGGCCTATATCAGCGACGTTTTAGGAATAACTCCCAATAGGCTTTGGATGCTTCAATTATGTAAGTGTAGTCAAACCACACACGTAAAAAATACAAAAATTAAGTAACCACAATGAGTAGCTTCAAATTCACTATCAAAACCAGTGACTTCCTTTTTTAAAGGTCGCTTCATATAATACACAAAAAGCTAGTTCCAATCTTTAGATTACCTGAGCTCGAACAGTAAAAAAAGAAAACTGAACTCTATGGTGTATAAAAAAAGACTAAACACTTACATGTGTCGCAGATAACCCATATAGTCTCCTCCGCTTCTATATTCACCCTTTTTTTAAAGCAGCCATGACTACAAACGAAAAATCCACTTCACAGAAACCGTCTCCTGGCCACGTTAAAAGATCATGGCCACTTGTTCTCATCATCGAGATGCAGTTCTGTAACTACATATTCTTTAATTATATCCTCTTGGGTGTGACAATACAATCAGACCTGTGGTAGGAAAGTTGAGACTTCACAGACTCACATATGCAATAGACACAAAGGCGTGTTAACTCTAAATAAGTCGTGGCTTCTTGAGATAGTGCAGATGAAGTTGTTGCAAGAACTTGTATTGATGAACGTTCTGGATAAGGTTTATCCTCTTTGGTTTGATAATATAATATCACACCTGTGGTAGGGAAGTTGAGACGTCACAGACTCACATCTGCAATAGACACAAAGGCGTGTTAACTCTAAATAAGTCGCGACTGCTTGAGATAGTGCAGAAGTAGTTGGTGCAAGAACTTGTATTGGTGAACGTTCTGGATGAGGTTGGCGCGCTGCTGGTGCAGTAGGCCGATGGTGCGAGGAATATCCAACTCCTGGAACAGATTAGACCACTTCATCGTTAAAGACACATGTTATAATAATTTTAAACCCGGCATTTTAGTATGGTAAGTAGGTAGGTAGGTAGTCATTTATTTCGTACTAGCGACCCACCAGTGGCTTCACCCCGCTACATATTTCTGAGTTTCCAGGTAGATTTTGCAACATAATATCCAGTGAGTTAGAAAGCTCTTAAAATATATATATATTTTAGATTTGGGAAATATTGCTAGTCGAAAAGGGTAATTTTTGCTAGAGTTGGGCGTGGACTTCCCCGTCAGCACCGACTATTAATCTAATCCATACAGGTAGTGTTAGGCGATACGTTGAGAATTTATAAGACCTTATTAATATTTACATCTAGTTAACTATAATAAGGGAGCGGCAAGGCAATTCTGACATTTGAATTTGATAGATAAGGACAAAGCATGGCTTAGATACTCCACGTTTATTAATCAGGGCTTAAAGAAGTAGTAATTTTCTATATGTGCACACAGATAGCGGGGTGATGTGTACGAGCGCTTACCTGGTTGCTGTCCACACAGTGCAGCAGGAGCGCGGCGGCGAGCGCGGTGCCGGCGCACGCGGCGCGCGCGCAGCTGACGACGAGCGGGGCGTTGTGGCCGCCGAGAGCGCTCGCGCCGTCCGCTTCGCACGCGAGGCGGAGGCCGTTTAGTTCCGCTAGAAAGTCTGTAAAAGGCCAAGCGGTAAAGGGTAACTCCAATGAATTCAAAATTCTAGTTACTCAACTATAGGTCGTTTAACACGAGCTGGCACGAATGGATTTAAGTTTAAAACTTTTTTTTAAACTATATTTGGGCGGTTATAAGATAGGATTGTCTAAAAACGATCATTACTTATTGAATAAACCTGTATGTAACCATTTTCTGATGCACGATATTATCATTTGATCCATTCGTGCCAGCTCTTTTAAATCAACCTATACTCGAGTAGGTCAGGCATAGGTGAGTGAGCGTTTCAGTGTATAGTGGGTGGGTTCGTACTTGTATTAGTGGAAGCATAGAGGTACGGACAGTGAGCAGTAGAAGTAGGTAGGCTGTCGAACTGAAAATTATCTCCACATGGTTTCATTCTCTTAATTATAGAAGCGTGTATCGATTATTTCGAATTATTCGACTGTTCACCTTTGTTTGCTGCTGCTTGTATGTTGGGGGCAGGGGACCGGGAAACTGCTGCGGTACCTTCCTGTCTGTTTTCACAGGCTACTGGAAGAAAACTCTGGAGTCGCGGGGGCGCAAGTGAGTAGGGGGCTACTTTTATCAAATGACCCGTTGTCGTTGTTAAGAGGATTGTGAAGCGATGCGTAAATCGCGTAGCTGTCAAAAATAATCCATACAAATTTAACTCCGGGCGATAACGTTTCTCACCCCCTAAATCTAATCCGATTTCCAAGATTTTTGAATATGCTACTGATATTATGGAAACTATACTTCGTTTTATTTAAGATTAGATTAAGTGCCCGTATTTCGCACCCGTATTTCCCTTTAACGAACTAAAAATTAGAAATGAAAAACAATTGTCTCCACTAAGTAATTAATAACAAGAATTACATTATTTGCACAAATATTTCTCAATATTAAAGGAAACATGTGCGAATTTGACATTTATTATTATCATTTTAAAAACAACGTAGTAAGTTTGTAAGTTTCCACTTTTGTTTTTTTAATTGTTTTCTTTCCAGTAAATATTTTCGAAAATGCACAGTAGCAGGGTACTGGAGGGGTCTTAGTGCGATACAATTCCACATAATGTAAGATGCTGGGTCTCTTATGAAAGATTTCTTCACCGTCAACAAAAAAAGAGTAAGTCGGTGGGTGAATCTGTAAGCGTGTCAGAGGGTAGAGGGCAAGTGGGTGAGTTAGTGTGTGATTGGGTGAGCGATTAAGAGGACTGTGAAGCAAACGATGTCCATACAAAATGCGATAACGGTTTTCTCCCCTTAAACATAGTCAGATTTTTACAATTCTTGAATATGTTGTAGATGTTATGAACAAAATACTTATTGAAAAAAAAAAAAAACAAATTCGGAAACGTACAGATCTAGTTATTCATTAAATATCGACTAAGTTTATCGACATAGTTGAAAAACAATTTTTAATCATCATTATCATAAGTAATGGCCAAGGTTAAATACCTTTTAATTATGTGCAAATCCTTTTTTTATTTATACTTATCGCAACTATAAACAACCGGTATCTGACTAGTCACTTTTAACAACCATTAAAATTACATTGAATAACACTTCATTCAGTACAACAATATTCTTTAGCATACAGACGAATTGAGAACCTTATTCTTTCTGAAGTCTTTTAAAAATGCCTCGCAAGTAAAAATATCGTCTATCTTCTTGGAAAGCTGATCATTCAGATATAGATGATAAAGGTACGACTTACTTTTGCAAAAAAGGTAAAATCCATGTCAAAAAAAAGTTATCGATAAACTTAGTCGATATTTAATGAATCACTAGCACTGGTACATTTCGCACTTTTAGAATTATAGTGACCTAATTCAAACATTTTCCACTTTCGATTTTGAGTCATAAATTTAGTACTATAGAGACCTAAGTCGAAATTCAAAATATGTGGATTAGGTTACTATATTTCTAAAGATGCGATTTTTGCCTCCGTCAATCCGGTGTTTGTTCATGAGAACTACAAAATATTTAAAAATCGTGTAAATCGGATTAGATTTAGGGGGTGAGAAACGTTATCGCCTAAAACTAAATTGGTATGGATTATTTTTGATAGCCACGCGATTTAGGCATCGCTTCACAATCCTCTCAAGTGCAGCGTGGTGATTGGGTGAAGAGTAGGAGAGTATGCGTATGCGTTTAGTTAAGCGAGTGAGCAGTACCGAGGAAGTGCGCGACGTGTTCGGGCGCGGGCTGCGCGTCGCGCCACAGGCGGTAGTGCACGTGCCACACCGAGCGCGCCCGCGCGCCGCAGCGCACGCGCAGCTGCACCGAGCCGCCCCACGCCGCGCGGCTCTCGCGCATCGCCGTCACCTGGAACTGCCGGCACAACCCTACGTTACTGCACAGGCCGTGCGGGACGAGTTCTGCAACCGCCCTTCCCGGCCGTAACTTATACTCCAACAATGCGAGTAATATAAAAAAATTGCTACAATTTATATTTTATGCACAGTTCAAAAATTTACCATAAAAAAACACTATGAGCAGAAATATCTCTCATACCATTAGATAAAATCAGATTGAAATCTTATAAATCTAATTTAAATAAATAAAGGATTAAAATTAAAATATTAATAACGGCGCTTAAGTTAATTTACCATTTTTTTATGAACGTAATTTGTTTAAAAAACAATAAAACTATATGATACACTTTTAAATACGCTGTAAACGTCGTTCGTAAAGGTTAACCTTTATAGTCTATGACATTTTAAAAAGTAAAAAAATATGGAAGAACTTTAATTGTACGAGTATTCGGCTGTTTGGAATTAGTTATCCTAGTCCAAACATGGTTATAGAAAATCAAAAACGCGGTACGTAATGACCTGTTTCGGGGCCGCAGCGCTGCGATTGGTAAATAATAACCTTTTTTTTTTAATTTGGCTAATGCCTGGAACTCAGACTTTCGCGGACTGATTTTACAACAGTAATGTTAACATTTCCGAGCGTGTAGGAGAAAACACCTTATACATCCTACCGACTGCGCAAATTACCTTCTCAAACCTCACAACAAATAATAACTAATACGTAGCAAATCACAAGATCTAACAAATTACTATATTCAAGAAAAAATATGTTACAAATAAAAGCTAAATGTTTTAAACAGAAAATATCATACCACAAATGGTTTGTTTTTATAAAAATACGTAGTGATGCCAGGAACTGCGGGTACAAAAGCTTGTATGCTACCATTAAGTACTATGACTACTAAAATGTAATTCAAATATGTTTTTGCATCGTAATCAAGACCTCTTTTTACACAAAACGAAACAAATGGGAAACATGCACATAAAACAAAATTGAGTTTCATTGCATTCAGGAAAAAACGTAATTAAAAGCATTTAAAACGAAACCCACAAAGCTTTGATCCGTTTATTAAAATTTTATATATTTTCTGAAATAAATGCAAATTTCTTTATAAGGTCCGTATATTTTAAACATGAAACAATAGCTGTGACGTCATTAATGTCGTCGATTTTGTATAAAGTGTTTTAGCAGGGGGTCTGAACTATAACATTTTAAAGCTTCGTATCGTATGAAAAAATAACAACAATTCCCGTATACAGTTATCTTTTTCTTTTATAGCCCAGCAAGAGCCTTTGGTACCGTTTCGTAGCCAATTTTCGTAGCTGGCGACAAAGTTTTAACGGGTTTTTTTCTCCCATTTCGAAGCTGGTTACCAACTGCGGTTACGAATCGGTAATGGAAAAGTCCCGTTTAGTAGCCAGTTACAAAACGGGACTTTTTCCCATTTCAAAGCTGGTTACCAACCGTAGTTACGAATCGGTAATGGAAAAGCCCCGTTTAGTAACTAGTTACGAAACGGGTTTTTTCCCATTACAAAGCTGGTTACGAATCGGTAATGGAAAAGTCCAGCTTATTAGCTAGTTACAAAACGGGTTTTTTCCCATTTCAAAGCTGGTTACGGTACCAAAGGAACCAGAGAGCGTAAGAAAGAAAATTATACATGTTCGCTACTATGTTCTACTTATAGTATCATTAAAAATACCTTGCCCATGTCGGCAGTGCAGTCTTCAGGCGGCAGGTAGTGCGGGCGCGCGGCGCCCACGCGCGCCAGCAGGCGGCTGCCCACCTGCCACGCGCACTCCCACACCATCGCCGCGGGCACCTGGGCGTCCACCTTCGCCACCACGTAGAAACGCTGGGTGTTGCCCACCGTCATCTTGCCAAAATAATTGTACATAGTGTAAGAGTGTAAGTTACGGTTAACATGGAAGACGAAGAACTTTGATTGTATGTGTATTTGGCCGTTTGGAGTAAGTTATCTTAGTCCAAAAATAGGTTTTACACACACACATACACATAACATCACGCCTTCATTCGCAGAGTGGGGTAGGCAGAGCTACAGAAATACCAACAACTCTGCAAAGACTTAATTTGATGATTCTGTAACCACATTATGCACAAATAGGCATAGTGACAGGTTGCAAGCCCATCGCCTAACAGTACTACAAGCCCTTATTCCCTTAGTCGCCTCTTACGACATCCACCACAACCACACAGGGTAGAAAATAGGTTTTAAAAATAAAATAACGGGATGGTATGATATTTCATACATTTTTCGCGGCCGCTGCCATTGGCAAATAATAACTTTTCTTCAATCTGGCCTTGGCCTGCAACGCAGGACTTCGGGAGCTGTTTTAACAACAGTAAGGTTAAAATACCAAGCATGTAGGAGAAAAATAGTGTTTTTGAATTAAATCAGTTGACTAGTCACCAGCAATATCCAATCTTGGAGCCAAAAACGTGTGATACGCCTTTATGCCTCTGCTGGTAGATTCATTCCATATTACTGACGTTTAAAAGAGCCCTCTCATATAAATAATTTATTGAACATTATTTTTATTGTACAAATAGGAAAATAACAAACAACAAAATGGACAGAAACACAAAAATAAGTAGATTGAAAACATCAAATAGCCAAACATACAACAGTAAAGGGCCTACATGGTTTATTTTTCTACTAATAAAGACGTTTAATTCAATTTTGAGCTCAATATTGGATCAGATGTTATTGACGGTGATTGTACAAACAAAAGTAAATTGTTAGGGTATAACAGTACTGTTCACTGAATGTACAGACGCATGCGATGTAGGTTGCGGAGTTGTTCTCGCTCAAAATTAACTCTCCATTCAAATACTGTAGTTTAGTTTACTTCTATCCCTACTGAAATCTTATAGCATTATCAAATGCTTTCAGAGAGATTCCTGAGATATTCACCATATTTTAGTGTTAACATACAAATACCGATGCATGCGACAAAGGTTACGGAGTCGATTTTCAACCAAAATATACAGGTTTTCAAGTATGCGTGACGCCCAATACAGCAACAATTATTATAATAAAAAAAAAAAAACGGGCAAGAGCATGTCGGACCATGCTCAGTGTAGGATTCTAAAGCCGTTAAGTACTACAAACATAAAAATCAACAAGTAATAACTAATTTTCTATTAAAAGTCAATAATTTTTGAACTTTTAATTTATTGCATAACAAAAATTTAATATTACATTTAAAGACACCTCATAAACTACTCAAGGGTTTGTGCGAGGATATTGTACGCTCTAAATATTTGTACAATTAAAAAAAAACGTAAGTACACACAACAAGTATAAACACTTTAATCGCCTGTATCTCAAGCACCGATGATGGCTCCTTAGTCGTGATAGTTTTCCTTTAAAATTCGTTATATGCTCTTTCATTTAAGTTTTTTTTTGATTTTTAGTATTTGTAGTTTTGGTTGTAGGGGGGGAGGGGACACTTAACTCCAAGAGAAAATAGTGCTTTTAAGCTTAATATTTCATAAACGGATAACTTAATCGAAAAATTTATATTTCAAACCCGTAATATTTTTGAAAGACCTAACCAAGGTCACCCCACACTATGGTGTAGACGAGAAGAAAAAACCCGTCCTCATGTTACGTGTAGGGGAGGTACCTACCCTAAAAAAAACATTGTTTCAAGATTTTAAATTACCACTTTTTTGGCGTAACTAATATGTATATCACCCTATCATCCTAAATTAAAGCTTTCTAGTACTAAGAGATTTTCAGGTAGGCTGCGGACGGACATGGCGAAACTATAAGGGTTCCTAGTTTGACTACGGAACCCTAAAAACATACGTACATACACATACATAACATCACGTCTTCATTCGCAAAGTGGGGAAGGCAGAGCTACAGAGATACCATCAACTGTAAAAAGACTTGTTGATAATTCTGTAACCACATTTTGCACAATCAGGCCAAGAAGTTTACTAATGTATTAGGACCCTAAAAACGCTAGTGTTTAAAGTGAAGTGTAGTGTGTGTGTGTGTAGACGATACGCTAGCCTAGTTGGTAGTGACCCTGCCTTCGAAGAAAATCCCGGTGAGGGCAAATATTTGTGTGAAAAGCACGAGTATTTGTTCCTGAGTTTTGGATGTTTTCTACGTATCTAAGTATACATTTCTCTATTTAAGTATGTTTATCGTTGTCTAGTACCCATAGTACAAGCCTTGAGCTTAGTTTGGGACTAGGTAAATTTGTGTGTCAGTGTCCTGTGATTGAGTGATAAATAATGATTATGAAGTGTAGTTACAGTGATATGCGAAGCGTTGATGTACCCGTGCGGGTTGGCGGGCGTGGGCTGCAGCTTGACGCGGTTGTCCTCGTAGGGCAGCTGGTCGCCGCCGCCGGGCGCCGCGAGCTGCGCCAGCAGCGCCGGCCGCACCGCGCCGCCCGCGCCCCCCGCGCCGCCCGCGCCCGGCGCGCGCCCCTTGGGGATCTGCTCGAACGCGAACGCCAGCTGCTCGTCCGACATCTTCCGCTCGAGCAGCTGGCACTGGAGGGGAAACTACTTGATACGCGACGGGATATCTACATAACTTAACATCACGCCTTCGTTCCCAGAGTGGAGTAGGCAGAGCTTCAGAAATACCAACAACTCCAAAAAGACCTGTTGATAGTTCTGTACATTTTGCACAAGTAGCCAAAGATGTTTATTAGTGTATTAGTGACAGGTTGCAAGCCCATCACCTAACAGACATCCACGCCGAAGACATAAGAGTGGCACTATCCTAACCCGGCAACCACACAGGCAACAGACATCTGTCTTACTTTTATTAAAAATGCAAAAGTTTGGATGGATGGATGTTTGTTACTCAATCACGGCTGAACAGATCTAGATGAGATTCGGCACAGATACAGGGTAAATCGTCTATTACTGACCACCGCCAGAAAGTGGCCACGTTGCAATAATAAGTGTAAAGCAGAAAATATGCTGATAATTCTGCGATAAAAATAGAATACCTAGATCCAGAAAGGTTATTCGGGGGTACTATTATACTTTATTTACTAACAACGTCAATATATAAAATTGGTAGCTAGCAAATAAATTATATTTTCTTATCTGGCCAGTTACTGACGATTTACCTTACATTATAGTCTAGAAAACAAATTGAAAAATTGGACGGTTCCTCAGGGAATAACGATAAACGACTACACAGATGGAGTCGCAGGCAACAACTAGTTGGTTATATTATGGTCCTTCTATGAGATTGTTTCGTAGAAGATAAGCTACTAGTGCTGATGACAAGATTTCGTGGTTGAGAAGGATTATAAGAAATTCTAGTGACAATGTTAAGACATTGAAAGATAATGTATGTTTATCGCTATTTGGCTTGTTTGTTTCTTACAGGGATTGAAAGTTTAAGAAATAAATGTATTATTATTAAAAACAAAGACAATCAAGAGCCAATAAGGTGCACATTCATTTAGAAATAGGTTCACACAGTTATTAGGTGGTTACATTTGCCCAGTTACTTAATTTAATGTCGCCTGTCAGTCACGGTCACTTTCTACCTTGTCGAGTTAAAAAATGACAGAAGGTGTCACCACTTTTTGTAACATTTACAGAAACGCCCGTCTCACGAGACGTGTCAGAACAGAAAAGATAATTTTCTATATTTAGATATTTACTGTCTGTAGTTTCACGAACGTGCATCTCAATAAAGTGACACGGCGCTTAAAGTCCAAGATAACATGAGAAGTATAATCACAAAAGCCTGACTGCATTTTCTGAAGTTATCCCCCCCCCACATTACCATGAATACATTTTTATTTTTTATTTTTTTATGGTAAGGTGAAGGCACACGACCACTCAGGCCACCTGATGGTAAGTGGAATCTGACACTGATAAACATTTGAATTCTCAAGACAATAATCAAATGACTACAATCCTAAGAACCCAAATGCGTTGCTAACCCTGAGGACTAAGATGGAATGCCTCTAAGCTAGTAATTTCACCGGTTAAAAAAATATAGCTCATGTCACTCCTACAACCAAGACGAATCTAACGACACCTCATTCGAAAAACATAACGCTCCTTGACGCAGTCGGGAGATTAAAAGGCAAGCCGTAGCTGGTTTACTTACCATAGTTTCTTTGGTAATGCTAGGCGGTAGAGGCTGGAACTTGGGCAGGCCGGTGGACCAGCGGTGCTTGTTGGCGGGCTGCGCGGGCGGCTTGGCCTTGTCCCTCCCCAGCGTGGCGCTCTTCACCTCCTTGCCCCTCCCCATGAACACCCCCCATCGCCGTCGCTTCTTCTCCTTACAACTAACACTATTCACACTGTTAACACTGTTCACACTGCTCTTAGTCGCGTCCAGTTCAACGCTAGTGCTGTAGGTCGAGTTCATAACAGAGCTAGACAGAGGCGTGTCGTTGACTCTTATATCCGGCACGCTTATAGACGTGACGTTGTCGTTCGTTTTTGAAATCGTATTGTTATTCGACACCCGGTGCGTCGAGAGGCTCTGGTACGGCGTCTCGTCGTAATTGTTGTCGTCTTTGATCGACATTTTGTCGATCGATAGAGCTATATTCTCAAACTCTTCCTTGTTTATGGATCTGTTCGATATGTTTAAATCTTTAGGCACGCTGGACTCGCGGACGCTGTTTATTATTTGAGCGTTGACGTAGTGGCTGTCCGGTTCCACTTTCATTTGGTGATACGGTAGGTTCAGGCTTGGTTTCGAATGGTTTCCATATTTGTTTATTGTGGGATGGCTGCCGTTTCTTTCGTTTAATCTATTTATTTCATCTGTGGTAGTTAGACTTTGTGCTCGGTCTCTCATAGTGACTTTGTCACTCTGCCACGGAAGCGGAACGTTCTCATAAATAGGTTCCTGCGTATCGCTCAACTTAGCCGACGCTATCTGTTGCTGCGGCAACACTAGATGCCTCTGATAATTCAACCTATGCATCGGCATAGAGTACATAATATTCCCTCTCTCATCATATACCTTCTGTATATTATCTGATATATGATGCGGGTCTATTATATGATGAGGATTGTGATTCAATACCGAGTTTAGGTTGTTATACGTTCCGTGAGCGCCGGGCACAACATTCGGCCTGTAATTAACCATGTTGTGGTTACCATTCAAGTATCCTAAATGTCTGTTTAAAGCTGTTCTAGTTGATACCAGATCTGGACTTGAACCTGAGACGTGGGCGTTGATGTACCCTCTGTGGTAGTTCAGCGCTTGGCTCGCCACTGCTAGGTCTGGGGTGGAATTTGATGCTAACCCTGATGGGTAGGGTGGCGGTGGTTTATAAACATTAACGTAGTGCATCTGATTGACGTCTGCGTGTATGTTAGGGTTGACTGCGAAGGGGTAGTTGGTGCCCATGTATTTAAGGCCGTATAGGTAGTCATCCGTGGCGGCTTGTTGGTTGAGGGTGTGCCGCGTGACGTCAGGGTAGGGGATGCGATGGATGTCAGGGTGCGAGCCGTAGCCGCGCGGCTGGCTGACTTGTGCGTGGGAGTGGTTCTGGTAGCGGAGCTGCGCTTCGGCTCTTTGCTGTTGGTATTTCTGTTGTATGGCGGTTTCGTAGTCTGGCGCAGGACGGTACTGCGGGAGTTGGACCCTGGAAGATAGATATAAATTATCAGTATTTTGTTGCACTGAGAAGGTTGGTCGATAAATAAAACTTGTTTTTGGTCAGTCTCAAGTTTCCTGTAAGTGTTGAGTCAATAGGTGGCCTGAGTACTCTTTGGCTTATTTATGCCATAAAAATAGAGATGATAGGACAGGGCACCGAGCGGATCCAGGGCTTCTAGGAGAAAAAAAAGGAAGCGCTGCTGGCTTCTAGAAGTAAGCGAGTAGAAAGGACCTGGCTCTGGGCGGCAGCGGCTCCCTCAGCTCGAGGCAGGAGGTGGAGTGCGCGCGGTGCGCGGAGCTCAGCGGCTCCAGCCGGGAGCTGCTGGCTTCGCGGGAGTCCAGCTCCTCGCGGCTATCCGATAAACCTATTTCCTGCTGAAGAAGAAGCATTATGATAAGTTTTCCGATGGAACATAGATGTTGATAGCCTGATGAAATTTAAATAAAGTGTCAATTTGGGGTGTCTAACATTTCATCGAAACACCTTTCATCGGATGTATCATTTCATCTAATTTCATTTTATCGAACGCTATTTTCTGCTGAAACCATAATGCTTTCAGGGTATCTTAAACATCTAACCTAACCTAACCTACGTAATTAATGTTTACGGTACCCTGAAAACATTATGGTTTCAGCAGAAAATAGCGTTCGATGAAATGAAATTCGATGAAATGATAAATTCGATGAAGTGATGAGTTACCGTCAATTTGCACTGAAAATGTTCCAAAACTTCTTAGACGTAAAATTCTCCATAAAGTTTTGTTAGCTTCTGTCTCATCATGTGAGGCCGATTTTATACTCATCCTACAAATTGGATTGTGGTTAAACATGAAGGTGCCTTAGTTGCGTTTCAACCAGGACTTTACCAACATAATAACATTAATAACAGCCGCTAGATGTTTAGAAGGTACTGTGAAGGTTGAAGATCTTCACGTGGTCTCTATGACCCAATATTTAAAATAAACACTCCTGAAAATAAAAGACAGCTGTCATGGACAGAACTAGAGAAGTCTCATAGGAATTTGTAACGGAACTATGTAATATTTTGATAGATAAGCAACCGCATTTATTTTCTAATAAAATATATTAACACATTATCATATTCAATTAAAACCACCAACCCCACAGTGCCCAGGATAAGTATCTAGCAATGGCAAGACATAAAACCATGGTTCAAACAAAGTAGGCTGTTATTTAAGATGTATAAGAGTGAATTGCTTTTCTACGAAAATCCATTACTTTCGCTAAATTCCTCCAACGTCTAGGATTCCAGAGTAAACCACCGCAGAAATTATTTTGAAAGTAGGTATCTAGTCACGAGCAATACTATAATAAGTGGACAGCAACATATTTGACGCGCTAGAACACCTTTAATAATAGAGACAGATCAGATTTTTTGAAGCCATCCAAGACAAGATTTATTATAATTATTTATTCAATTACTTAAATCTATCATTACAGGCTATTAACCAATGCGATAGACCAGTGTGCAATAAGAATTAATAAAACATTAAAATATAACCAATTTGATTCCTGTGAAAACACAAGAGACTTCAGTTAATTTGGTTTATAACATCACGTTCACATAGTCCATAGTGGACTATTGAGTAATTCTGAAATCGTTCCGGGCTGGGATTCTACACGGTAATAACGATAACGTCTTTGACATCTTTAACTCTTATGTCATTTACAATAATGGCGACTGTGACATAAACGATTCTAAAACACGTCAAACACGATATCCTTATAATGCAGTAGAATAGAGGCCCAGGGAGCATGTAAACACGTCCAATGTAAGCGCAACTTTATTATTGGTATAATAAAGGGTGGTAAAACATTACTACTAGGGCTATATTATACTTGGTAAAACTTAATCGTTTTTGACATGTAATCGTATTGTCATTCATCGTTATAGTACCTACCTCTTATTTACTTGACAGTAATGGCAGCCGAGTTGAAAACAATACCATAAACAACTGCAATTAGGTTTTACCAAGTAGAAGGGAACTCCTTGAGATTGAACAACAATTAATGTAAGGGATAAGTTCGTTGTACACGGTATGTACCACGAAATACATACATACATACATACATACATACATACATAAAGTCACGCCTTCATTCCCAGAGCTACAGAAATACCAACAACTCTAAAAAAACTTGTTGATAATTCTGTAACCACATTTTGCACAGTCAGCTAAGATGTAACACGAAATATTTATTAAAAAAAGCAGTTTAAACATTACATTGCGTCCCCCGGTCCACGTTCGCGTCACAACTTTCAAACTGTAAACGACACCTGTAAAAACCAGTTCCTCGACACAACACAACGATTTCACCAAACATTATGCACGAAAAACGATTAAATGACGATTATATCGATTGTTTAATCGAATACGTCGGAAGTGCTCCGATCTAACTGTTACTTCCTATGTATGGAAGTATTAGGGTTGTCACACGACTATATTTAGAACAATATATTTTATGAATGACACCTATACATAAAAGAAGACATTGATTGGCTGACAGCCAGTTGACTTTAAATTTAGAGGGAATATTCTTTCGATATAGGGGTGAAAACAGAAGATATTTTGGAAATTCATAAGGGGTTAAAATAGAGGAGTAACGGAAACTAATTCTACGCAAACGAAGTCGCGGGCGTCCTCTAGTTGTTTATATTACATTGCAAATACAATATGTATGATTATGAGATTTTACATAATATCCCCTACAGACAAAACATCCTCATACTCCATAAATGAATGCTTTATATTGTACATACAATAATAATTACTTCAGACACAATGAGAGCGTGTTTTAATAATATTTTCATCTAACGACGTAAAGGAAAGCATCACACAAGAACCCGGACCTACCTTACATTTATTGAGTAACTAATAACGTTTGCTTCAGTTATTTCATTCAATACGTTCTATCGTTGGCATCGTTCTACAGATCTAACCTTTACTATATAAATAAAAAAAGTTCTCACCCTTTTCACCTTTTAAAGTATTATCTTTGCGCAACACAGCTTGATTATTTATGTTAATACTTATAAAACACTCACCAATCCCAGGGAAAAAGGTAGCGTGCATGCAACTATCTTAAGGACTATAACGAGCCCACAGAATTGCGGATGAAATAACCTTTGAGAAAAGAGGACATAGTTTCATGCACCCTTTATATCGCTTCACTTTTATTCGACTAAAATTTTTGTTCTAAAAGTCTCAATTCGTCACTTTTGTGTGTGTTTTTTCAACTAATGGAAATTGCCGTCAACTGGCAACCCTAAGTGCGCAGTGCACGGTACGTGCGCGCGCGCCGAACGTGATCGTATCTCTAATGCCCGCTGACCACTAATCGATTCATTTCTAATTGGACATTAATAATTCAATGAGTCGATTATATGCTGACGCACCGTCACAATTCGATTAGAGTTAATAATTTGGTCAATGAATCGTTTTTTTTTGGATTATATGTCAAACAAGCGCACAGACCACCTGATAAATTGAATGCTATACCTGATAAATAGTAATTTGTTTAATGTTGGTATTGTTTTTAAATTTTAAGTGCTTGCAGTATTGTAAATTTTGGTCGCATCGTATGAAGCCACTTAATAATAGTTTATAGATTTAATTTAGTACCTAGTATGTAGTCAGGGCACCACTGAAAACCAGCGCTGCAGCTTGCTGCAGCACATTGCTGAGGGGTGTACTTTTTAGCGTAACTTGCATGTTATATTTCTTTTGTCACATTGTATATTGTCATATTTTGTTTGCGCTGAATAAATTAAATGGTTCTCTGTCTTTTCGGTATATGTACATGGTACTTTTTATCCAGAAAAAATTGACGGTCCCTGGGGGAATAGCGATGAACGACTTCTACGCGGACATCATCAGTATAATGAACTAAAATGTAACTGAGATAGATAGGCATACACACTTTCTTCCCCACATAGCGCGGTAATTGTCCGATCGGCGCGCGATCAGGCGGCGCGTCGTAACCGCCGCGCACGCATGCTAAACAGCCCATGGCATTGCGCGAGGAATGTGGACGAGTAATTATACAGTTTACAAAGTATACAACCTAGAGGGCACCGTTGTTAACTTTTCCTACTCCTGTACTTTTATCTGTCATTTATATAGTCACGAACACTAATATAAGAATATAGATAATATGTCCGCAGAACATTCCGTAGAAAAGTCTATCTAGTCTATTCCCCTTAACAGCACTTGTGCTTTTTTGAGCCAAAACGACTTGCCTAGCTGCCAAAGCTTACACCTAGGTTAATTTGACCAATCAAAATACTTCACCAAATTAATCCACCAATCACAATACAATCGTCAACAATTGTCAATCGGAACGTTAGGTTCTTTTTGGTATGTAAAATCTTTTACTAATTTAACTCTTTAAAAAAAAACATGGTATCAACCAACCAGAATGCAGCTATATTAAAATCGACCAATCAGGTAAAATAATTCATTTCTCAAATCATTAGGTGTTTTTTAGTCCCTATTTCACAAGTTCAATCGATTGTGCAACTTTTTTTTAAAATATAAAACCTGGCAAGTGCACATCAATTTAAAAACAAAGTTAACCATAGACACATATTTTGTCGTTTTCGAATGTTTCCCGCTCGTTTGTTGTTATGTGCTTCGTCCGTTCGTATTCTAACCTAGGTATATTAATAAAAAATAATAATTTAATTTTGCATTTTATTTGAAACCTAGTCGTAGAAAAAGTATTGTATGCAACGGTGTATAACTAAGTCAAAAAAATACTCGTGGCGTCTTGCTTTACGATGTTCGCCTGCGGCTCACATCGTAACCACACCACTCGTCTGTTTTGACCTCTCTTATACAACTGTTGCATAAACTACTATATCAGCGCGCCTCTAATGAATTCCGTAAAACCATTTTTTTAACGTGTCATGGTATTGTTTTTAACCCTGCCGCCATTCCTGAACACGAGCTATCAATACGTTGATAATACGGAAATGCGTCAAAGGCAATATGGTTTTTATCCAGTAGAATAGAGACCCTGATCTAGTAGAGTCAAGGGTATTAATATCTAGCCATCGCGTCAAATATGTCAAATATATGTTTACACGGACCTTATTTGCCAGTGCCATAAAGGCATATAGATATTTTTGACGTCTTGGGAACGTATAGGCCTCTATTCTACTGCGTTATAACGGTATCGCGTTTGACGTGTTTTAGAATCGTTTATGTCACAATCGCCATTATTGTAAATGATATAAGAGTTATCAAAACGTTGACACTACGGAAACGAGTCAAAGATGATATCGTTATTACCGTGTAGAATCCCAGCCTGAATATTTATGCCCTTGGCTGTACCAAGATAATACAGTCGCTATTTATAACGTAGCATTGCGCAGAACCAAGTTACTAAGTAAGCCTATTAACTATTATTATTGTAATTTTGACGAAACGGTGGCCTAGTTGGGAGTGACCCTGCAAAGCCAGCGGTCCTAGGTTCGAATCCCGGTGATAATTTCTCTATATAAGTATGTTTATCGTTGTCTAATACCCATAGTACAAGCCTAGAGCTTAGTTTGGGACTAGATCAATTTGTGTGAGATTGTCCCCTGATATTTATTTATTTATTCTTAAATTCATATCCATACGACTATTTCATTTCGACCGCGCTATTATTATTTTTTCAAACCTGTTATGTTTTAACGGTGTCTTTCGTAGCGCATAAACATTAACTTTCTTTCTAATAATGAAGGTTATCTAACACTATCCACGGAACTTTTCCTTTGATTAGAAATTATATAGAATTGACGCAGGCCTACGTGTGCTCAATCGATAACTTACGTCATTTCTATAAATGTAAACTTTTCAAAAGGAGCTGTTTGTATTCCCGGTTGTGTCCTAAATGTTTTAGCGGGGATAGCCGGCTCAGGCCTGAAATATGCGTTATCCTAAAATATATTTTTCCCAAATATCCGTTTTCCATAATGTCAGCACGTCTTTTGCATAATGTCAGCTTCTTATAATGTCTGTCTCCAATAATGACAGTTTTCATATAATGTTCGCTTTTCAGAAAGTATTTACTCTCAAAATGTCTGCAACCTCAAAATATCTGCCTTCTTACAATTTTTGCATTCCAGAAAAGTCTTATTCCCAAAATGTCTGCAATCATAAACGCCACATTTACCTAAAATATCTTTATTATTTTAAAGCGAAATTTTTATAGTGTGCGTCGTTGGCGGGGAAAGGGTTAGGTACAAAATAACTGCGAAAATAAAACGATATAATAATAATTGAGTCCTTAGAATATTTTTTTTAAACATTATATTTTTCGATTACATTTACCACCTCAACTCAAAATTGACCAAAGTTTGTATAACCTCCTAAGGCCTCTCGTACAAAAAAATGTACATAATACGTTCCTTAGAAAATAGACCTATTGCAAAGGGAATAAAATAAGTTTTCCTTTGATTTTATTAGGGACTACCAAACTAGAAAATTGACTCTATTGCATTTGTAATAGGTTCATATTCCATTGGAAAATTTCGTTGTATGGTGGGTAAGACCCACCAATAATTATTTCTGTCAACATTTCACGTAATGCTGATGGCAAGAAATTAACCCTTTCAATTTAGAGCATTGATTTGAAATAAAGCAGAAATTATACGAAAACAAACAATAAGACGATAGCCTATATACAAAAGTGAACACAACGGAAAAGCAAAACTTATGGTAATGCTAATATTATAGGAATGTAAACATTATGAATAGACGGCTTCCTGAGACTGTACACATTTTTAACACCAGTCATTTTGAGAAACCTGACAAAATAGAAGTGCTACACGTACGTACATTGTGAGAACGCAGACGTTTTGACAATTGTACATTTTAGTAAAACGTATATTTCAGACCAGAGCGCAATATAGCTGATATACATACATACATAACGTCACGCCTTCATTCCCAGAGTGGGGTAGGCAGAGCTACAGAAATATAGCTGATAATTATGCAATCAAAATTTTCGTTATGTTATCTATTACTAGTGGGTTGGTCGGATAGCCAAACCGAGGGAAAAAGGCAAAGGTAATTAACGTTTTCGTTGAAGTGAGAACTCTCATCGACCCACCAGTAAAACTAACATAACGAAAATTTTGATTGCATTTGCAAATTAAGTGGAGCGACGATCTTCAAAAGGTGCCTGGATGAGAACGCTGGGCCGGATTAACCATGTCGGGGCACATAGGCAATGCAATTTTGGGGTCCCCTTTACCCTTCTCTAACTTAAATAAATAAATATCACAGGTCAATGTCACACAAATTGACCTAGTCCCAAAATCTAGGCTTGTATTATGGGTACTAGACAACGATAAACTTACTTATATATCCCTATATAATATAGGGGAGATAACTTTTGGGGCTACTTGCAAGAAAAACATAGTTAATTCTAGATTTAAACCGACGAGTAAGTAGTGTCAAAATAAATAAATCACAGGACAATGTTCACAAGTTGACCTAGTCCCAAACTAAGCTCTAGGCTTGTACTATGGGTACTAGACAACGATAAACTTACTTATATAGAGAAATATATACTTAAATACATAGAAAACATCCAAAATCCAGGAACAAATACTCGTGCTCATCAAACAAACATCTGCCCTTACCGGGATTTGAACCCAGGGCCCCTAGCTTCGAAGGCAGGGTTAGGGACTACACTTACCTGGAAGTTGGTATGCGACTCGACGGGCGCGTTCAACGCCTGCTGGTGCCTCATGTGGAAAGTGTGCTGCAGCACGCAGCTGCGCCACACGTACTTGCCGGCCTCGGGGCTCGGCAGCAGGAACGAGGCCGACTCGCTCGCCTTCTGGCACTCGATGCTGAACGTGCGCTTGCGGTTTATCACTATTGTGATGTCCATCCATCTAGGCGAGAGAGCGAGACGGGAGCTCATTATTTGGCCGTAACATTTAAGAGGGCGCTGACCGTCCAGAGGCGCCCTAATTACTTCTAAAAAACTGAAATATTATCTTAAAACGAAAGAGCATTTTACTGTTGTACAAATGAATACACCATATATCCACCACACTCCGTACGCGTTCAGCCGTGATTGAATAACATCCATCCAAACTTTCGCATTTAAATAATAGTTGTAAGATGGGCGTCTATAATTTCATCGAAACACCTTTCATCGATTGTATCATTTCATCGAACGCTATTTTCTGCTGAAACCATAATGTTTTCAGGGTATCGTAAACATGTAACCTAACTTAATCACGTAATTGATGTTTCAGATACTCCTACCCTGAAAGCATTACGGTTTCAGCAGAGAATAGCGTTCGATGAAATGAAATTCGAATAATTGATACAGATATCTTGTAAGATATACCTATAGTAACATTTTTGTTTGAGGTACCTGTAAAAGTGCGGCGTGTCGCTATGCTCGCTGAGGACCCTGATGCCGGTGAGGGAGACGGCGATGGTGACCTCGCCGTTGGTGTTGGCGTCGCGCGCTGAGAACAGCTCCTGGCCATAGCCCCGCAGCTGCTGGCAGGTCGTGATGAAGCCTTCTTCCGCTTGAGCCTGGGGGTGAAGGGTTGGTTAGGAGCAAAACAGGACGAGGTGATTAGCATGACAACACAGGCCACTGAGCGACCTGTTCCATCAACTTCATCAACAGTACGATGGAAAAGTGTAGAATAGGAACGTTTACATCAAAAATACTTGGAAACTCTCCGCGACTCCGTCGGCGTAGAAGTCGTTTTTTTTATCCCTATTCGCTAAGGAAACCTACCAATTTTTCCGGATAAAAAGTGTCGCGACCCGTGGTCCCACTACTGCTCTTTTTGACTTAGGGTTGCCTCGTGGCAGGGCTCCTATTTCAGAGCGGTTTGCCCTTTGGGCATTTGAAGATACCTAACGGACCTAACCTACCTACTTTTGCGGAATAAAACCGATTTCTGACGAAAGCGAATAGAGCAGTGGGTTGAAGTAGTTGGACCATGGGTAGTATGGTGATAAAAAGTACCCTTCCTTCCCTGTCCTTCCCCGGGACTCAACCAATTTTTAAACCAAATCGGTTCAGCGGTTTATCCGTGAAAGCATAACAAACCGACAAACCGACAGGGTTACTTTCGCATTTATGATATTAGTGTGGAAGTATGGATTGCATAGGCATATAAATTACGACAGAATAGCAGTATTTTTTTGCCACACTGTAACATGGCGTAGCATTTATAAAACTCCGTGATCTAAGACCTCGTTTACTTTGCAATGTATACAGAACAAAATTGTCGCCTGTGTAGTGAGATTGGGGCCTGGATATTTATTATAATTCTGTTTAACCCACCTTACTTTTCTACATCGTATCGTAACCATATTTTGATGTTATAGATCCCTTTGAATCACCGAAATTCATTTTATCAACAATCTGCTGACACCTTATTGTTTTTGGTTATCTTTTGCATGTGTTACGTAGGTTACGTTAGAGCTGTGACCACCAAAAACCCTACCCTCTAAAACATTGGTGCGGAAAGGAACGGGACACTACCATAACTACTATCCCAGGAAAACAGCATGAGGAGTAGCTCAAGAAACAATAGTTTGTCATGCCACCCGGCTGACGCCAGCCCCCTATTTTGACAATTCGCTATACATTGCAAAGTTAACACGATGATACATCACAGGGTTTCATATAAGCTGCGCCATGTACACTGAAATGTCACCTGTCACCTGTCATTGTCAGTATGGTGAAATAGGGGGCTGGTGTGAATTACTGATTGCTGTCGCTACCCTCAGTCATGAGGAAACGAGCAGAAAGAAGTATAATTGCCAATCCCAAATAGATTACATACCGTCTGGGGATCTTATCAAACTTATCAAGATTCTAGTTTAGTCATCAGTTGCTATCAGTAGGTAAATAAAGGCTAAACCAAACAATTTTAGATTAAGAAACAAGTTTTTATACAATATTGTTATGTTTTTTATTTTTTGTATCTATTACAGAAGTTGACATATGGCTGCGAAAAAACACGTCGGTGGCCTAGTGGGTTATGGGGTCGACTCGTGATCGTAAAGGTGGGTACGAATTAGAGCAGCCTCACGTTGAGGCACGCACGGCTCACCTATTTTGCTCAAATTCGTACGCGCTCACGCGTTGCGCGCGAGTAGCGTGCGAGTAGCGCGCGGCGAGCCGCCGAGAGCCGGTCTTTTGACCGTGCTCAACCCTGACCCACCGGATTCCATAATTCCTAAGCTGTATGGGTAAGGACCAAAAAGTTGGACACGCTAACTCAAGCAATTAAATTTTCTATGAAACTTTTGCGTTGTGCGACGAAAGTTAGCCATACAATTGTATGAATATTTTCGCCTTCGTTAGTTGTGTGGTTAACTACGCTCAACTATGGTCCATCTTTTTGGGTCCTCACCCTTATCACATGAAAACTTGCAACGGAATTAAGATTCTCCACCTTTTTATCGTTTTAAAATGTCGTGGTGTTTGTACACACTCAAGATATTTCTATAATTTAGCAAATATTTACACTTCAAGACAATAACTCTTTCACTTATGTGTGGAGCCACCACAAAGTCACATAATTGTACTTGATAAATATTTGGTATATAAAAACATTTCTATGGAAAGCCATAACAATTGTGGAATAATTCCGTTAATTACTTTATTGAGTGCATGAAAGTAGCTCACATTTTTAGCTTTTTTAAATTCTTTGCGTGACGACACGGTGGCCTAGTTGGGAGTTGGGAGTGACCCTGCCTCCGAACCCAGCGGTCTTGGGTTCAAATCCCGGTAAGGGCAGATATTTGTGTGATGAGCGCGAATATTTGATCCTGAGTCTTGGATGTTTTCTATGTATTTAAGTATTTATTTCTCTATATAAGTATGTTTATCGTTGTCTAGTACCCATAGTACAAGCCTAGAGCTTAGTTTGGGACCAGGTCAATTTGTGTGAGGTTGTCCCGTGATATTTATTTATTTATTTTATTTTTTAAACAAATTATTTCAATAATTAAAAATTCAACTTGTAGTGGTTCTAAATCTCCATACACTTCCTATACAATTACCAGCAATAAATAAGAGAAATCTTGACATTTAAATGATCCCATGGCATGTGAATGTTTGTATGGCAAACCCTGCTAACAATGAACCTAACTAACCATTTTAACTAGAACGCTGTTAAGAATGTAGTTTCATACAAGTAGAGTTGTAAATCATGTGGTTGGCTTATTAATGAAAATATACTAGCAGTTAGATAGATAACACAGAGAAAGGTTGTTTTAATGTTATAAATATGAGGTCATAGTGGAGGTAGGTGTTCAAGTAAAAACGTCGTCAATAGTTATAGCCAAAGATGTACACCATTAGTGCTATTTGACATAACTGTTTTTTTTTAAAACATCCATACAAATATTAAAAATTAAAAAGTAACTCTTTGTTTGTTGCTCTTTCATGGCTAAACCACTGAATTGATTTGATAAAATCTGGTATGGAGATAGCTTGAACTCCGGAGAGGGACACAGGGTACTTTAATTGGACAGTTACAAGGGAATAGTGATAAATAACGCAGACGGAGTTTTGGGCAACAGCTAGTGTACAGTATAATATTATTAAATGTAATAAAAACTTAACGATAAATTTTATAAATCAATAAAAAGACCTCACTCTATCTTCAAAAGTAAGTGATTATGAAGTAATAATGGTAACTTGTTTTGTTCAGTTTTCTTTTGATTAATGCTGACATCATAAGGATAATGATTATGCTATACAGAAGGAATGTAATTTTTGAGATAAAAATATTATCTCTAATGGACTATTGAATAATTAAATGATTATTATAAGTGAACTGTAAAGGTCAAGTATTCATTAGGTGATGGAATGCTATCTTTACATTATGAACATTAACATTCTGTCTTAATCATTGTGTTTTGTGAACCTGTTTAAATGAAAAATCAATTTAAGTAGTACCAATACGAGCAGCATTGCAAGAATTTACATGTGAATTAAGTACTTTGTAATTGAAAAGGTAATGTAACTCATGAATACTTGTCACAAGGCTATTAGAATGGATAGTTCAGTAAATTTCATTAGGATTTAAAGCACGATAATTATCCAGGTAAGGCTCCTTCCTGGCAACTGGAGGATGTGTAGCTACTAATTGGTATCCATGCAAAAAGTAAATTGAGGAAGCATGAAGATATTGGTCACTGAAAAATATTTTAAAAAATAAACAATATTCCTTAACAGTTAAAAGAAAGCTTAATAACACATGCATTTCACATAACAACACTGGAGAATGACCAAAAACTTGTCTCATGCCAAAGAAGCATAGACGTAAGGAAAATCACGAAATGGGAAGATGTGGAGATGGACAGGCCACATGCTCGAGAGGACACCAAAGTGGACTGGAATCATAACAGAATGGACACCACGCTACAACACAAAGAGGAGAAAAGGTAGACAGCACAAGAGATGGTCAGACAACCACAGAAAAATTGCCGGCTGTGTATGGCCCAAAATTAGATTTAGTTTTTATTGCAGTTAATATTTTATTACATCAGGCATGTAGATACTCTTTTTAGTAAATAAAGGCTTTCAAATTTTAAATTTAAATTGAATTATTCAGGTAAGGCTCTGGCCTGCAAATTGGAGGTGTTGTAGCTAATAACTGTATCCTAGTGTAAATGTAAAGAAAAAACGAAAGACAAAAGGTTACAGAAAAAAATGCAATTGTGATACGTTTGCAATTGACAACCAACATTCAGACTAAAGGTAGGTAGCCTTAATTTCAAATCAAATCAAATCAAATCAACATGGCACTAAAGTTATACAGACAGGTGTTAGTGTTATTGTGTGGTTTTTAGCAGTATGTACTAATATTCAAAGAATGCATCATCACAGTTTAGGCCATAGACATAGAGTGGGGAGTGGGTTGGGGTAGGCAGTAGCAACTCTAAATAAACTTGTTGATAATTCTGTAACCACATTTTGCACAATCAGGCTAAGATGTTTACCAGTGTACCAGTAAACGGTTGCAAGCCCATCGCCACCATTATTTAATTATAACAAACAGAAGTCTTACCTGAGGCATGTTATGCAGTGCCATATGGTGTTGTATTACTGCTGCTGTCAACCACTCTAGCTTCCCCGTCTCTGCCAACGTACTAGCATCAATCAGCTGCCCATTATCCAGCATCTGCTTTGGGAACGTCAGCAGATTCTTCAAATACTCTACGGTGTGCCTCTCCCGATCATGGTTCCCATACTCTGCTTGCCGGCTATACGATGCCAGAACAACAGCCTGCTGGCAATCGCAGATTATTCGTCCCTCGACTAGATCATTCTTTAGTTGTAAAAAGTAATGGTAACGGGTCACTTCATCTGTGATTAAGCTTGTCCCTGATATAATGTAGTACATCACACGGAGATACAGTTGGTGGGAAGACGCATATTTGTCCAATTGGCGTTTTAACGGACGCTCCAGCTGGACCCATCGTAGTTGTTGTTGCCTGTTCACGTAACGAAGCCCGAAGAACTCTGGCTGGTTGATCGCTTGCCGCTGGCACACGTTGTCCAGGCATTCCTGCCCGGTGCTGTCTATAGACAGCGTACAATCCGCCACACCACCATCCAATAACTCCACACTAATCACGAACAAACTCTTCGACGCTACGTTGTACTGCCGCGTCTTCTTCAACAGTTTGAACGGCATCCTTACCCGCCCCCGTTTAGCAATAACATCACATAGAAAACAAACGTTACGTTACGTTTATGGCATAAGAATGTATGATCCTATGCGTCCGTTACGCACGGCACATTTCCATCGCATTTCTAATAAGAATAACGTTTTACGTATAGCTTGGACGGTTCTTTGCGCGTCGAGATACGGTGACGTGTTGTATTAGCGTAAAGCAATAAAATTTGCCAAGTAAACACAACACGAAATATAAAATTCACAACATTGCGGCCATCGTATTCTGACAAAGTGACAAATGAATGACAGCTACGTACGTAGGTTTGCCCCATGTGCAAACGTCAATCGTCGATGTAATCGATGAGCAGCTTAACAAAATCTACTATCGATTCATTTACGGTGATAAAACATAAATTGTTGAATTTAGCGGTTATCACAAAACAAACCGTAGAAAGGGCCTAATTAATACTCAAAAAAGTGAAGATTAAGATTTTATTTACTGATTGATTGCTTACTTCACTAAAAAAAATAAAACAATGTCAGGCACAAAAGCATTTTTTGTAAAACAATTAAAATGAAAATGTAATTGTGTCCTCGTGCTAATAAAAAATTACCTGGCTCTGATGTTGTTACATATTAACTATGATGTTAGTATATTAAATCGTGTCCAGCTGCAACTTTGCTACTAATGTTCTACAATACGAAGTCATAATCAGATGCTTGTTCATATTCAAAATGTTATAGTTCGGCAAAAAAAAAGTTCGACGTGATGTTATGCGGAACTTATATATTATAAAGTGGTACCAACCCATTGTGCAGCAACTTTTAGGTCAAAATTAAATCTTGTATATTTTACATTGTCCTCATTTTTTCAAAACTATTTCACTAAGCTATACTGTTAATTTAAGTCATTTTAAGAAAACTCGATGAAGTCATTCTTTCGATCTTAACAATCGAATCGTTGCTTATTCAAACCTGGTACATCACTACTCCCAGTGTTGTCACCGAAAGGAATAACCTTTTTTTTTGTGAGCAACATTTTATTCAAGAGGTGGGAAACAAAGCAGGTTAGACACAGGAAAAAACAATGTTAACTCAATTTCCGCCCGCATTGTGAGTGGAAACATCGGATGCGGAATGATAATAATCAAAACATTGCTTGAGAAAGAATATAATTTATTAACTCAAAAAATGCTATATCGCTTAAAAATACACAATAATACAAAAAAAAATAACAAACATTACGCGGCGGCGCGTGTGCTGGCTGAATCACCGGTAGTGGCGGTAGGGTAGACCCACTCCCTAGGTTCCCTTAGAACTTGCATCAACTTCGCTTCAGGAGAATTAGCTTTCGGCTCGTGCATGTATTCCCATTTCTGTAAATTAAATAATGTCAGTGATTAAATGTACAGAGAAAAATGGAACTGTGTTGGTTAATCGAACTTGAGACTTTTAAATGGCGAATTAAGTGCTGCGGTTGCTTGGAAATGGTTTATAAAATACCGGTTAGTTATCGTCTTCACCATAGAGCAGAATCGAATCGCGAGTGTCATAATCGCTTGGATTAACCTGTTTTTTTGGCATTCGATTCTTCCTGAACCTTCCTGAACTTGGATGGTATGGCGACTGGTGTAATGATAAGGCCTGTTTATTACGGTAGGAAAGACGAGAAAAGAGTGGAGGTGGTGCGAAAAAATTTTTCCACCACTAATTCATTTTTAACCATTATTTTGGTTTTGATCAATGCTCTATTTGAAATGTGTGGCGTTATGACGAGCTGATTAAAATTATCCAGGTTTTTGGGCCGGCCTTGGTCGCAAATAAGCGTGGGTTTGTACTTACAGCATTGAGCGGCAGCGACATCAGTATGGACTCGTAGCGGGCGCCGGGCGTGTAGAGTCCGAACTTGGTGCCGCGGTCGTAGATGAGGTTGAACTCGACGTAGCGCCCGCGCCGCAGCAGCTGCCACTGCCGCTCGTAGTAGCCGTACGCTGCGTCCTTGTGTTTCTGAACTGTTAAAAAAAATAGCAGGTCAATATTATATTCATGCACACGTTGTTTAAACTCTAATACACGTTTCAAGGGCTAGGGCGCATAACGTCCCACTCGCAGAATGTCCCTTTGTCCCTTTTGCGATATGTCCCTTACGCATAAGGACCCTTCCGCAAAAGGTCCCGTTGGCAAAACGTCTCCTCACCTACATAAAGACCCGTTCGCAACACGTCCCTTTCGCAAAATTACCGGTAGTCCCGTGTTGTGAACAATTAATGCTTCGACTTTGTTTGGCCATGTCTTACCCCATGAGAAGACTCCTAGTCTCTAGTTAAACAAGCTTTTTTCAGACGGGACATTTTGCGAATGGGTCATTTCGCAGACGGGACGTTATGCAGTAGGGACTTTCAGTGAAAGGGGCTTTCTCAGAACGGACGTTTTACGAAAGGGGTGGGACCTATTGAGAAAGGGACGTTTTGCGAATGGGGTATTTTACATAAGGGACCATTTGCAGAGAAGACGTTTTGCGAATGGGACGTAATTTTGGCGGAGGAACGTTTTGCGAGTGGTATTGATGCAGCTGCTATCTATCTAATCTATAATGTGAAAAAATGGATATTCTCTTTTGTATTAGACTGTACAGTCGTCAACGTACATTATGTCCAAATATTTTGCCATGATACTTACATAGGTGATTTTTGTGTCATGAATTTAACTAAGAACGACAATTTTGCCTTTGTCAAGGAAAAGGCTTGTAGCCGACTTAATCATAAGATGTATGGCTTATAAAATAAATGAGATTAAAAAAAAAAAAAAAAAAAAAAAAAGGAAAAGGCTTGTCAAATTGTCACGTAAAATATATTTGTTTAAATTAATATACCTATGAGAGATATTGTCTGCCATAAAATTAAAGTTC
The DNA here is from genome assembly GCA_949316455.1 of Acleris holmiana. Lineage (NCBI taxonomy): Eukaryota > Metazoa > Arthropoda > Insecta > Lepidoptera > Tortricidae > Acleris > Acleris holmiana. Next base: position 20,125,742 of record OX438774.1, read on the forward strand.
CGTTTTTAATAGCCCATGAACGTTTTTCATCATAATTAATGTTAGTCATTTAAAGTCATAATACTAAAAAGTATAATTTGCATTTACAATTTTCGCAAGTCATATTTGTCGAAAGTTATAATCATAAAAATATACTCATAACTTTGAGTGCCGTAATGCATTTCATTTCATATTGTTAAATAAAATAATAATAATATTACTTTACATAGCAATTATGAGTACTAAAATTGTTATACATAAAATTTTAATAAGTACCTATCGGTTGCGTTGTACCATTTGCGCTCGCTGATTTAAATGGAACTTTAGGCAATGGAATAAATAATATGAAAACAAACAATTATGGCTTAACAAGTTAAATCCAATAGTGACACTAAGTTACAAAAATCTTTATTTGTATAAATAATTTACTTCTTGCATAGTGTCACCGTTGGATTAACTGTCTCTTTCTTCATTACAGTGATGGGTTGATAGTAAAAATGATAGGGCTTGTAAGTTTTATGTTTAAACCATTATAATTTAAGATTTGTTTTCTCGCAATCGAAGTGAAAAGTAGTGTTTAACTCGTGACTAAAAAGCCAAAATGACACTCGAATTTCATAAATTGAATGGCTTACTCTAGTCCCTTGTAGAACGATTGATTATTCATGCTGTTCAAAGATATATTTCAAAATTACCAAAGACAGCACCTTTGGTACTTTTGAAATATATCTAAGGTTAAGGTTAAGGTAAGGTTAAAGTTACCTAGTGGTAAGTAGCTAGGTATGACGGCTTCGGCGCAGCTGGTGACGAAGCGGAAGGCGCGCAGCTGGTCGGGCGCGTCGAGGTCGTCGAAGAAGATGCCGCCCACGCCGCGCCGCTCGCCGCGGTGCGGGATCGAGAAGTACTCGTCGCACCACTTTTTGAATCTGCAATCGCAATGAGATTGACAAAGGAACAATAAGACAACGCTATTGTTGGCAAAAAATACAGCAGTATTATTCCTCTGCCCCAATAGTCTGACCAGTTGGTTTTAAAACCAAAATATTATCGGTGTCATCTAATAATTGTTAAATATACGATTTTATATTGTTATTGTAAATTAGTGAGATAGCCAATATACCTTTTCTGTTTTATTCATTATTTATTTATTTAATAATAGCTTGTATATTAGAAAATTATTTCATATTACACTACCAATAATTGTCTGTAGGTGTTTGATGTGGATATACAGTCACGAACGTTAATTTAGGACCCATCTTTGATCGAAAGTTCTACAACAATAAGGTTGAACTTGATGTAAGTTACAAATGACTTAGAATCTCTGAAGACATTGACAACGTCAAGCAATTTTTTTTGGATTCGGGTCCTTAGTTAACATTCGTGACCATAAATATTATAAATATAGTAACATACGTACATTACATGGTTATTTTTTATTAGGTTATTATATAAGAAATATCCTTGTAGAGGATTTGCGATCATTAATGAATTTTGAATGTTTGAAGATATTTTCCATAGGAGTATACTAGCAACGTACCTACATACTTAAGTACATACTGGGTGTTTCCAGTAATAGGAGGAATAAATTGAGGGATCGTTTCTACTGCATAAACGTAACAACATTTGTTCTACAACTTTTACAAAATATGTAATTTATTATTTGGGACTTTTTCGAACAAACTAAATAGCATTTTCATTGTACTCCATCCAATAGTATAGTTGACATCTACAGTTACTGTCAGCCCACAAACTTCGTAGTTTTTGCAATACATTGCTGACTTGGAAAATCTAAATTCATTCATATTTAGTAAACAACAAGTTATTTTCAAAAGTTGTAGAATAAATGTTGTTACGTTTGTGGTGTGGAAACAATCCCTAAATTTATTGCTGCTATTACATATATATATATATGTAATATATATAGCCCGGTATATTAAGTACATATTAGTACAACTCGTGTAGATGATCTCTCTTGGATTTGTTTCCTCTCAAAAGTCGGGTTAACAGTGCGCCCACATAAAAAAAAACGTTAATTTTATAGATAGACCACGAGCTATCTAGCATGTACACTTAGGTTAGTAACACTCAAATTGTTGATAGTATTGTTGGGAGGGAGAGTTTAGGTATGATTAGGTAGGCAGGTAGTTAGAATCGAGGCACCGAGTCGAGGACGTCCCTATTGTAATTCAAGGCCGCAATGTGTAGAACCTTCCATTCCTTGCGGGTTAAGGTCCATCGGTCATTTGAGAAGGCTTTCTGGAACATTCGGCGATTGGGTGTATAAAAGGTTAGACGCGCGGCGGTGATTCATTCATTACTTGGAAAGCGATCATCTAAGTTTATTGTGTGATAATTGTTTATAACGATTAAGTGTGTGTGTGTTAATAAAGTATAGCTCTTAATTATCGGTGTGTTCGTGCATTTCTATCAGTTACCTACCCCCACGTACGTAAAGCTGGGTACGAATATGAGCGACTCAGCCTGAGCCATGAGGCCTGAGGCATATTTATGTGCAACAATTTTTCTCGCGAGCATAATTGTTGCACATAAACATGCGCGGGTGCCTCACCGCGAGCCGACATTTTAAAATGGCGTCGGACATGATGACAGCCGCGGCTGCGTTTATCATAATTCACCAAATTATTAACACAATGAAGAAGCAATTGCCTCGGTGTTGGAACAGCTCAGCTACTTCATCAAATTTGTTCGCGCCTCGCCCACAGACAAGTTAAAACTCATCGTTCTGCCCGCGGCAGGGCTCGGATACTGGTTAAATTTTCAAACCGTTATTATGTATGTGGCGACACCCCTACAGGAATTTGTATCGTCAACATTATTGGAAAGCCAAGCGAGCGCGGGACACGCGGAGCCAGTCCGCTCCCAACCACCATTCGTATCGGTATTCCGATAGTCGCGACTCGCACCCGCCTGGTCACTCACTGTATTACTTAGCCTTAAGAACCAGTGATTAAAATAGTATCTCAACAAAGTGGTTTATCTTGTCTCTTATCACCTAACTTCCTCCGGACATTTCAATAACTGCAGACAGCAGTTATATGTGCTTGATGCAAAACATTTTCATTTTAGTTCCGTTTGCATAAACCAGTTTTTGGCGAATCCTTTATATAAAGTTCTTTTCGTTTTAACCGGTTTCGAGCTAAAATCACGTTTAAATTACGCGAGGCACGCACACTGAGGCGCCTTTGAGCACGGTCAAAAGACCGACTATCGGCGGCTCACCGCGCGCCCCTCGCGCACAGCGTGTGAGCGCGTACGAATTTGAGCAGCCCGAGGCTGCTCTAATACGTAACCAGCTTAACAGTATTAAACGAGCACTCAGGCCACCTGATGGTAAGTGGAATCTGAGACCCATAGACATTTGAATTCTCATGACTATAATCCTAAGACCTCAAATGCGTTGCCAACCCTGAGGACTAAGATGGAATGCCTCTAAGCTAGTAGTAGTAGTACTGTAGTATAGATGAACGAGGTCTGACCTAGGGTAGTAGGAGCGGTCGTGCAGGTCGCAGGCCTGCTTGAGCGTGTGGTGGAAGTGCGCCGCGTCCGGCTCGTGCAGGTAGTAGGGCGTCAGGTCCGTGCCGCCGCCGAACCACCACTGCACTCCTGCGCACCACACGGTACTACACATAATAATACTATAACATATTCACAATTCGAAACGCCTAAGGCGCGTGGTAAATATCGACAAAATTTTCAAGTTCAAGGTCAAAGTATGGTCAATCATTTGCTTTTAATATTAACTTGTGTTGATCGTAAACCTTTCAAGATCGATAACGACCTGCACTGGCTGGTTTATTACACTTTTCTTCTCTTTAAATTGTGTATTCATTTGTATAACAGATAATCGCTCTTTAATTTTAAGATAATACTTTAGTTTATTAGAAAACACAATAAAAGTAATGAGGGAGCCGTCTTAAAAGCGAATGCACAATGCTGGTGCTTCGATGTACTTAAATGAACTAGTGGGGCGCGACATGGTGGATTGAAAACACTATCCCCCTTACTTATGAACGTGAAATAAGCTTGGAATAGTTTATGCCATGCTTTGTCACTTTCTGTCAGTTACAAATGTCACAATTACAGATAACGACAAAGCATGGCATAAACTATTCCAAGCTTATTCCACGTTCATAAGTAAGGGGGTATAGCTATAGTAAAGTCAGCAGCAGAAGTAGCTACGCAACCGAAGAGCTCAATATCAGCACACGACTATACAGGGTATTTTTTTATCAGTGCACAAATTTGAACATAATGATTTGGTACCGTTAATATAATATATTACGACAGTAAAACGAGTTCAAAAATATTTTTTTTTGTTGCTAATTATCTCTTTTTTACCTTCTCGTGTGGACACAAAGTCACACTAGAAATGATGGCATGCGTTGTCAAGCTGTAGGTATGAGATACACTTTATTGATATTTGAAATTTGAAATTTCATGTACAGCTTATCAGACAACAAGCCTCTTTCCTACTGAACTTCTAAATTTGAAATTTCATTTATTAACTTACTTAACAACACTCCCCTCTCCTCGCACCCCTGCATTAGAGGGTCCATGAATATCGTTAAGTTAGTGGAATCATTGAATCGGCAATATCTCTAATATTTTTTACGCTAGAGTAAAAATAACACAACATGTGTTATTGATTAACAATAGCAATGCAAATATTAAAATTTGCGCACCTATTAAAAAATTACCCTGTATTGTCAAGAGAATACGTCGTGTCTAGATAATTTTGAGCATGTTATTCCGTTTAGCTACTTTTGATGCTCACCACAAATTTATTGCGACACTCACCATTCTTGTCCTCGACCTCGAAGTACCGGTAGTTGAAGTGGATGGTCGGCACCATTGGGTTCCGCGGGTGGATGACGGCACTGACCCCTGCAGCGAAGAACGGCAGCTCAGCGTTCTCCAGTTTCTTGCCTCTGGAAACAACATACACAACATCACGCCTTCATTCCCAGAGTGGGGTAGGCAGAGGTACAGATATACCAAAAACTCTAAAAAGACTTGTTGATAATTCTGTAACCACATTTTGCACAAGTAGGCTAAGATGTTTACCAGTGTATTAGTGACAGGTTGCAAGCCACTCGCCTAACAGTACTACAAGCCCTTATTCCCTTAGTCGCCTCTTACGACATCCACGGGAAGACATGGATGGCACTATTCTAACCCAGTAAACCTACGGGCTCAACAATACGAAACAATAGTCAACATTAACTTGAGAGGTTAGCGGGTAGAAATTACATGTTTCAGGTGTTTTGGAATTAGGCGATTTCTGTAGTTGGGTGTTAATTTTTTTGTCATATTAGGAATCCCGTATTTTAATAAAAGTACACTGAGTTGCGTATTTAGGCATTATGATATAATGCCGTTTTGATATATAGACGTAAAGCTTTTTATTTTGCACCTGCAGCTTATGATATAAGTATAAGAATGGAATCACATCTATCAGCACCGATTCGCATTTTGTCTATAGATAATAGCTACTTTGTATGGGGATGCGTACGCGTCTATTCTCCTTTCGCATGCGTACGCATCTTCATAAATAACAGACATTTTCTATAGACAAAATGCGAATCGGTGCTGATAGACGTTATTCCACCCTTAGATAGACTATACCCGCCCTTATGATTAGCGCTATAGGCACCATTTACATTTATTAGCTAGCGTCACTACTGCAAAGGTTCTGGCAGAACCCGTGCTGCTGTTCCCCGGAGTTTTATGCTGGGTCAGCGCCTTTTTGTCGCATCATCTCATGGCTCCTTTTAAACATTATAATAGGTTACCTTATAAATTATTTTTAGTTTTACATAATTAATTTGTTAAAATATTGCATGATCCTGTTTTATAATTTTAGTAAATTATGTTTGGCTTGTACACTGTTATTTCTGCTGTCACCTTACTGATTTCAAATTATTTTTTGGTGGTCACAGGTCTAACCTAACCTAACCTACGTAAGTCATGTTTAAGATAATCTGAAAACATTAAGGTCTCAGCAGAAACTAGCTTTCAATGAAATAAAAAATTCTGCGAAGTAAGTTTCTCTGAAATGAGTTTCTGTAAAACAAAGGGACACCCTTTAAAAGCTATGTGTATGTTTGTGAAGAATAAAGTTGTTTAATCTATCTATCTGACGACACGCTAGCCTCGTTGGTAGTGACCCTGCTTTCAAAGCTGGAGGTCCTGGGTTCAAATCCCGGTAAGGGAAAATATTTGTGTGATGAGCATGAGTATTTGTTTCTGAGTCTTGGATGTTTTCTATAAATTTAATTATGTATTTCTCTATATAAGTATGTTTATCGTTGTCTAGTACCCATAGTACAAGCCTAGAGCTTAGTTTGGGACTAGGTCAATTTGTGTGACATTTTCCCGTGATATTATTATTATTATTGTCTATCTTATATAATGGTAAATTGGTATAATGCAAAAAGTTCCAATACTTAACCTACACCTACATTGTAAACCTGTTCTAAATAAGGTCTCCTGGCGATCAATTCGCAGGGGAAGCCATGGCCCCCAGGGCCCGTCCACCAAATCCGCCACTGCCCCACACAGGAACCGTTCGTACCTGCTCCTCATCTGCTGCACAGCCGCCGGCGGCAGCGTCCCCGACACCACGGATATGTTGACGCCAGCCTTCTCGAACACCCTCCCGTCCTGGAGGACGCACGTGATGCCGCCGCCGCCTTCTGGGCGCACCCAGCGGTCCACTTTGAATTTAGCTTCCTGGAAACATTTCCCCATATATAAAGAGGCCACATGTGATAAACTAAGACAATAGATTATTTATGAATATTGTTTTTGCCATTTTTCATTTAATTTCGTGGCGGTTTTTTTAAACTGAACCTATAATCCTAAGATTTTTTAAACTCATAGGTGCATAGATACATAACATCACGCCTTCATTCCCAGAGTGGGGTAGGCAGAGCTACAGAAATACCAACAACTCTAAAAAGACTTGTTGATAATTCTGTAACCACATTATGCACAATCAGGCCAAGAAGTTTACTAGTATTAGTGTTCAAACTTATTAAAGAAAAAGTGAGAGAACCAGTTAACAGCTACGAAGTATGGTTTGCGGCATCAAGTGGGCGAAGCTACGAGCCCGCAACCGCATTGACCCCTTGCGGGGATTGAAGCCTCTAAGGCCCGTATTAATAAACTGATCTCGGTTTAAATGCCCGACTCAAGATACGTCAAAAATGTCAGTTTTCTATGGTTTGACGTTTACTTTGACGTATCTTGAGATGGGTATTTAAACGGAGATCAGTTTATTAATACGGGCCTAAGAAAAGAAGCAAAATATTCAGTAAGTAGCCTTCCCAAATGGTTTCCTACTACTGCTGAGAAGAAGCGCCGCAAGAAACTCAACAGTCAGTTATTTTCCAACACTATTACTAATGACAATGATAATATTGATAATACTTAACCCAGCGTACAGCAACGACTTTCCAATCATCGATGTACCGTATCGTCAATGTATATACCCTCCTTTTTTTAGGGTTCCGTAGTCAAACTAGGAACCCTTATAGTTTCGGCATGTCTGTCCGTCCGTCCGTCCGCAGCCTAGTGCAAAGACTACTACTAGAAAACTGCAATTTGGCATGAATATGCATATTAGTCACGCCAACAAATTGGTACAATAAAAAGTAAAAAACTGTTTTTTTTGTGTACCTTCCCTACACGTATCGTGGGGATGTATTTTTTTTCTCGTCTACCCTATAGTGTAGGGAGTCGTTGGATAGGTCTTTAAAAATGTTATGGGTTTGTGAAAACCGTTTTTACATTAACTAATCTGTTTATGAACACTCAAATGTCCCCCCCCCCCCACCTACAGCCAAAACTACAAATAGGTACTAAAAATCTTAAATTAAAGAGCATATAACCAATTTTAAAGGAACACTATCACGACTAAGTAGACATCATTGGTTCTTGAGTTACAGGCGATTAAAGTGTTTATACCTACTACAATCATCTACGACGGCCCCAATTGACTTTAAATAGAAAATTAGTGATTACTTGATGATTTTTTAAGTTTGTAGTATTTAACGGCTTCGGAACCCTACACTGAGCATAGTCCGACATGCTCTTGCCCGGTTTGTTTAGTATGATGTTTGGGTCTGTAATTGTCTGCCATAATTAATAATGTTTCGTCATTATGTGTTTTAGGTCAAGTATCGCAAGTCATAGCGTTTTTTTTTTTGGAAAACTCATAATGGATATTAATAATTCAAACCTGAACTAACTTAGCTTTATATACACGTTACATACTCAAGCAATCGGGAAAGTTAACGGTTACAGCGATGTAAGAACTATGAGTAGGGATGTAAAAAAATACATGACAAGAAAAAGAAAAATCGGGCTCCCTTTGAAAACACTATAACATGCTAACCCTTGTATGACAAATGCAAACCCCCGGCAAATGACAATATTTAAGGCGACATCTAGCCCATTTTGTGTAAGACCGAAACCTTACTCGTACCTACTACATAAACTGGGTAGGCTAAAGTGATTACTTCAGTCATTGCTTAGTCTTGAAATCTTTAATTCAACGCCCTCTATCCTTAAGTTCCGTAACAACATTGTGGACCACCAGGCAGTGAGCGCCAGGTAGGTGATATTTGAACGATTTTTTATTACAACTTCTAGCTCCTAGGTGGCGTTATGATGAAACAAATGAAAGTCATGTTCAATTAAGTATTAATAAAATTTAATTTGAACTACAAACTTAGGTAGGTATTGAGTAAATTCTACAACTTGTATTTTGTCCCTCCAAATGATTAAGTATCATTGTAATATTAAGTAAAGATCTTGAAAAAAAAAAAAACACAAAATTATTATTTTTTATGGCAAGGGGAAGGCACACGAGCACTCAGGCCATCTGATGGTAAGTGGATTCTAGCACCCATAGACATTTGAATTCTCAATACTAAATTTTAAAGATCTCAAATGCGTTGCCAACCCTGAGGACTAAGATGGAATGCACATATGCTAGTAATATCACCGGTTGTCTTATCCTCAGTTTGGCGGTAGGTTAATGGATAAGATGGTGGTAGCGATCCGGACGGACCCTGAACAGGGTCCCACCACTAGTATAGATGTCCAGATGTTGTGTATACTGTTAGGAAGTGCTGAGGAGTGTAAGTGAATGTTAGTGACTATATGGGTGTTAAATGTGTTAGTCGGAGTGAATGTAAACATGAGTTCCTAAACGGTTTAACAATTAAAACATGCATGATAAGATATGTAAATAATAATATATAATACATTGATAAAAGTTCATTAAAATATTTTTAGGAATGTTGGCAAGTTTAACTGGTGTAAACCGTTTTTTTAACGAAAAATTGGTTACAATATGTATGTATGTAAACACTTTATTGTACAAAATAAAACAGAAAAAAAATACAATGAAGATACCAGAAAATAATGTACAAAGGCGAACTTATCCCTTTAAGGGATCTCTTCCAGCTAACCCTTGAGGGATTGAGAAAAGTGAAAGGTTGTGCATCGAGTAGGCAAGTTTACAAATTTATTTAGGATCAGTTCATACAAATAAGTCCTAACTAAAAACAATATAACAATAAAACATTTTTTATATTTTATTTTTTTACAATAAATAAATTATAAATATGTAAGGCCAATCAATTATTACCTACTAAGCACGTAGGTATTAATACTGATTTTCATAGTGATGTTTTAAAAAAACATAAAAAAATGATATTTCTGCTTAATTTGTTAAACTTAGTGTAATGTAATAAAATAAATATATAAAATTCATACCGGGGCCATAATATATTCATCCTTGTCAAAATCATACTCGTCGGCCGTTTTCTCGTCTTCCCACGCCTACGGACCAATACATTGTTTTTATTATTCAACAGGCTAAGAATATACATAAACATAATACTAAATAATAGTATACTAAATTATTGACTAGCTTTTGCCCGCGACTCCATCTGCGTAGAACTCTTTTAACGCTATCTCCTCCGGAAACTATAATATTTTTGGACAAAAGGAACCCTGTTTAAAATTGAGGACATGCACATCTGTATGATAAATTTCACTAAATCTGTTCTGTTGTTTTTGTACGATTGGTATCCAAACATCTATAACTACATCGAAACGTGCCAACATCCACTCAAACCGTAGACGAGCTGCTCGCGTAAGCCCTTCGAGATATTAATACAGTTCAACCCGACCAAATCACATAATTATCGCCTTTTAGACACAGCTGCTGTTGTTGAGTGCCTACCTTATTAAGGCGGTTTATCATGACAAAATATTACCGGTGAAAGTTTATGTTTTCATCTTCTCGAGCACTGTGGTTTTTGCAGCCGAAAACACAACTATTGAGATCGTAGATGTCTACGAAACCTACGGAAACACATGAACACAAACAAACCACAATAAAATTGATAAAAGCAATAATTCATTTCATTGTTTGGCACCAGTTTTGGTGACAAACACCGGTCTTGAAAACATGTATACGCGGAGTAAAGATGCCGTCTTCTTTATTTATATGTCTTTCCGTGTAAATGCTTCCCTTTTACTTCATGTAGGTATTATTTTTTCGTGTCTCGTCGAGGTAATCTCAAAGTTTTGCAATAATAATAACAATAAGTATTAGTAAAGTCTAAGATGGATTTTGAATAATTGGATACCAAAACCCATCATATATCTATCTCGATAAATAAACCCCTATATTTTTTTAATAACAAAGTAAAGTTGACGACACGGTTAGAAGCAATGATATTACAGAATATAGATTATGTTACGTTTTTAGTAAACTGCGTTTGAAAATAGACAAGCTTCAATATGCTCAATTGTTTCACTAATTAATGTTGGACAGATACGGAAAACACGAGAGTAAGAGCGAATACACATTGGGCGTTTTCAAACGCGCGCTTTGCCAACGCGCGTTTTGAGAACCAGGAGTTCTGTTGATGTGTACACATGCAAGCGCGCTTCTGGTCAAGCGTGCGTCAATCGCGCGTTCGCAGTTTTCCGTACGAACGCGCGTTGCGCAGGCGTCAGCCACGCGTTTCGACAGACATGCGCAGCCATTTTGCCGTACATTCGATCGAGGGCTTTCGTGTAGAGTGGACGCATATTTCACCAAAATGTAACTTATCACTATGATACAAATTAATTTATCGATGAAAATCAAAAGCGACTAGCTTAATAGGACGTGGAAAGTACTGATTATAAAAAATGGGTGGTAAAGAAACTGGTCCATTTCCTAACTGGGACAGTATGGACACCCTGGTAGCGCGTGTTAGACGCGGCGCTAAGCGAGCTGCATGTACGCGTCCAACGCGCTCCAAACGCAATGCCGAGCGCCTAATGTGTACTCGCTCTAAGAGAAATAGCTATCGTCCACTCGTTTGGTGCGAACAGAGCAAGAGTGGTTAATAGGTTCTTTTATTTTAAAATACGAGTCAGGCAATCCCATTTCTGTTGCTTGCTGCTGCGAAGCTCTTTTCAATACATACATACATACATACGATCACGCCTTCATTCCCAGAGTGGGGTAGGCAGAGCTACAGAAATACCAACTACTCTAAAAAGACTTGTTGGTATTTCTGTAACCACATTTTGCACAAACAGGCTCAGATGTTTTCTAGTGTATTAGTGACAGGTTGCAAGCCCATCGCCTAACAGTACTACAAGCCCTTATTCCCTTAGTCGCCTCTTACGACATCCACGGGAAGACATGGAGTGGCACTATTCTAACCCGGAAACCACACGGAACGGAACTCTTTTCAATAAATGCGAGAAAAGGATATTATGTAAACTATTGAGAATTGACAATGACTCCGCCCGCCGCCGCACCGCGTGCCGCCACCTTTTATTATATTAGGTATATAGGATTCTTTTCATGGTCAATTTGATTTTACAGGCAATAGAGATCATTTTTAAATAAAATATGGACATGGATAGAAAGTGTTTTCATTAGGTTTTTTTACTCCTAGGAGTAAAATGAGGCAATTTCCGTCCTTGTGTTTCCGAGTATGCTACAGAAAATAAGAAATTACCTCTTGTTGACCTTGCAGTAATATTTATTATTTTAACAAGTGTTGAGTACGCGCATGCATTAACATTACGAGTAGGGTACTCTACTCAGCTCGTGTCACAAGATATGGTAATAATGTGACGCTGATTTTCAGTAGGGCCAGACGAGACGAGATGAGTGTGTGTGTGTCTGTTTGTATGTGTTTATTTGTTGTGTGTGCGTGCAAGTATGGTTTCTGATTGAGCTAAGATTTGTCGCTATAATCGCGTGATAAACGAAGGTACCCTATGCATAGTCCTTCCTCGGGTTTTAAGATATCTCCATACCAATTTTCATCGAAATCGGTTCAGAGGTTGCGAACTGTCTGCTTAGGTTACCTAAATCACAAGATGGTCCTTCCACCTTAAAATAGGGAACATTCAATATACTTACTATGGAATGAGGAGGCTATGGCGAAGGATTAAAATGTCCAAGCTATCAACATATACACAGAGGCTCGCGAGCAGCTTGCCGCGCGGGGCGAGCATGCCTCAAGCTGAGCCGCTTAGATTCGAACCCAGCTTTAGGATGTATGTGTTTATGAAATAGTATGTATTGTTCTTAGAGGTCCGATTCGACAAGGGCTGATTGTTTGATAAGTAGATAATTAACTGAACACTGAGACTAACTAAAGTGACACGGCGGGGGACCCCTAAGTAAATGAAATAACATAAAATACCCCAGCTACTTAGCGGTCCCCGACGTGTCACTTTAGTTAGTGTCAGTGTTCAGTTAACTATCTACTTTTATCAAACAATTAGCCCTTAGGGCCACTACTTATTATTTTAAACTTTTTAGCGGTTTTTTTTACAGACTATTTATTTAGTAGGGGGTTTTTTAAATTTCTAATTTAATTAAATTTTGTAGCTAGCTTAGCTAGTTAGTTACATAGAAAAAAAACCGTGATATTTGTTCCCAAATACTTATCTTACTGGGATTGGGAGAAATCCGTTCGGAAAATATGCGACAGGAAAAAATACAAGATTAAGTTAAGAACACAAGTACAGAAAATTCGCGTTACTGAAAATATATTTAAGGAAAATTTTGGATAAACAAGTGGAATGGCCGGGAACAGGAAAGTGCTTTGCCTAGCAGTACCTACATGTAGGCTGCTGCTTTAGCAGAAAATTTGTCAGTTCCTGAGAGAACAGCGATAAATAGGTACCTACACTACTAGACACAAGGAGAGATTTCTGCAGTAAAATAAAAAATTAATATTGTCAGCCTAATTTGTTAACCTGCCAAGTCCACTTTTAAGAATTAGCTGATTTGCACTCCATTTATCTGTTTAGAGTGTGAACCTGCAAAATCCTTAAAATGGACTCAGCAGGTTAACAAACTACCTCAAACATATGCCGTACCTAAGGGGTGTTAATAGGACCGTATTCCTAAGTCTTTGCTGTCCATCCATCCGTCCGTCAGCAAGCTGTATTTCATAAACCATAACAGGTAAACAGTTATAATTTTCACAGAATATGTATTTCTATTGTAGCTATAACAACTATTTAGTGAGAGAGTCCGACTCACAGTTGTCCAGTTTTTTAAATTACTAAATTTATAATTATGAACCTTATCTTCCTCCTGCTCCAAAGCGCGACAGAACTCTGCTTGTATCCTCATGATGAGCATTTCCATCTGAGCTTTCATGGTCTCAGAGTTCTTCTCTAACTCCGCACTGGGAGTAATGGGTTCGGCCATGTAGTTACTAAACTGGAGGATCTCGTGAGCAGAGGCCTTGTTGTTCTTAAGCTGGGTATACGCTACATAGCCAGCACCAACAGCTGCAGCGCAGTACGTCCTAAAAAATACTTTTTGTAGGAGGTAATGGTTTGATATAAACGCTATTAGGTACCTAATTCAGCTTACTTATGGTTAATCTTAATTCAGAATTTAAAAAAACCCTCGAGATACTTGGCTCTTCCCACTTCTGGGCCTATGCTGTTTGTTTCTCCACTTCATTTCTTAATTTTTCCTTGCATGTCTAAAGCTGGCCAATGGTTGCCAGCATACCTAGATACATTTTGTTGAAATCATCAGTAGAATTAATTTAAATTTACTGAGTAATAATCCAGTAGTGTGATTTGCTATCATTCAAATTCACAAATTGAAAGTATTGTCGTTTCTTTAGACAGAATCTAGGTGCAATCCAATAGGAAAGTAATTATAGACTTTTGAAAAAAAAAACATCATAATGCCTAAGTAAATATGGGGGGCTTCAGATGAAATCATCTGTAGTAACAACAAAGTTGAACTTAATACCTATAAGGAAATGCAATAAGTACATAAAAACGAGACTTAGTTAGTCTAGATAGTTTATCTGATAGTAAATATCGTGACATATTTTAAGACGCCATGATTAACCGTGATTTGACACCATCACCTTAGAAAGAAGATTTTTTCAAAATATATACTATACAACTAAACTTGTAGGTACCAGGAAACGAATATCATAACAACTTATAGGAAGAATAGCAGATATCTCGTTAAGTATTCTGTAGAAATCGTAGTGTTTACAAAACAAGATTAGGAATGTATAATGATGAAAACCACTCACTTCAACGGCCGATCACGTAATTTCTTATAGCTGCCAACATAACTGAGCGTTTGAAAACTTCTAACTACTATTTTAAAAGGCATTTTGCCGAAATTTTGAATTAAATCAAAGGCGATTCGGGTACTACGACGGTATCACCGGGATGACAGCGCGGTGACAGTGACATGTGTCATAAGTTCAGAACTGTCAGAGTTGTTTGCGTCGCGCGCGCTGCGTGGCGGCCGCTGCCGGAACTAGTTATCAGTATCAGCTGTTAGCCCGCCTCCGCAGCACGGCCTCTATGCGCAATATGCGCTTATCTCTTTCCCACGTGCGGCAGAGGCATCGATCGGTCGCGCGCGCTCTCTCCGGCCGGTGCGAGCGGCGCGGCAGCGGCAGTGACAGCGCGTCTGGCAGTGCGCCTGTGCTAGTGCCATCGATCGCAGCCGGCGCCGCATTGCCGTACATTCCGGAGGCGGTGCCTCGCCTAGTTTTCGTCGATCGTCACGGTCTTTGACGTGGCGGGCGCGTGTCGGTGTCGTCGGCGGCGGCCCGGGCTGCCCTGCGCAGTAGCGAGCGAAGAGCGCGGGAGCGACCGACCTTCCGCCAAAACCGGCTCGCGGTCCGCGGCGGAGGCACGGCTGTGATGTAGCCGCGGCCTGCGCGCGCGGCCTTCGGACAAAGGATCGCCAGTCGAGGCACCATTCGCGATGAAGAAGTTCACGTTCAAGGGCGTGTTGGACGGGTTCCGCAGCAGCGTGCAGGCGGCGCCGCGCGGGACCGAGCAGGAGATCCAGGAGACCCTGCGCCCGGACCACTTCCAGATCAAAAAGGTACGTTCCGCGCGAGTCGAGCCCTCCACGCTCGAGTGGGGCCGTATCTACACAACCGGCCGCGGCGATCGCGTGGCGAGCGCTCTGTTGTGTCAACGTTCGACGTTGACACACCGCCGCACCAAAACAAAGCCGGCGATCGACTAAACAGACGTTATTTCAGTCGAAATCATGCGAAACGACCGTTCTGTAGATCTAAATCAGTCCTCGAGAGTGCCAACTAGTTGAATAATACAGAAAACAGTTTAATAAGCGCGCGGTTACCGTTACTTGATCACGGCGCGTAGTGCTAACCTTGAACATCTAGCGCAATATAAACATAAGCAGTTTAGTGTTAAGTGTTTTTGCCTTTCGGCCTTGCGGCATCAAATTTTAGTCGAGTAGTGTAGGGCGATCGTTTGTTATCTAGTTCGCGTTACTGGCGGCAGAATACCGATCATATTCAACTGATAACTGATTAGATAGACGCTGCATTCAATAATATCCCTTTAGAACCAAACTGTTTCACCACCAGGAAACACACGACACGTGTTTGTTGAAGTTATTATTATCAAAATCACATAAGCTGTAACTTGTAGGTACCTATTAGGTTCAGCAAGTCATTATATCCCAAGGTCCTGGAAGTTGATGGATGACCGAAAGTACTTTCATGACCACTTTCCTCGAACTTTTCTTATTATAACTGTTGAAGTTTTTCCCTGTGTCACGAATAGAATTAGAACTTAGTTCGTTTACCTAATAGAAAGAAAATATCTACATATACCGCGCGTTTTAAGGGTTCCGTAGTCAAACTAGGAACCCTTATAGTTTTGCCATGTGCGTCCGTCCGTCCGTCCGCAGCCTAGCGCATCGACTCTTAGTACTAGAAATAAGTCACGCCAACAAAGTGGTACAATAAAATGTAAAAAAATAATTGTTGATTTTATGTTTGCAGTAAGTATTTAACGGCTTCGAACTCTACACTGAGCATGGTCCGACAGGCTCTTGCGCGGTTTTTCGTAATTACACTGCATGATCGTTTCATAAGATATTTTTTTAATAAATAAACATCATAGGCGACTCAGGGAATAAGGGCTTGTAGTATTGTTAGGCGATGGGCTTGCAACCTGTCACTAATACACTAGTAAACTTCTTGGCCTGATTGTGCAAAATGTGGTTACAGAATTATCAACAAGTCTTTTTAGAGTGGTTGGTATTTCTGTAGCTCTGCCTACCCCACTCTGGGAATGAAGGCGTGATGTTATGTATGTATGTATAAACATCTGAGAACGATCTTTGTGGTATTGAACTAGTCCCAAATTAAGCTCTACATTTTTGGACTACCTATGGCGGTATAAAATCTCGGCAACAAGATATCTATGTGTAAAAATAAATTAAAAAGGTGCCTATTCAAAATCAGTCAAACATTTGGTCCCGGAGGGCACCGAACCGCCTCGTGTGTTTCATCCTTTTGTCGTATTTTGAAAAAGAATAAAAATCTTTTGTAAGTTTTGTGTTCCTATTTTCTAAAGGCTTTAGATGGAATTAAACGGAACTCACCAAGAGATAAAGAGACATTCATTCGCAACAATACAAAATTACATTACACCACCCAAATTCTCAATAATAGAGTTTTCCTCGCTAGAAATAGGAGCATATTTTTATAAACCTAGAAGCTTTCGCAGAAGCATTTCTTGTTAAGAGGTAATTTTCTATATGTGGAAAACATTTCCGTTTCAGATATAGGCAAGACATAAGCAAGAACTACCTAGATTATCCCACTGTCAATATCACTGGCAACACACTTGCAATATGAATCGGCAATATGTCTACGCGCACTCTATCTCTATCTCTTTTACTTATCCTAACCCTTAGCTAGATTGGTGGCGGTGTTGATGAACTTGTGTTCTAAAATCACACATGAATGGCGAAGATATTTCGATGAAACTCAGCATATAGATAGTCTTTACGTCCTGAATTAAGGAAGTAATGCTTTTCGTAGTGGACATTTAAACAGAATAGTACAGTCAGTGATTTTAAACGTCATTGTCTTTCTACTTTCGGTTTAAAGTTATGATAAACCACTAAACTTTTTTACTAATAAGCCTCCCATGTTTAAACTCTCATTCATAAAATTATTTAACATTCAAGAACTTTAGAAACGTAAAATTCTCGAGATATAACTATCAGAGTTCAAAAGTCGCTCGCAATTAGCTTCAAATATGAATCACAACGAATTACAGTTCGTTAGGACCAATTAAATCTATCCATGGGTTCGTTACACTTGTTACGAATGATATAGTCTTCTCAAAGACTACTATTCGCATTCTGTGAAAGTTAACGACTTCAAAGATCAAAGAAAATGCATAGAGGATACTGTAGCTGTTGCCCGCGACTCGGGTCGCGTAAAAAAAAAAATTAGTCCATGTTACTCTGTGATAATGTAGCTTTCTCATGGTGAAATAGTTTTAGAAATCGGTCCAGTAGTTTTTGAGTTTATTCGTTACAAACATACACAAATACAAAAATAAAGATCTTTCCTCTTTATAATAATAACATATAAAAATTATAGACGACGTATGGGTCCGCCTATTCCATTTTGATAGATTTCGACAGCTGTCTTTAAAACATTCGCTGAATGCATTACGTCTAGCCCTACTGGAACTTCTACGTTTCTCTCTACAGCATCAATATTTGAATTAAAAAGACAAAGGTAACCTAAAACACGTTTTATTTCTACATAGACTCATAATGTTGAAATATTATATCATTTGCAGGTGTATATATTGCGTATTATATTCTTTTTAGGTTAACCATATTGTAGCTATTCAAGGAATATATATATATAATGCTTGTCAAGTCTGTTAACAAACCACAAGGAGTTTCCACATAAGCAAACAATCATTTTAATTTCGTAATGATCGAAATGTCATAATACACATCTTCACTCAAGAGAACGAATTAAGTGAACACGTTGTGCTGAAATTATTTACAAAGTTGTTTCCATTTTCGCCCACAAGTGTACAAGGGCCTAGAAGTAACACTGCTCTTATAAATCAGAACCCCGGCGGTATCTCAAATTCCAATAGTCAAAGCTAATCTGGGTCATACACAGATTTAGGTCTTTCCTGTGGACACACCGAAATTTAACGTTTTTAAGGCCTAATTTTCTGGCTAAGCCCATTCCCACAACAACACCGTCAGGACTGCTATAGACCTATCATATAAAAACATAACTTATATGCACACAAGCTCTTAACTATTTTGATCACAGGAGAGACAACTTGTGTTTTTAAGAGTGTGTATGACCCTTCTAGACTGAATTGTGAATCGTGTTGCATATAATGAGTTTTGTTTTTAATACCGCCATTTGTTTAGCAGAGCAGAACATTCCTTAAGCATAATTAACTTGGGGAAAAATGAAAACATATATAGTATCTAATGGTAACATAAAGTTAGACCGTCCATAGTTAAGCTAGGTTATGTCATCGTGTTAGTAATAGTTTGTTGCTCATCCGTTTTCCGGGTCTTTATTTATTACGTTAGCTGCGTCCGTGATTTGCTACAAACGTGATTATTGCGGTTGCAGATCTTCAATTATTATTATTAGGTTCCTGAGCCCACTTGCCATCTGCAGCCTGCGCGCCTCCCTGCTCCATGCCATAAAAACTCACTTATACGCGATTATGGAACGCCCGCGACTTAGTATGTGTGGAATAAGCTTCCCGCTTCTCCCCCTGTTTTAATCTTTAAGGGGATCTCACTCTCTCTTTATTTAAGATGCTCTTGTCGGTGGAGTAATCACCAACCGCTCCAGTCCTCCCGTCAACCGCATGAATTCTGGTACGACCCAACCTTAAGACGACTGTGAAACAAACAATTTCCATACAAAATGCGTTAACGTTTTTCTCCCCTTAAACGTTTTCCGATTTGTACGATTTTTGAGTATGTTCTAGATATTTAGAAAAAGTAGGTTTGTACGTTTTCCTTCCCAAGAAAATATTTAATAAAGAGAAAATAATATTAAAAAACAAAAGCGGAAACTTACAGACCTAGATTTTCATAATATATATAACATAGGTATTCAAAAATCATGGAAATCCGATTAGATTTAGGGGGTGAGAAACGTTATCGCCCGAAGCTAAATTTGGTATGGATTATTTTTCACAGCTACGCGACTTTAGCATCACTTCACAATCCTCTTAACCTTTTCTTTTATCTGCTCAAAGTAATTTCTTCTTGGTCTTCTTCTGCCTCTCTTTCCCTCTATCTTTCCTTCTATGATGTTTTTAAGGAAAAGATCGAGTCGCAGCAGGTGTCCTATCATTGTTCCTCTTCTATTTTCTATTGTTGCTAGTAAATTCCAAAAATCCCTTCTCATTCCTCGTCTGCGTCTTAAAAACACCTGTGAAAAACACCTAGGTCCAAGGGTTAAACCAAAAGTCACAATCTAGTCCTCATCAGCAATAGTTTATTCAATATTAAATCTACCGTAATTGTACAATAGGCCTTGTTACATTAATATAGCCATGTTTTTGCAGTCGGGTTTTTGTATTTTTTGAATAGTCTAGTTTTTAAGTAAATCGATTCGATTAAGTATACAGAATATTGTAACAAACGCGTAACCAGTCGATAAATAAAATGAGCTCTTGCCGCGATGCAGTGGTTTATTGCTATACCCTCGGGTCACAAACAGTAAAATAAATATCAAGGGACAATCTCACACAAATTGACCTAGTCCCAAACTAAGCTCTAGGCTATGAGGTACTAGACAACGATTAACATACTTATGTAGAGGAATACATAGAAAAACTCTTTATCAGTCTTTAACCGTTAACTATCTCTTTAACGTTAATTAAGGCGCTGAACCGAAAAAACGGCCAAATAGTAAAACACATTTTTGCATAAAAAATATAATTAACTATTACTAAGGATAAAAAGATTTATATCTTCAATGTATCGACAAAATACTTGTATCCGTGCCATTAGTGCAGAAGAGACAAGACTATTAGCAAAGCGTCCTCGGCATCTGGCACCACACCAAACTATTAAGTAATTGCATACATTTGACCGCACCTTTCGTAAATTGCTAAGAGATTACCTAACATATCGTATTTAGTTACATTTGGGAGCTAACATTTAAAAAAAAATCTTCAAAGTCATGGCAATTTTTGGCTCATGCATGACAATATAAACAATGATTATAGTTAGGTTAAATAATAATACATATAATACACTTAAATTAATAACACATAGAATTATAGTTTCACTAGTTGTTTCCCGCGACTCCGTCTGCGTAGAAGTCGTTTATCGCTATTCCCTCAGACACCGTTTTATTTTGAGATAAAATGTAGCGTACGTCCAATTCCAGACTATAATCTATCTCTGTGCCAAATTCGTCTAGATCCGTTCAGCCGTTCTAGCGTGATTGAGTAACAAACGTCCATCTATCTATCCATACTTTCACATTTATAATAGTACTAAGATACAGTCAACGCCTAAAACTTGAAGCCACAAATGGAAGCATGTAGGCGTAGTTTTCTCGTATCTTCTCGCAACGACACACACATAAGTGCACAAATGGGTAACGATCAAATAGTTGGACCATAGTTAAGCGTAGTTAACCATGCAAACAACAAAAAAGAAAAATCGAAACGCACAACGGAAAAGTATCATAGAAAATTAAATTGAGTGAGTTAGCGTGCCCAACTTTTTGG
Organism: Acleris holmiana; assembly: GCA_949316455.1. Taxonomy (NCBI): domain Eukaryota; kingdom Metazoa; phylum Arthropoda; class Insecta; order Lepidoptera; family Tortricidae; genus Acleris; species Acleris holmiana. The sequence goes on from OX438774.1 coordinate 20,146,862, forward strand.
ACCTTACCCAAATAGTGTCGTAGTGAGTAGACCAAATTTGGTTTAGTTTGATTGTCATCACATTGGTGGTCCACGTTTCTGCGTTATTTATTTTAAACTTGCAGATTAATTGTTACGAAATTGACTTGTGTTCCAAATGTTTTTGTTATCTTTGAGTTTTTAGACACTTAATGATGTCTGTGCTTAAAATCGTTTCGATAATGTAGCATAAAAACATAATAGATATTAAATCTCAACAGTTATTCTGTGGCACATCTTTATTATATCCATAACCAAAAGATACTTGTGATCGTCCAAATCCGAGGTATCCCATATAGCTTCCTGCGGCAACTGTGTTTGTCACTACTATTTTAATATTTATCATTGCAACAAGAGCGATGGCGCCGTAAGTTCTAGCTGGCCACGTGAATTACACTTCCCTGTGTCCTGTTTAATATAAATCCACAATCCACATAACATGCATTTATCCTGTGTCCGACATTTGGTCTAAAAGCCTAATGGCTACATAATGGATCAAAATGGCAGACCTCATCCCCTTTATTATCTTCCACTTCCACAAAAGACCCATTTACATTTTTACGACTATTGGTTTTGGCAGAGCAATCTTCGGCTAGGTATATTCATTTCTTGTCATTCTGTCCTTGGTATATCTCAAATTTGATAAAGGTGTTGATTAAAGAGAGGTTAATTTACTTTGGGATTGATGCGCTTACGAAAATGATTACTGGATAAGTCAACTGGTGACAGGTGATCAGGCAGACACCGATGTTGAAGAAATAGTCTATTGCGGTAGCGGAATATCTTCCGTTGCAGTATACTTTACGGATTTCAAATTTAAAGTCGAAAATACCCATAAATGCTTAATTAACAATACGCTAGCCGTACACTAAAAATAATTAGACATTTAAACACTTAGCTACAAATTGGCTACAAAGAATTATAAAAAAAGACAGAAACTGGGTCGACACGAAAGATCCATTAGTTACCAGATCTGAACAAAACTAACGTGCTCGTAATAGGCAATATAGGTCCACATTGTGTCTATTACTATCGTTAATACGTTGAGAATCCCGCTAATATTATAAACGCGAAAGTTTGTAGAGATAGATGTGTGGATGTTTGCTCTTTCACGCTGCTACGACGGATTTAGATGAAATTTGAAATGGAGATCACTTATTCCCTGCTTTAAAACATAGGATTCTTTATATTCCGGAAAATTTTATAGTTCCCGAGGGAATATTAATACTTGAAATAAACGTCGACGAAGTCGCGGGCAGGAGCGAATAATAAATAAAGTGCTGGAAACAACAATGGCGTAGTACTAAATATTGATTCACGATGTTCCCCCGTCATCGGTAGGAAAAATAACATTTGCGAACGCGTTGATAAGAGCGGAATTTAATAAAACAGTTCATATGTATGCAGATGTATCTATGTGGGTACTTGTATGAACAGTTGTAACCATCATTTATGTTATTATGAGGAAGATTTGTAACCGGTTGAAGGGATGCTAATCTCCTAATACAAACTAAATAATATAGCATAGAAAAGGCCAACTAATAAGAAGATAACTGATCAATGAGATGCAATATCTCATGTTATAGCAATTGCGCGTCATAGCTCTTCTTTCAAGAGCCAATAACTATATTTTTAGTGATCAAGTTTGCATCTAAAAATTACCATCAAAAACACCGGAAAATGTATTATTCATGGGAATTTACATGCTCATTTTTCGGTAGCGGTAAATGGATAAAACAATCTGGTTTTACCTTTCTAACTAGATTATCTTACAATAATAAATATCAAAATATTTAAGGAGTGATTTAGTAACAGTAATATATTGTAGTCTTACCAATTACCAATGTTACTGAACTGGAATCTCCTTTTTCAGCATTGGTATTAAAATGAATTTGTCTGAAATAAAAATTTGAAAATAAAATATTTCGAATCGATCGGTAACACTTTTGGTTAATTCAAGGTCGAGTGTAAATATGTTGTAAAGGAATTACTTTCAATAACATATTTATTTTTTCTATTTGATTGCCATACAACACAGGGTTATACGCTATAATACTTAATCAAACCAAACTGACTACAGTTGGAAATCGCGTCTAAACTAAAATCAAAACCGTTTTGTCCACCAGACCTTCGAGGCGAGGTCAAACAACCAACATTAGGTAATATATGTCGTCGCATGTCTGTCCGATTGCTCGCCTCAAATTACATCACCAATTACACTTCGTCGCTTTGTGCCACGTGTTTGTTGAAATCATTATTTTACGTTTAAAACAGTTAATTAACACTGTGATGATAATTTAAGGATAGCTGTCAGCTTAAAGCAAAATGAAATGGGTGGTCATTTTGAGGATAGATATTTTCAAACTAAATCTTTATTTTTTAACCGACTCCAAAAAAAGGACAAGGTTCTCAATTCGTTGGGGTTTTTCTTATGTTTGTTACCCGATTACGCAAAGACCGCTGGACCGATTAAAACATATTTTTTTGTTCGATTGGGTATACTTTCTAGTTGGTCCCATTTCCAGCACGTCGAGATCTGGTGATGGGATTTTGGAGAAATCGAGGAAACTGCTCAAATATTATAAAAAGAAATATACGTGGATGACACAACAGTAGGTATATTATGATCATTAAATGGTATGAAACAAAATAAATGTTTTAAAAAACTAAAAACCGTCTAGAAAACTTTCCTTTTAAAATGATAGTTAATAGATCAGTCCAACTGAAGTCGGCGTCCCACTATATTAACCAAAAGCGGAACTCAGTTGGACTGACCTTAGTACCTATCATTAGAAAAGAAGTTATCTCTTACTATTTGGTACGATTTTTATTGATTACAAAAATAATGTACACGCATTAAAAGTCTAGGACAAGAAGATAATTATCCTAACTCGAAGCCGTTTATTGAAATAAATATTAATATGGGGCATTTTTAATGTTGCGTCTTCAAATTTGTAAGTGTACTACCCCTGGGACTCTATTCTACCGTGTTATAACGATAGTGACGTTTGACGTGTTTTAGAATCGTTTATGACTCGGTCGCCATTATTGTGAATGACATAAGAGTTATCAAAACGTTGACAATACGGAAACACGTCAAAGACGTTATCGTTATTACCGTGTAGAATCTCAGCCCGCCCAGAATAGAGGCCCAGGCCGTCTGTCATTTGCCTGTCAAAATGTTCCAAGGGTCTCTAGAAACATTAAACATTGAACAAACAACATGAACTGAACATTTAATTGTTGAAGTAATTAAAGATAAGGGTATAAAATTGCAACTCCTCGAAATTAAAGCCAGTTTCCTAAAAATACACTACTGTATGCTTATGACGAGGGGTTCCCTGAAATCGTCGGTTGTTTCGAGTGATTCCTCGGTTGTTCGCTACATATTTAACGAGACGAGTCACGGAACCGTAGCAAGGTCAGCGGGCCAGAGTTTAGGCGATAGAGCAATCACGGCTTCGTCATGTTAGACGGGCTTCAACGTTTCACCTTTCTGGAATAGGGGTGGGTTATCATATTGGCCTGTGGCAGAAAGCTCAAGCTCTACGAAAGAGAATAGTGATGAATCGATTTGGAGTAGTATTTATCACTACATAGTATAAAACATAGTCGCTTTTTCTGTCCCTATATCCCTATGTATGCTTAAATCTTTAAAACTACGCAACGGATTTTGATGCGGTTTTTTTTAATAGATAGAGTGATTGAAGAGGAAGGTTTATATGTATAATACTTTAATCCGGAGCGAAGCGAGGGCGGGTCGCTAGTGTAAATATAAAACTGTGCCGCGACTGACTGATAGATAGGGGTGCACTAAAAAATATTTTTCAAAAACCGACCCCCAACGGGACGAAAAAGGGGGAGTACCGGGAAATTACGCGGACGAAGTTGCAGGCGTCCTCTAGTCTAATAAATGAAAAAAAATAGTCTATATAATTGTGGTTTTCTTTGAGCTACCCAACTATACTCCCAAGGATGCATCTCCAAAGTTAGGGGTCGTATTATAACGTAGTATATAAACTACATAATGGTCATATTATATACTGGTTTGTATAATGGTTGTATTTCGGATATCGTAAACTTTTCAGGATTTCTTAAAAAGCCATCGTTTAGAATCCAGGTTATGTTAGACAGGGACCGGCCCGCAATCCCATTCAAGAAGTTTCGAATGGGTTCTTATGAGTGTTTTACTTAGAAAAGCCGTTCGATTTGCTTTTAAAACCCGCTATCCCATTCAAGGGGTTTCGTATGGGTTTTATAAGTGTTTTACTTAGAAAAGCCGTTCGATTTGCTTTTAAAACCCGCTATCCCATTCAAGGGGTTTCGTATGGGTTTTATAAGTGTTTTACTTAGAAAAGCCGTTCGATTTGCTTTTAAAACCCGCTATCCCATTCAAGGGGTTTCGTATGGGTTTTATAAGTGTTTTACTTAGAAAAGCCGTTCGATTTGCTTTTAAAACCCGCTATCCCATTCAAGGGGTTTCGTATGGGTTTTATAAGTGTTTTACTTAGAAAAGCCGTTCGATTTGCTTTTAAAACCCCCTATCCCATTCAAGGGGTTTCGTATGGGTTTTATAAGTGTTTTACTTAGAAAAGCCGTTCGATTTGCTTTTAAAACCCCCTATCCCATTCAAGGGGTTTCGTATGGGTTTTATAAGTGTTTTACTTAGAAAAGCCGTTCGATATGCTTTTTTAAGCGTTATTTTAAGGGTTATATGTGCTTTAGCTGTTAAGGTTTCCCTTATAGTAAAGGGTTAGTTTTACAAATAACTTAGTCATATATTTCGTTCCAAGAGGTTATTCTTTTAGTGGGGTATTCTATTGAGAGGTTAGTCTTTCAAAGGCTTTTATCGGTGAATTTGTGGGCGGGTCCCTGATGTTAGGTTTGTTTTATAACCAACTATCCATTATTATCTTTATATATTATGATATGTACCGCTAAAGTTATTTAAGTACTGATTGAAGTAGCTATTAGTGTTGAATTTTAAATGATACTTAAAAAAAAGGAATAAGACAAATGAGGAAGATTGGATAGATAATAATCAAAAATGTACTCGCGTCGGCACCATGAGATTAATTTAATTATGCTGTTTTTCCAGCTGGCACAGTATTTCAGTTCAGTTGTTAAGTTTTAATGAAATAATAACCTATATTTTCGTTCCTTCAGAGACGAGAAAATTGCTGAAAATTTTACTTTGTAATTACTTTTATAACTTTTTTACAATAAAACCTTCCCTTTTAAATTATTTGGAAGTTAGCATTAGTTACAATCCGAGTTTTGACTCCATTTTATTTTAACAGAATAACGAAAATGAAATGACATTAGAGTAAGCCAGTTATTTTGAAATGATAAACGCTCGTTTAAAGATTAAGCACGCTCAAGGTTTGAACGAACTCGTTTATATAATGATCTGAATTTAAATGAACATAATTAATTTCATCCCGGTCGCCATTCGCCATTGCCAAAGACAGCATAACAAACATATTTATCTCTTAATGCATGCGGGAAACAAGGGTGGACATTGAATTATTAAATTTGTTCTTTATGTAGGTACTTCAAGGCGATCTTTCACAAGTCATAATAAAGCAATTCTAATAAAGCTTCCCAAAGTTGTCCGTTGTCAGTCTTTTCAAAAATCTTCCCACTTTCCATCGTCGTTGAAGGATATATTTTCAATATACGTTTGTGTCGTACCAGTTCAATCAGCAGAAAACGTTTTCCGGACGTTTTCCCGTCAATCGTTTAATGAAAAGACTTTTACTCATCCGCGTTTAATCCGAGAGGATACTCCAACTTTGACGATGGAAGAATGCTGTGAAATCGGAACGGGACTCGTAAGCTTCCAAAACTGTCGTTCTCTTTTAAAATTAGATTATCCCTGATATTTATTGATATTACACTAGTAGATTGGACAGAGGGGGGTAAACGGCATTTGTTGAAAGATAATAAAGTCTCTAATCAAGTTTATTTTCTGTATAGGATAGAAAAGACCAAAGGGGACACAGACCACAGTTTACCTGATGATGACTCTGAATTCTTAAATGATTAGCTGTGGAGGGGATGTCACGTTACATTGTTACATACATACATAACATGACGCCTTTATTCCCAGAGTAGGGTAGACAGAGCTACAGAAATACCAACAATTCTAAAAAGACTTCTCTATAATTCTGTAACCACATTTTTCACAATGACTTGACTGCTCTTGAGATGAATATCTATTTAATCGGATGGGAGGGCGATAATTATTGAATACCTCGTATAGATACGACTTATAAAGAGTTACATACATACATAACACCACGCCTTCATTCCCAGATGGGGTCAGCAGAGCTACAGAATTACCAACAACTCTAAAAAGACTCTTAACAATTTAAATTGTTACAATTTGTTAATTTTGATTCTGTTCTGTCTTCGACCTCACCTACCGCGATAATATAGATATTCAACCACCATTTTCCAGTGGCTTCAGTGTGTAGGTATCTTATTTGCCTGGCATAGAAACGACACTAAGTCTCCGTGACAGAGACGAGCATGCAATTTCACGGGGATCGGGCGGGCAGTCCAGCCGTGAAGGTGGACCGGCCCGTTCAACTTAGTTATTTTTTGAAATAGTTATAAATTGGGATTGTTTGGTTATGAAGATAGAAAAATTACAATTTCTGAGGGTATCGATCAGTGAATATCAGTACCGAAATCTTATCTACTATCCTATGTTACTATGACCTAGCTGTGCAGTTCATTTAACGGTGAGCGTAAAGGACAGAGCTATGGCAGTTATATAGCTGTTCTTTTCACTGAGCGTAAACAGGACCGCATAGTTATGTTTAATAACCCCCCTGTTATCTATATTCTACTAATATTATAAATGCGAAAGTATGTGTACTACGTGAACGAATTCGCGCGCAGAACCTAGTTTGTTATATATCTGTTGCCACCTGTTCTCTCCTTTCAATTAAGAAATGTTCTGTATCGAAATGTTATATGCCTGTTCTGTTGATTTATGTCGGTGAAATCAATGTGACCTCTAAACGTATGAAACAACATGAAGCAATAACAGGATCCAATCAGCGTGTCCTTAAGACGTCCGGTCACCACGAACGTCTAGGACTTGGTATTAGGATGAGTAATACCAAATAGGGACCGTGTGCTGCATTACAACGTGTTAGCTCAAGGGCTTTCTTGAGTTAACTTTTATGTCTATAAAAGAGAGAGAAGATACCTTCTTGAGAGTGAGAAGATACCTTCTTTAGCATTTCGCTTGTTAATTTTTATTGAGAACTGCATTACGAGAGGGAGATGAAAGTTGTGCCTGTTAGCAACAGTAAATAGGCTTTCGAATAGGTAGATGATAAAGCGCAATTAGCAGTCCGCTTTTTGAATTTCCTTCAGTCAAACTGAGGAGCTTATTATAAGATTGCGGTGGTTGTAAATTAGGTACCGTCTTGATTCCATTCGAGCCTAACAAGAGGATAGATACTCGTACATCCACAAATGTGTAAATTTGAACTTGCTCTTGTTTCTATTGGCTTTGGCTGCTATTTAAATTAATGTCAACGGAATAATCTCTCTAAATTGGCATTCTTATTTTGAAATGTTGGTCTAACTCAAGTGTTACTGAAACCCTCAATATTTGTACCATACATACACACATAACATACATAACATCACGCCTTTATTCCCAGAGCGGGGTAGGCAGAGCTACAGATATACCAACAACTCTAAAAAGACTTGTTTATTATTCTGTAACCACATTTTGCACAAGTAGGCTAAGTTTTTACAAGTGTATTAGTGACAGGTTGCAAGCCCATCGCCTAATATTACTACAAGCCCTTATTCCCTTAGTCGCCTCTTACGACATCCACGGGAAGACACGGAGTGACACTATTCTAACCCGGCAACCACACGGGACAATGTTTGTACCCTTACTGATAAACGTTCAATAAGCTTGGAATAGTTATGCCATGCTTTGTTATTATCTGTCATTGTAACATTTGTATTCGACTAATAGGGACAAAGCACGGCATAACTATTACAAGGTTATTCAACGTTTATTAGGCGATGGGCTTGCAACCTGTTACTAATACACTAGTAAATATCTTAGCCTACTTATGCAAAAAGTGGCTACAGAATTATCAACAAATCTCTTTAGAGTTGTTGGTATTTCTATAGCTCTGCGTACCCCACTCTGGGAATGAAGGCGTGATGTTGTATGTATGTATGTATTAGTAAGGCGGTTAGTAAAACCTTCGCTTCAGTTTGAATTTGAAATTCTAGTTTAAACTAGACTAATCATAGTGTGTAAATCTCAAGTAAGAATATAAGTTCAGTCTTATATTTTCACAGCTTACTAAATATGGAAAACTTTATTACCTGTTCGCTAAGTATAATTAGTAATTATAGTGAAAGCTTTCCAACCCGTAGTTGTTTAACTCCCGTAGTTTCGACATTGAGTTTGAGAGCCACTGTTCTGGAGAGGTCATCCGGCGAGTATGAGGGATGAAGTTATACGTTAGAGATAGAGAGAGATCCATAAAATAGTCTTGCAGCACAACTTCTAAGTATCTGTGTCAAGTTTGATCGGTATTTGGTTCACAAAAAGGTTCTAAGGTGATCTATCCTAAGATAAGGTTGGGCGACTGTTTAATTTAATCTATAGGGTTACAGGTTAACCGTTGCAATTTTAATCAATTTTTGTAAATAGATTGAATGTTAAGAACGTACATTACCGGAGCTTAGACATATATATATAAGAAATAGGTAATAAAAAAAATCTTCATGTGTTTGTTGGTAAGTAATGTTAGAATGGGTGGGTCTTGTTAGTTAAATTTGGACCAGTTCTAGCAATAGTAATAGAAAGAAATTCCAAAAGTGAAGTATGCTAGGCTTCCTACGAATTGAGAACCTCCTATTTTATGAAGTCGGAAAAACAATAATCCAAAAAGAATGAATGCCTTTATGATAAGGAGAAGGCACACAAGCACTCAGGCCACCTGATGGTAAGTAGAATCTAAGACTACAATCCTAAGACCTCAAATGCATTGCCAATGCACCGGTTGTTTACCAAAACAAATTCAGCGTAAAAGTGAGAAGTTTAGTCTTCTCGCGATCGCCATCGTTTCTTGTTATTACTTCTTTTACTGTCCACAAAAGATAAGAGGTTCGAATGAGTTCTGCTAATACTCTCCAACGACCTCTCTTAATAGAATGTTCGATAACCCAGCACTTAACACTGTGGCCCTATACCTCGGATGATCACAATAAGAATCAATGGCGGGGAAAATTACGAACCTAATTTCCGAACGTGATACAATTCAAGCTGACGGCTCAGTTTGCCAAGTTTATTTTGTAGAAAAATGACACGAACAGTTTGAGTGTACGGTGTTACTTTAAATATTGAACCAAAAGAAAGATTTTAGCTTCTGTGTTTCCTACACAAGAAAGGATACCACATTTAAGTTCGTGTGTGTGACATATGATTCATTTACATTATTGATAAGTTTTCAGTTTCGAAGTTTAGTAATTAATATTATTTTTCTAGTGACACACCGAAGGGTCTGTAATTGCCGCCATAACACCTACCTGTCAAAACAACCCTTAACTTATGACAGGCGGAAATCGGCCGCGGGCCAAAACAAAGATGGCGCCCAACTAGGTCAGTTGCACGCTGAATTAATCTCACCTAGGGATGCCAAACCGGTGTTTAGTTGCGTTCCAGTTTGCTTGTTTTAGGTTAGTGTTATTTAGGAGGTTTATAGGTTAGGTTTTATATGCATGTTGTTTATATTAAAAGATTCCAAGAGCCAGATATTCAAAATCCTATTATTAGGTCATGCGTTGAATAATGCAAAGGATTGGTGTGTTTGTTCATTGTTTTGATTTTGTTTAACTAATTCCATAAAATAAACATTTATAAATTAACAACGGGAAAATTACGCAGAGTTTTTCAAATATTTTTCCAGATCCTTTAGTGTAAGTAAATATTTTGATTTAATACGACAAGGCCTACGTAGAGCTTAACAAGACGAATGTATTTTTTGAAATCCCTAAAGTTAAAGTCCTTCGCAGGTCACAACCCTACCCTTGGTCCCTCCGCGTTGTCTCTGGACTTAAGACCATAGTGAAATAGAATTACGCTTGTCACAACGTAGCTGGCAGGTTGTAAATTGGGTTTATAGGTGGCCAGTGTCGGGGGATCTTGCCAAAGCTGGGTAATGTGTAAAAGGAGGATTGTTTACAAAAAGACCTATACAAAACAGTATTACTTTTAGCTTGAAACAAATAGAAAGTCTTTTTAACATCGTGGCATTGCGTATTGGTCCTTTGGTTTCGCAATCAGTTTGCAATTAATTTGAATACTAACAGATGGCATTGTGATTTCTCCACGTCCTTAAACTAATAAAGCAATTCAAGGCATTCCCTAGAAAATAGAGAAAATTATGGATATGTAGTTGTAAAAAATACGGAAGCGTCTACAGACCACGTTTTGCCAATCAGGGAATTAAATTATTGAATAGAGATACAAATATAATACGACGCAACGTAATATCTTAACAGTTGTCTCTATTCCACAACCATCAACAATGTGTTAAAAGGAAACAGAACGTTATATAGTCAACTGTTATCGCCAATGATGTATGACGCTTGTAGGATTAGTCATTCGCAGACTTCACACTAAACAGTTCTGAAACGAGCCGCTCGGTGTGCACTACGTTCAAGTTAGTACCAATTTCACGATGTTAACCACTTAACAGACGATTAGAGCGTTAACAGTTGTCAAAATGTATGAACCAACAGTCGATTAACATTGATTAAATTTAACATCGTATGGTGAAATTGGTACTTCGGCAAACTGGTCACTGTCATTGTTAGTGGACGGAATCCATAGTTATTATTTTATCGAAACACCTTTAGACGAATTTTCATTTCATCGTAAGGTATTTCTCGCCGCATGGTGTTACCTAAAATATTCTCATTAAACATGATGGTTTCTGCAGAAAATAGCATTCGATGAAATTCAATTCGATGAAATGATATAATCATATATACATACATAACATCACGCCTTCATTCCCAGAGTGGGGTAGGCAGAGCTACAGAAATACCAACAACTGTAAAAAGACTTGTTGATAATTCTGTAACCACATTTTGCACAATCAGGCCAAGAAGTATACTAGTGACAGGATACAAGCCCATTGCCTGACAATACTACAAGCCCTTATTCCCTTAGTCGCCTCTAACGACATCCACGGGAAGACATGGTGTGACATTATTGTAACCCGGCAACCACACATTGAAGTAAAGAAAGAAAGCAAACAATTTATTGCATTTAATCAACTTTGTACTATACAATCTTTTCGGTTTCTGCAAGTTTGGGTACAGAATATGTCTCGACTGGACTATCGCTTCGGTTCGCCCTAAAATACAAACTTGGGGTAATGTGGGGTGACACTGGGATATTTATAAATGAGATTTGCTCGAGTCATACTCACATTAATTAATCTTTATTCAGTAAAACTTAAACGATGATGCGAACCGCATTGTATAGTCTTGAGAATTCAAATGTCTATGGGTCTCAGATTCCACTTACCATCAGGTGGCCTGAGTGCTTGTGTGCCTTCTCCTTAACATAAAAAAAAAATTGTTAGTCCCATCCGATGTCAAATTAATAAAATGCCAAAAAACTAATTGTAATCTTCTCAGGACGTCCTTCCTTCTATAAATATCTAACAGTTACTATCCGCCGCAATATTAGCATCGGCTGATGAGACTGTTAACTCTAACTGACTATACTAGCGGCAATAGTCCACCTTGACAGCTGTCATTACAGCGTTACACAGTTGACTAAATTATGCCACGAATTATAATAAAATTCCTATGCCTTACGTTGATAGCAACATTATCCAATTCAAATCTGGCGTTATCCAGTCTATGGGAGGTTCATAACAAACGCGCACATGCCAAGCATATTTTCATATCATTTCCCAGACGTCTCATTGTATATGATATCAGCGGCACCATAGACAATGCCAATACGACCTCTGCCGCACGTGACTCCACTCCAAACGAACGTCATTTTTATTTTCGTTTTCCATTCCGTTGCACGCGTGCATAACGATAAAACACTTCCACAAAGCTTATGCAATTTTTTGATTCCATCTATCTGTTTAGTATCATGCCGCTAGTCAGCGGCCCTTCCTTATCTCCTCTCCACTCAAATATGGATTGAGTTTTGTTGGCCAGACAAAAAAAAAAGTTTTTGATCGGAAAAGTACGTATTTATCTTGCTTTATCAGTCAGCTTTAGTATCCATCGATAAGCTAATTGGAATACTGCAAAAAAATTACTGCTCACTTTTTTTTTTGAGTTTTCGACAGCATTACCTGCATGTCTCTTGCTTCTAAAGTAGATTTGCTGAACACAATCACTAAATTTATTGATAAGGGATGCCATACTTCCTATCATGAGTTTCTGTCATAAATGTTCGTACCATCGTGAGAAAGCAGGACAAATACGAACATCCCACTAATAACGACGTCATGAGATAATGCAGTACATGAGTACTTCTTTCTAAATATCAATAAATCTGTTAAATACATAAGATATGCAAATTAATTGAGTCTGTTCAAATCGTCGCGCCATTTTCTTTCAACTTACATCCCATCAATGGTCGTAAAAAAACATTGTTGATGCGTTCCGTTTTTATTTACTAATATACCTTATTATTACTATTCGGACCTCGCGCCACAGATTATATTACGGCTGCAAATGGAACGTGGCCCGAGAATGCGTAATGGCGGGCTGTCAAATGAGTCATTAATTTCGTAGTCTGTGACGTCATCGGCTGGATTCCTAACGAGTACGAATCAATTGCGGCCCGGCCGAATCACGGTATTTGGTTGTTAAAATGACGTTAAATTCGTATACACTAACGAGTGTTTTTACTATAAAGGAACGGGGCAAATTGCCAACATTTAATTACTATTCTTGGTTTGTTTGCTGTTTAGTTTATAGCTTTGCAAAAGAGAGTTATGATCCGGTGACAGGTGGAACTATAATATTAACAGGTAGCAATATTAAGCAGCAGTTTTTTGCTAAAATAATAGTTTAGGTTGCCAGTTTCATGTCGCTGATAAAAGAGAATTTAAATTAGTGTTTGTAGAAACGAGTTGAATGAACCACCGTTTTGTTGATAACTCCAAGGGTCCCGGTTACGCAATCTACGGGTTATCTTAACTTTGTTCTTTATTTCGATCGTGTAATGAGGCGTTTCACAGACTGAACTAGTCTAGACTCGACTAGCACAGGACCGACCGTAGCGGGGATCTTTGGGAAAGGCATTTCTCCAGCAGTAGTAGCAGTGGACAGGGTTCGACTGATATATATTACAGTATAAGAGACACGTGTGGTTGCCGGGTTAGAATAGTGCCACTCCATGTCTTCCCCTGGATGTCGTAAGAGGCGACTAAGGGAAAAAAGGGCTTGTAGTACTGTTAGGCGATGGGCTTGCAACCTGTCACTACAAGTTTTTTAGATTTGTTGGTATTTCTGTAGCTCTGCCTACCCCACTCTGGGAATGAAGGCGTGATGTATGATGATATGATGATATGTATGTATGTATATATGTATGTATGTGGCGTGATGATATGTATGTATGTACAGGAGACCGTTTGCACGAAGTGTGTATTTTCTTAATTACAGCCTATTTTACTAACATAGAGTACTTACCAGTATTCAATCGCAGCACGAAGACTGAAAATCAATTTCCCCGAATTGTGCCAAATATACTAGCAGGAGTGAACTATGAAACAGCCGTTTAGTATTGGCAGCGTCAATATAGACGTAAACTAGAAGCAATATTACGACGGAAATCCGCGCACTAGCATACAAATATTCCTCTCTACGAGATTTATTCGCAATCTCTCTTATTGAAGCCTTCATATTCCTTTAGGCCTTTCTTATTCAGACAAGCACAAGGTTCGTATAACAATTTAAAGATTGTTTGAATCTTCTGTAGGGATATATACATATACATTTATATGTAGATATAGCGTTAGTATACTGTAATTCTATGGAACTTGCTAACTATGTAAACAAACAATATATTGAAATTGACATCTAATGTCAATTTTAGTATGGCGGCTTGTTTACATAGTTAGCAAGTTCCATAGAATGACACTTTATACCAGACCTATAGAGTAAGAAATGGTATGTGGTATTTTTTGTGGTGGGGTGTTGTACATTCCTTTATGACATGCGAGATATCAATTATTTTTAGAAGAAACAAGATTTTTTTTAAAAAATTGGTATAGTCCATTTGACATCTTGAAAGTAGTCTTAGCCGGATAGCATCGGATCAGTCATTTAAGTATTATGGTTACATACATCATCAAAAAACTAGACAATCAAATTTCATAACGTACAACCCGAAAAAAATGCTCCTGTTTTGTGACTCGTGTGGTTTCCGGGTTAGAATAGTGCCACTCCATGTCTTCCCGTGGATGTCGTAAGAGGCGACGTAGGGAATAAGGGCTTGTAGTACTGTTAGGCGATGGGTTTGCAACCTGTCACTAATACACTGGTAATCATCTTAGCCTGTTTGTGCAATATGTAGTTACAAAATTATCAAGAAGTCTTTTCAGAGTTGTTGGTATTTCTGTAGCTCTGCCTAACCCATTCTGGGAACAAAGGTGTGATGTTATGTATGTATGTTTTATGTAATGGAATCTCCCTTTAAAAATATTTTACATCATTTTTCAGTCATCATACGGTTTTACGTCTTTGTTATATATTTTTTAAACTCGTGGTTTTTAGACCAGATGTTTAGAAGATCTGTAATTAATAATCTAGACTGAATAAGACACGGCGGCGGGCGTCTAAAGATGCGTCAGAAATTACAGTTTTCTATGACTATGAGACTCTGCTAGTAACGACATGCTATTTAACTAATAAATAATAATAATAGAATTATAACTTCAAACATACGTGTTGGTAAACCTGACCTCAGCCTAATATTTCCTAGTTCGACCACGTTCGCCTTTTTGCAGTTACTGCGCAAAACTGTGCCAAGTTGCGCCGCGGCCTATTAAAAAGTTTTTAAAGCAACTTTGAGGTCAGCTTACCCTAATTTGGAACAGTTTTAGTTACATAGTATTAGGTAAGCCACCATGGAGATTCAGTTCGGAGATAATACGTTTCTAGCAAATTGTTCCTTCATTGTAGAAAAGTCACGTCATGTAAAAAATACCTTAAAAAATATCGTTGGCTTTCTACGACAGTGCAATAGTGGCTTAATAGTTTAAATTGTTGATCCTACAAGTTAAACAGTCCTCGTCGGTAGAGAAGCATTTTAAACGCTCTGTGACAGACGTTCCTCTTCTATTTACTCTAGAAGAGGAACAATGATAGGACACCTGCTACGACACAACCTTTTCCTTAAAAACATCATAGAAGGAAAGATAGAGGGAAAGAGAGGCAGAGGAAGATCAAGAAGAAATTACTTTGAGCAGATAAAAGAAAAGGTTAAGGTTGGGTCGTACTAGAAAGTCAAGCAGTTGACGGAGGACCGGAGCAGTTGGCTATTACTCCACCGACAAGAGCGGGGCTCCTAAATAAAGAGAGATAAGAGTGACAGACGTATTTAATACTATCTTATTTTAACAAATAGCTGCGTCCCTTTCGGTGTATCAGTCCGACTGTTGGTCTGTGGGCGCCTTAACACACATTTTCTCTCGTAACTGTCAAATACTATACCCACACACACACGCACAAGTGACACATGAATCAAACCGCGTGGAAGCGACTACGGCTCGGGTGGTGAGCTGCGACCCCGGTACCCCACCGGTGGGGGTGACCTTTGTGGGAGTGGGAGGGCTCTACACGCGATTACAGAGCTTAGCAAGCTTGTTGAGATTCGCACAGGATTCGGTTTTTTTGGACGTGATGACTTGTTTTGCTGTGAACAGACATTAGGACATTACGGATGTAGTGTATTTGAGATAGGACATCATATTTTGTCGCATTGGTTCGTATTTATCTCGCATTCTCAATTAGCTTATCGATGTGTTGTGAAATCATTTGAAAAAGCAATATACATACGAACGTCTCCAACAAAGATGTAGGTATTAATTGTATGGCCAGGAGGTCGATTCTTCCTTGTAAAACATTGACACAGTTATGAATCTTATTTTCTTGACAGTAATGGCGGCCGAGTTAAAAGCAATACGATAACGTCATGTCAAAGGCAATATTGTTTTACCAGGACCAGAGCCTGTAGTTTCGGGAGTCGTCAAAAGCATAGTTGTAATTCCAGCCGTAACCATATGATTAGAAAGAAAGAAAGAAAGAAATTCATTTATTTTGCAAACAATTAACAAACCGAGGAAACTACAAATACTTACATAAGAATTGGACACAATTGCATGCAAAAATGGATACCACTCAGCATGAAGTCGAGTCGCTTGTGAGCGCCACGACGCTGGTCTTCCGTGGATCCAGGCGCCCGCGTGTGCGAGACAGCGAACAGGCAATTACATAATTAGATAATGACATTTAAATTGCTAGGTGAAACTACTCTTAGCTGCGCATATAACCTAACTATTTTGTAAATAAAAAAAATATGGGGAAAAAATGCGGGATAACAGGAAATATAGCAATAGGATGTATACAAATAATTTATTATAGTATATTAATAGAGGCGGATGATAAAAGAGGCGAACGATGGACGATGGAAGGAGGCGGGTGACGACACAGAACGGCTATGTTTGAGCCAATTGCAAAGTCATGAGGTGTTACTTCAATTTTCTTTTTAAATAAAATAGTGATGAGGATTTTCTTACTGGGGGAGGTAGGTTGTTCCAGCATTTCGTGGCAGCGTACCGGAAGCTGCCGCAAAATGCTCCCATTACATTATGCAAACAATGACTGACCGTCCTTAAGATTTTTCTGTTTCACTTACTGATTGACTGCTAGAGAATGCCATTGGGTATTATGTTCGCCATTTGTACTTTATTGTTTTGTGCAGTTAAGTTTAAATAAATAGTTAAATTATAATTATATACTTAGTTAAGTTCAGGGTATTAATGTTTATATTTGGCTCCATTTCCTTGTAGAATGAAGATATCTCCAATGTGTATTGAAAGTATTTTCGATTTTGCTCTCGTTTGTTTTAATTTACTCTTTCAAACTATCTTTACTAAGGATTCTTACCTTTTGAAATCCAATTTCTAATAAGGATCAAGTTTTTGGAAAACTATTTAGATTTAGGGCTAAGATTTATGTGAATATTATTATTAGTTTAGATACGCAGGTATTGCAATTTTTATAATATTCTCTAAAGAGTGTCATGGAGAATACGCTCTGTAGGGTAATTTTAACTGAATACTGACGTATATTCCTAATCACAAAAATAACGAGTCACAATACGAGTAAGTAAATAATCACTTGAATAATGCACATTTATACACCGTGGGTGTTAATAACCCGAAATATTTTAACCATGGATTCTAGAGCCTATTTGGAGTATTTAATGTGGTATAACATGTAGTCCAATATCGCATAATTTCCGAGATTTTCATTATTTAAAAAACAATTTCATAGTTAATTTAATTTGAACTCTGTCACCTTAACCTAAAGCATTATTTACTAAGAAAGATTTAGGTTGTAAGTAGTAATAATAAGTAATATCATCAACGTACATCATAAATTAATTTAATCATGTTCTTAGTAAATAAGCTTTAAGTTAAGGTGACCAAGTTCAAATTAAATTAACTATGAAATTGTTTTTTAAATAATAAAAATCTCGGAAATTATGCGATATTGGACTACATGTTATACCACATTAAATACTCCAAATAGGCTCTAGAATCGGTGGTTAAAATATTTCGGGTTATTAACACCCACGGTGTATAATAAAAGGGTAAGGACCAAAAACATTGCCACTCTAACTCACGCAATTAAATTTCTATGAAACTTTCCCGTATTGCAACAAAAATTGGCCATACGATAAGGATACTTTTCGTCACACAACGTAACTTTTTCCGTCTTCGTTGTTTGCATGGTTAACTGCGTTAGACTGTGGTCCAAGTTTTTCGTCTTCACCCAAAAATGTATAAAAGGCGTATTTATTCTAAAATTGGATTTTCCAACGAGATACCCCGCACAAATAACGGACGAAAACTTAGTACACGACATCCCTCAAACCTTAAAACGTATAAGTACCTCACCCTTCTTAATTTTCATTTCATCCCTTTGACATCAATGCCACCAAAAATGACACCAAATCAAATCCATGTCCATCAACGTTAAACGCTTGAGGGTTTAAACATTTCTGACACATTAGGGACATGGTTGATGAAAGGCTGACCTCAGAATAATTTAATTAACAAACGGCTTCAAAGCTAGGGTAAGGCTGAGAACACATGTAATTGTGGAGTTGGTCTTTGTTGGGGTCGTTACGTATTCCCTTTACGCATTCCTTCGTTGGGACATCTGTGGTGCGAAGCAAAGGTAGTATTTTGTTTATGTCAAGAGCCTCTATTATACTCATGAAACCATGTAGCTTTTGAGGTGTTATTGTATTGTTTTAAACTGTAACTCGGCCGCCATTACAGTAAAGTAAATAAGAGCTATCATAATTATAAGACCACTGTTCTGCCCTCATAACCCAATAGGCAGTATCTCAAATTCAATAGCCAAAGCAGATTCAATCCTCTCCCGTTATTAATAAGGTTGCATTTGCTACAGGGGTTTTATCTGAGATACTGCCATTTGTCTTAGCATGGCAGTCCTGATCACACAGACTACCCAGGGATACTCCTTCGCAACGGCAGCAATGGCTGGTGTACATGAGACAGTGTAAATATCTACTGCATAGAAAATACACTACAATAATGTGAAAAAACGATAGCAATACCAGAGTGGAATATACCTATAAACATAACTCCTGAGTAGGTTTAGCGGATTAAAATCTCTGGTCACGATTTCGGTTGCGTTTGTAGCCATAAATCTATCCCTTTAATATAGTTATTAAATAAATAAATGAATATCAGGGATAGTGGCACACAAATAGGTTTGTACTATGTACACTAGAAAACATTAATTACTTACATAAATAAATAAATCCATAACATCCAAGATTCAGAAACATACTCGCGCACATCACACAAATATTTGCCCCAACCGGGAATCGAGGTCCATTAGCTTCGAAGGCAGGGTCACTACCTACTAGGACTACAACCACAAGAGCTCGTAAGTTAGGATCTGTTTAGGCTTGCGATTAATCAAATAAAGTGTTAATTTCTTCCCGAAAATACGTAAGTTGAAATTGTTCGCCATGTTAGTTGACTTGATTAATTTTTCCTTCCCCTACAGAACCTTAGGAATCCGTCTAACTCCTTACCTGGTGTTCAGCATCAACGTGAAGGTCGACCCGAACTAATTACAACTCGGGTTAATTTACTTCTTTGAATTAATCCCCCCTTTATTACGAGAAAGAGAAAAATTAAAATGGCCGCTTTCAAGTTAGGACGTTTTTAAGCGTACCCCAGTGGTTGATTAACAAATTAGGAGGGTTACATTTTAGTCTATTTAATAAGTAAGCTACGGTTTTATTTCAATTTGTTACATTACAAAAGATTTAAATCGCCAATTGCGTAAAAAAGGCATGTGGGTAAGGGCCAAAAAGTTGGCCACGATAACTCACTCAATTAAATTTTCTATGAAACTTTTACGTTGTGACCAAACACCGGATTGACGGAGGCAAAAATGTACCAGTGCTAGTGATTCATTAAATATCGACTAAATTTATCGACAAATTTTTTCTTGACATTGATAAGTAAGTCGTACCTTTATCATCTATATCTGAATGATCAGCTTTCCATAACCACAAACCATCACCAGCCATCATCTTCATAAACGATTTTTTTTAACCGACTTCAAAAACAAAAAAGTTCTCACGTCGTCTGAATGCTAAAGAACGTTGAACAGTACTGAATGAAGTTTTATTCAATGTAATTTCAATGATTGTTAAAAGTGACTCGTCAGATACCGGTTGTTTAAATAAAAAATAAGTATAATAAAAAAAGGGTTTGCACATAATTAAAAGGTATTCAACCTTGGCCATTAGTTATGATAATGATGATTAAAAAATGCTTTTTATTGATGTCGATAAATTTAGTCGATATTGAATTAATCACTAGCACTGGTACATTTTTGCCCGTGCCAATCCGGTGTTTGGTTGTGACACGAAAATTAGCCATACATTTGTAATTATGATTTTCGTGTCACAACGGAACTTTTTTTTCACCTTTGTTGTTTCTATGGTTAACTACGCTTAACTATGGTCCAACTATTTGGTCCTTACCCATGTTTCGTAGATCAAAGTTATTTTTTCAAACGCGTTAGAATGCCTATTCTTTGTTAATGCATTATTATCTTCTATTGCAATAGGTAAGACATTGTATATTATGCATTCTACTAGTATCCGGTGCACTGTAATCAGTGTTGAAGTACAGACGGCAACAAATTGAGTTGATCTCTGTAGTATAAAACAAAGTCGCTTCTCGCGTCCGTGGCTCTCTCAGTCTCTCTGTATATCCGCTAGCTCCTCCTTAACCACGCAACGGATTTTGATGTGCTTTTCACTACCAGTAAGATAATTTTCCACGGAAGGTTTTAATGTATAAACAATATCATTTTTGAAAATACTTGTCAATGATACGGTCGCCTAAACTGTCATGTGAAAAAGAGCCACCATGGCAGAGCACCACACTTTGGAAGTTTGACACTTCGACTAAAGACCAATACAACGATAATTTATAGAAGGTCACAAAGAAACAGGGACCTTATTCTACATTGTCATTACCCCTATTTTAATCATATTGTCAATGTTATGACAGCTCTTATTAAATTGACGGCGTTTACGAGTACGAGATACGTACTCGGGTGCTAGCGGCGGCGTTCGAAGTTAAATAAATAGTTGTACTTTAGTTATGGTTTCATTTCACCACTCTGAAAAGTAAAACGTAGCAAGTAATGGCGGGTGAGTGAAAAAAACGATAACAATACGAGTTAAAACTATAAAATAAGGCCCCAGATATAAATAAATAAATATCACAGGAAAATGGCACACAAATTAACCTAGTCCCAAACTAAGCTCTAGTTTACTATGGGTACTAGACAACGATAAACTTACTTATTTAGTGAAATATATAATTAAATACATAGAAAACATCCAAGACTTAGGAACAAATACTCGTGCTCATCACACAAATATCTGCCCTTACCGGGATTTGAACTTAGGATCCCTAGCTTCGAAGGCAGGGTCACTACCAATAAGGCTAGCGTGTGTCTTCAACTCACTGATTCAAATTCTAATCACCTCCTTGTGCAGTCGAGTATAATGTAACAGAAGACGCTTCTTCAGGCTTCAGTCACAGTTTTCAACAAAAAGGTTCGTAATTACGCTCACAAAGGCGAATAGTTTGAAATGGGCTCCGATTAGGGATCTTTTGTAACACGAAACGTCTCTGCCCGCTGAAGCGAAATCGACTATGTCAGCACACACTAAGACTTCTTAACGTTTCTCTATAAGATTTGAAATGTAACTATTACTTCGTCCGAGTAAAATTCGTTAATTGTTATTCCCTCGAGAACTTTTAAAATTTCCGGGATGTAAAATAACTAATGTATATCCAGGGTATAAGTTGTTGCAGCGTGAGGGAATAACAAACTACCACACTAACTCTCGCATTTATAATACTAGCTTTTTCGCGTGACTCCTTCCGCGTATTGAGATTCCTGCGTCCCTTTTGATCCGTCACTCCGACTGTGAGAGCCTTTAAATTGACGTTGCACTGTGCCGTTAATATACCTATACGTAGAATTTTGCAGAAAGGCGCAACTTCGCGGATCCATAACGCCATACATATCAAATTGTTCAAGTGGGCAATGCTAATAAACTGGGCGGCCGATAACGCCAAAATGATCTAGATATAGAATTTATTTCATAATCAAGCTTGCTGGCACCCATTAAAGTTTTACCAACCGTTATACTTATAACCGAAGTGCTCGCTCCCAGCATTTTAAAATAGGTCATTGCTCGTTCTACACAACACGGCTGAATTAAATATTGACTGCACATTGAAGGCCTAGTGATTGCTAATTGTGTGGATTTACTATTGACAACGTGTGTCATGGGCGGTCAAAAATTTCATACTTTCAGCGCCACGAACGCTATAATGGCATTCATTTATGCTTTATGTAAATTACGTTAGGATTGCGGTCTTATTTTGTAGTGTTATCCAATGTAACAATGATTTAGTACTAAATTGACGCGCAGGCATAACGGTGCTTCTGTGAGGCTAAAATGTCGACGAATATGTGTGCACACAACGATTTTTGGCCGACAGTGCACACCGTGCAGACAACATATTTGCCCCCATTGCTGAAATAATTTAGGAAAGTTTGATCTGGGGCGCTCCACGGGTTTAAAATGTGTACACATACAATCATCAGGGCCCGTTTTATGGTCCGCCTTTATTTCAGTGGATAAAGCGTCCGTCACTCTCGCACTTGCGTACTGGTTAGAAAGTGACTGTTGTTTTATCCACATCGTAATAGGCCCGCAGGAATAATATCTTATGGTGACTGCAGACCTAAAGCAGAAACACGACATCGTTTTTGGTCGCATAAGTTCGTGTTCGTTTTGCTTTTTCAATTTACATAGCTTACTTAGAAAGCAAGATAAACACGATCTCTTCCGACCAAAAACGTGGTCGTATGTTTACTCTCTACATGTATTAATACGTTACTAAGTCCGCATAGAACCATGCATAATAACTTGTGCGTGTGCATGCTCAAGCATGTTTTCACGCATAAGTACCTATAAGGGATTGCATGGTTCATGCATGTCAAGCTTGCATGAACCATGCGTCATTATGAAACACAAGTAGTTAAGTACTAAACACTGCACAAAATTTACAAGTATATAAACTTTTCCGTATTATAAACCGCTAAGCTGCGGCTGATACGCTGATGATGATGATGACGTTGCCTGAAGTGTACAATCGGCCTATTATGCGGTATTCCATCATGATGTTGAATTAAGTTTTCACATCATAAAAAAATCGGAAAGATGAGTCTGTAAATTTTGCGACAATTTTCTTTCGTCGACTGTACACGATTCCACACATTTTGCTAACGCAAAGCTGAAACGATTTGGGTATAAGTAGCAATAAGGTTGAAGCTCGCGTGTACGAACACATTGGCCTAGTTCTCAACTTTATGTTAATTTGCAGATAGCTTCACATGCGGACGGAAAGCTCTATCTACGGGACTATGCACTTAAAGCTTTTAAACACTTTCTTTGCGTGCTGTTTTAATCTTCAGGGAAACAACTTTTTGAAATTTAGTATCATGTTTAATACAACCGCTTAAATTGATATAATTTCAGTTCAAAGATAAAGATAGTGGTTAGCGATAAGTATTATAATTTGGTTGTTTATAATAGAGAACATGCATGAAAATCAGAATTGAGTATCATTGATATGATTTAGGTTTTTTTTTAAAGCATACTAAATTTTATATAGAATCAAAACTTGTTAAAATTATTAAACTTCTTTCAATGTTTAGATTGTTATTTTCGGCATCCTCATTTTGTTTATTTTAATTAAACAATATTGGCTTAAACATAGGAATTTACGAAATAAATGCAAATTGCTTTATAAGGTCCTTATATTTTAAACATGGAACGACAGCTGTGACGTCATTCCTGTCGTCGATTTTGTATAGTGTTTTTGCAGGGGGTCTAAACTATGACTTTTTTAAGGTTCATATCTTATGAAAAAATTACACGACAATTATTTCACGTACACAGTTATTCCTCTCTTTCATAGCACTTTCCAGAGAGCGTAAGAAGAAAAAAAGCGGCCAAGTGCGAGTCGGACTCGCCCATGAAGGGTTCCGTAGCAGCAAGTAACATAATATAAAAGTTCGTTGTAGCTTTGATCAATGTTTTTATGACGTATTAAAAAAAAACTACTTACTAGATCTCGTTCAAACCAATTTTCGGTGGAAGTTTGCATGGTAATGTACATCATATATTATTTTTACATTTATTATTCCCTTATTTTAGAAGTTACGGGGGGGGGGACACACATTTTTCCACTTTGGAAGCGTCTCTCGCGCAAACTATTCAGTTTAGAAAAAAATTATAATAGAAACCTCAATATCATTTTTGAATACCTATCCATAGATACCCCACACGTATGAGTTTGATGAAAAAAAAATTTTCGAGTTTCAGTTCTAAGTATGGGGAACCCCAAAAATTTATTGTTTTTTTTCTATTTTTGTATGAAAATCTTAATGCAGTTCACCGAATACATCTACTTACCAAGTTTCCACAGTATAGCTCTTATAGTTACGGAATAAAGTGGCTGTGACATACGGACGGACAGACGGACAGACATGACGAATCTATAAGGGTTCCGTTTTTTGCCATTTGGCTACGGAACCCTAAAAAAAGCATGGTCCCTATTAAATTAAACATTCGTAATTACTTAATGTCATTGCGATTAAATTAATCAATATTTAAATAGTGAATTTATAAATATTTAGGCATTTTTTAACTGATATAATTCTGGTGGCCGGTGTAATAATTTTATCGAAAAGGTCGACTTCACTTCGGTTCATTCGAAGTGGACTCATTAATATTACATTTTGATTAGAAGCAAACGGTTATGTACTCGTATTGAACTCGAGTATAAAGCAGTCCTTTAGTACCGTTTCGTAGCCAATTTTCTTAGCTGGCGACAAGACGGGAATCTGAAATTCCCTGTTTTAACGCTTTTTTTCCTTTAAAATGCTTTAACCATTTTAAAGGAAAAAAAGCGTTAAAGCGTTACCAACCGCGGTTACGAATCCGCGGTTACGGTAATGGAAAAGTCCCGTTTAGTAGCCAGTTACAAAACGGGATTTTTTCCCTTTACTAAGCTGATAACCAACGCCAGTTACGAATCGGTAATAAAAAGTCCTGTTTAGTAGCCATTTACAAAACGGGATTTTTTTCCCGTTTCGAAGCTGGTTACGAACTTTTAGCTACGAAATGGTACCAAAGTAGAGCAGCTAGCTCATAAAAAAAAATATTCAACCCTAGAACGGGACCCATTTTGAACTCCCGTGTTGTAATTTTAACGTGTGAATCTGTCTATATGTCTGTCTGTAGCATAAGCCTGTGTAAAACGCAATTCTCAAAAATTAAAAATAATATATCAATGTTACTAAAGCTGTTACCTAAGTTTTTAAAGCACTCTTTAGTTACTTAAGTTAAGACTGGTACTTATCTGTTCAAGAGCCCCAATCCCACCTGTGTCATAACTATTTGGTATCTTAGATCTCAAAGGCCGTTCACTCAAGTGTTTGTCTTCATTTCAAGAGCGGTCTTAAGCACTCGTTTCTCGAAAGTCGACACAAAACTCCCTAATAAGGCAGCCGGGGTCGAAAGTGTGGCTATTTTAGTAATTTTCTACCCTGCACAGAGTATTTTCGGTTAGATAGGTTGCGGTTTAGATCAAAGGCTAGGTTAAGGTCGTTGGGGTTGATCCGATATATCCTATCAGGTAACGGGTGGATATCTAAAATTAGTTTTATTTAATTAGCTTGCGTTTGTGTTCCACTGCTGGGCAAAGGCCTCCCCTCTGTCTCTCCACTCATCTCTTTGGAGAGCGTGCTTCCGCCAATCACACATAAACGCGTCCAGGTCATCCCGCCATCTCATTTTGGGTCTCTGCTGCGATGTCCGTCACGTGGATGCACATTTCTGAGTGGTGCGTATCGAAGACTGGAAACCTAAATAAAATTTTGATTGGATGAAGGTTTCGGGAAAATAAACCGTTTAAGTCGGACGGTTAATACACAGTGTCGTTCTTCTTTTCAAGATAATACGGTGAATGTCGTAGATACAAAAAATACGGAAAAAAAAACGATCAGAGATTATAATTTCTTGTGTAAATATACCTTTGTCTTTAGAAAATGGTACAAAGTAAAATTAAGTGCCTAAACGTTTTCCAGAGAAGAAAATACAAATTGGAAACCCTGGTTCGGTGGAAACATAAATAAAGCTTGAGAATTTCGATATTCAAACAAATGTCGAGGTCGAGCTGCTTACAAAAAATAAGACATAAACATGTTGCGTCGATGCTACTTGTTTCTTCCACCTCACCGTGTTATTAACGCCGCCGTAATAAATAATAATAATAGGCTTTTGGGGTGACCAAATAATGGTCATATTGTCCGTTTTATACATAGGCGATTAGGGGTTTGTTTCTTGCCGTGTTCGAAATATTGATGTGAACGAGGACAACATCAAGATTTTCAAACAGAAAGAGCGGTATCACAAGCAATATATTGGCAATCAGAACGGTGCAATAGCTCTTAAGCATTTTGACGACACGTTGGTATAGTAGGGAGTGACCCTGCCTCCGAAGCCAGCGGTCAAATCCCCGTAAGGGCAGATATTTGTGTGATGAGCGCGAATATTTGTTCTCGATGTTTTCTATGTATTATCTCATTATAAGGTCTTATATTATTATTATAATAAATTATAGTTATATAATTACACAGGAATAAAAAATATAATAATCTTAACTACGTAATAAACTAAAATAAAATAATATAATTAAATAACTAATCTAAATACAAATCAATTAAAACTAAATAAAAAACTGGAAAAGTGAGGGCCCCCGTGGCAAAGTACCACAGATGCTGGCAGCATTTCCTCGTTGTATAGCAATGCTAATACGCTGTCCGAGGAAGCTGCCAGCTCTGTGGTCACCGGTTGTTTCAATTAGCCTTTTTGTCATGTCTTTAAAAAGGCTAATGGCACCGGGTCCCCACGGACCAAGGGTCTCGACGCCAAAAGGAACAAAGTTATATGACGAGTGACGAGGCTAGGGTGTCTACACAAGTAGCGTCCCACACCAGCACTCGCCCCATACTCCACGGAATTAAAGACATACCGTCAGGCCTCTTGCCGTCGTCCCTAGCGATACCGGTTGGCTCCAGTAAAGCGGGAACGTTGAATGTATTTAAATATGTATTTCTCTATATAAGTATGTTTATCGTTGTCTAATACCCATAGTACAAGCCTAGAGCAGCTAGAGCTTGGTTTGGGCCTAGGTTAATTTGTCTGAGATTGTCCCCTGATACTAATTTATTAACCTATTAACAAAGAGCTTAAAACCAGAGCGAATATTAACCTAGCTTATTTTTCGCTGGCGTCCGTTACGTCAATAGCGTTGAAACTAGTAAAAGTGTTTTGGGGCATTTTCAGTTGTCAAATTGCGAGTGTCCGCGTGTCTCAAACCCCGTTAATATCCGCCTTCCAGTGCATTCGGAGCGGGCCCCCGGTTTGGCTTACAACGGTGGCTTCATGTGTTTCCACCGCGAGCTAACCTCTTAAAGTCACCGTTGTAAGCTAAACGGAGTCCTTACGGGGCCCGATCCGCTCGTAGTAGAAGGCGGGTATTGCCGTCAGGAGGCTTAAGTAATCGTTTGCTTTTTCCATGTCGTATATAATAACTGACAAATAGATACAAAAGCCCCCAAAATAATGGCGATCCCAGCTGCATTCAGACCAGGGCGCAGGAGTATGATTCTGTCGGAACGTACAAAAAGCTTAGCGCGTTTGTTCGCAATGAGACAGCTTTATACGAAGCTAGTTATTTCCCGTCCGCGTAGAAGTCGTTTATCGCTATTCCCTCAGAAACCGTCTAATTTTTCGGGATAAAAAGTACCCAATGTCCTTCCCTGGGACTCAAATTATCTCCATACCAAATTTCATCTAAATCGGTTCAACGGTTTATCCGTGAAAGCGTAACAAACAGGCAGACGATAGACAGACAGAATTAGGTACTTTCACATTTATAATATTACTAGCGACCCGCCAGCGGCTACGCCCGCTGCAATTTTTTTTTCTTGACATTTTATGTTTTTATTATTGTTTTAATTTTTTTTTTAAATAAATAGTATCCTATGATACTTCTAGTACCTCTCAGAATATGTGTACAAAGTTTCATGATGATTCGTCATGTAGTTTTTGCGTGAAAGCGTAACAAACATGCACGCTTTCACATTTATAATATTAGTAACGATAGTATAGATAGAGCTCGACCCACCTCTCACCACACACTATTATTATTTTTTTGAGCGAATTGTCGATCTGATAACTCTTAAACGGGCCAAGCGATTGTCATGAGTTCTAGAACCATCTCGATTAAACAAGCTTTCTTTTAAAACGTTTGGGAGCTGCCACACGCAGACACACAATGACAAAGGACAATCTCACACAAATTGACCTAGTCCCAAACTAAGCTCTAGGCTTGTGCTATCGGTACTAGACAACGATAAACATACTTGAATAGAGAAATAAATATTTAAATACATAGAAAACATCCAAGATTCAGGAACAAATACTCGTGCTCACCACACAAATATCTGCCCTTACTGGGATTTGAGCCCGGGACCGCTGGCTTCAGAGGGTCACTCCCAACTAGGCCAACGTGTCGTCAAACTTATAACATTACTCTATACGTCGGGGGTTAAAAGGCTGTATATTGGAGTCGCTCGAGAACTGATGGCTCGCCTGACCTACATAGCATAGGCGACAGGTACAGTCGCACCCGCGGGGACCCATGGCCCGCTGCCAGGCGGCCTGACCCAACCTTCACCGATTTGCGTGCACTATGCGGTAAGATGCATCTTGCGTTTGTTTTGAGGTTAACAGCGCGCTATAATATTCGCAATATTTGAAAATCTTCATGTAAATTGATCTTTAGATTATTTACAAAAGGCCACCGTGACGACGATTTCTTAGGTCACTGGGTTTCTAATAAGCTACAACTTTACAGATAGCTCAATAAGTAGCTGCATAATTTAGTGCTTTGTCACATTAACGATGTGATTGAACTGCTGTACTGTAAGCTAGCCCCAAGGTGTGTACAAGTTGAATTCGACAATCGTTACCGATTAAGTTTCGTTTTTTTTTTATGATAAAGAAAAGGCACACGAGCACTCAGGCCACCTGGTGGTAAGTGGAATCTGAGACCCATAAACATTTGAATTCTCAAAACTATAATCATAAGATTACAATCCTAATACCCCAAATACGTTGCCAGCCCTGAGGACTAAGATGGAATGCCTCTATGCCGGAACTCCTACCACCACTAAACGTGACTAATGTGACTATATCGGTGGATTACGTCAATTCAATACATTTGTCTATCGAAACATACGATAACGATCATCGAATGCAATTTGTTTAGCCCCACTGATCTGTCGAAGCGACAAGGGATCTGAAAAAAAATAGTGATAATATTGCGCAGGGATGAAATCGAAACAAGGATCGCGCAATAGATCTGAAACTGCGGGACTGTCATTGCTAAGCAAATTTCCCGGACTCTATTGTCGTTGCTATGGAGATGGAGGTTAATTAATGGAAATTTTGATTCCGTACATAAATAATAATTTTAACATTGTTTTACATTCTTATTATCTTATAATGTATGTATGTATATCAGTTGATAACCAAACACAATAATGCCGCTAATTAACATATAACGCTGTTAATTAGTAGTTAATATTGGAATGCTTTTGGTTATTTCATCATTTTAAACAGTACACAAATTAAATTTAATTACTACCTAACCATACAAGTGCGATGCCTAATATAGATTGTATTGTCAATAACATTGTTAAGCAAATTCGATTTCTAGCTCGCTGTGGAACCTTGTCACAGAAAGTGTACCGGTAATTTTGAAGTAGTTGCATAGTGAGGCTTTGAATTAGTTGGCTGCTCGTATTACGGTGACATTGTTGTTTCTTTCATATGAATAGAGTAAAAGGTTGTCGCGACTTTAGCAAAGATAGGAGAATGACGTATGATACTTTTCATACCAGAAAATTGGACGATTCTCAAATGAGATGGAATCGCTGCCAGAAGCTAAATAGGATTGATTTTTTCTTCCATTTCTTGTTACATACATACATAACATCACGCCTTAATTGCCAGAGTGGAGTAGGCAGAGCAACAAGAAATACCAACAACTATAAAAACATTTCTTGATAATTCTGTAACCACATTTTGCATAAACAGGCTAAGATATTTACCAGGGTATTTTATAGTCAGGGTATAGTGACAGGTTGCAAGCCCATCGCTTAGCAGTACTACAAGCCCTTATTCCCTTAGTCGCCTCTTACGACATCCACGGGAAGACATGGAGTGGCGCTATTCTAACCCGGCAACCACTCAGCAATTACATTTCTCCTTTTAGGGTTCCAGATCCGAATGGCAAAAACGGAATCCTTATAATTTCGTCATGTCCGTCTGTCCGTTTGTCCGTCCGTCCGTCCGTCTGTCCGTCTGTATGTCACAGCCATTTTACTTAGAGCCTATTGGCACTATATAAATGAAATTTGGAGGTTAGATGTATTCTATGAACCGCTATACAATGAAGTAGTAAAATTGAAAAAAAATATATATTATGGGGTGGCACTCCATACATGTAACTAGAAGACGAAAAAATTAAAAAAAAAAAGAATTTCAACCATGAACGTTCATCTCAGCTACTGAACCCTTCACTGTGCGTGGTCCGACATGCACTTGGCCGGTTTTTAAATAATGCTTGTAACCTGCTTTTCCTTATACATGGTGCTTATTATTTTATAAATAGTTGCCATGGTGACGCCATTAACAATCTAACGAAATAATCACAACTCGATGGAGACCTCTATCGCTATGGTTACTCCGCAACCTGTGCTGCTACGGTCATGGCAGGGATTGGCGCAGGCTTGATATCGGTTTCTTGAAAAACATTAAAACTCCTTAGATCTCGTAAATTCCTACAACTCTTGTTATTGTTTTGTTCTTGAGGCGGTTGCGTACGCTCCGGTTGGAACTGGTCCAAGAATTGCGTGCCATTATTGGTGCCAAGTGCTTTCTCTGACAGAACCAAGGTCATGGAACCAGTAGTTCAAGGGTAAGACAATGGAGGGTTGTGGGGTTCTGGAATTAGGGGATGATCGGGTCAAGGATGCTTACGGAACTGCAAATTTGGCAAGCCTGTGTGTTTAATCATGCTTGGGCAAGCATGCTTGAACGTCTGTATAATATTGTGCAAGCATTTTCACACGGACGTTCAAACATAATGAAGTTATTCATGCAGGCTTGTCAGGCTTGCAGTGACGTATGCAGCACCTTTATAACTTATATTAATGAGTTTATTTTCGCTAAGAATACTTGGAACGCATCTGCGATTCATCTTCTGATGTTGCTGGGGGTGTTCATATAAAAAACAAGCAGAATGCTTGAAACTGGTCATTAACGTTACTCTCTGCCATGGAATAGCCCAATACATAAATTTAAAGCATAATTCATTGCATTGTATATTCAATAACACGATCTAATTGGTCTACGGATGACAGTCGATGGTTTTCCCTCGAATTTTGTTTCTATTTAATCGGATTTTCTCGTTAACTACTAGCATTGAGGTTAACACCAACGTAGCACTAATTACTGACCACAACGACGTGGTTAAACACGACCGGGCACCAATTTGTGTCGAGTTACAATAATTTAATTCAATTTAATTTATTTTAGTTTTATCTTTTTCTTTAATACGTAGTAACCGTTAATTTTTTACGGTATTTAATATCAAACAATTTATTGTAATGCTGTTTAAATCTGTTAATTAAAAACAATCGTTTATTTAATTAAATGAACTCGTTACAACATTTTAATTAACGCAATCGGAAACGATCAAATGTATTCCGATTATCAAGTCTCATTTATTTTAACGAGCAATCCGTTCTGTTTTAATTTCTAACGAATTCGATAAGTTTATCGAAATTACCCGATAAATGTTTATTCATTCTGGTTTAAGCGACAGGGGTTGGTCGTCGTGTCACTTTTAAATGTAGTTTATATTATAAATGTGGATTTAGTTTAAATGCCGTGATCATAAGTTTTTGATTGAAAACGTGCCAACTATGAGGTATGCCCGATTTTGCTATTGTTTATATTTACCTTTTTTATATATTATCAATCTAGACGACGCCTTAGTTAATTAAGATTAATAATACTCAAATTAATATTTATTAATATTAATTAAACTATATTTATCTGTCATTATACATATAAAACTACTCGATAAAATCGCGAGCCCGTTTTCTTTGTTCAGTGGTTTTTCAGCTCAATTAACCTGTCATTATTTTCTTTCTAATTCGTGTGGCTGCTAATGTATAGAAAAACGAAGTGAGTTTTCTCTAAAATGTTGTGTGTGTTGTATTCATTACACAGATGAATAGTGAAAATAAATCAAATAATTTAGTCCGTAAAAAAAATGTTTTAACTAAATTTCAACTAGCTGTTTTCCGTGGCCCCCTCCCTGTTAGTCGTTTATCGCTATTCCCTCAGGAACTGTCCAATTTTCGGGATAAAAAGTGAACCATGTCCTTCCCCAGTAGGTACTCAAACTATCTTCATACCATATTTCATCTAAATCGGTTCAGCGGTTAATTTATCCTTGGAAGCGTTACAAACAGATACAGAGTTACTTTCACATTTATAATAATAGTATAGATGGGTTTAATGTTCATTTTAATTTGTGTCAAAATTGAAAATGGCATATCAGCGCAAATTAAACAGATTTTTTTCACTTGCGGGGGTAGATTGAAATTCCCTCTTACAAAAATCTATAATAGTATGGTGGGACATGTGGTCCAAAAATAACGCTGTTCAATATCGTTTCTCCACAAGTTTCTTTTTATTCCAAAATATACGAAAAACCAAAATACATTGGTAAACATCTTAGCTTCATCGTGCAAAATGTGGTTACCGAATTATCAGCAAGTCTTTTCAGAGTTGTTGGTATTTCTGTAGCTCTGCCTACCCCACTCCGGGAATGATGGCGTGATGTAATGTCTGTATGTACTCCTTGTTTATAAGATCTATTTCGCTGAGGTCAAGTTTCGGACAATCACGATGTAGTTATTATTTAAGAGGATAATTGCTCGGTTCAAGAGTACTCTTGTGGACTAAACAGAAGCACATGGTCTTATTTTATTTTATATTGTTTATCAATCGCGTCGTTTTTACACAACTCAAAACTGCCGGTTTATTTTCGACTGTCAATAACAGCTGACTGGGTCAGCTGGCACTGTCGGGTGGTCGGGTGGTCGGGCGGCGACCGCGGTGCACGGGATCGATACCCGCAATGCACTGCCGTTAGTGGTCTGGGTCTCGGTTTACTTCTAAATTGGGCTAATTGCTTAAGGTGTAATAAATAAATAAACACAAATTGAACTAGTCCCCAACTAAGCTCTAGGCTTGTTCTATGGGTACTAGACAACGATAAACATACTTATATAGAGAAATATATACTTAAATACATAGAAAACATCCAAGACTCAGGAACAAATACTCGTGCTTATCCCAAAAATATCTGACCTTATCGGGATTTGAACCCAGGACCGCTGGCTTCGGAGGCAGGGTCACCAATTTGGCCAACGTGTCGTCTTAATTGGTTTGACTTGTGTCTAGTTTCTGGAATGTTCTGTTCGTTAAACGAGTGGTATGTTCACGCATGACTTCCAAGGGGAACTTAGGGCCTTGCGCCGCCCATCCGCTGTCGCTAATGGGCGATCAGCGTTTTAACTCATTAATTAACGATTAATTCATTCCCTAGCGACGATTTTACATACACAAGTTTGAAAAAATTGGGCAAGACCATGTCGCACCATGGTATCACGACTAAAGTCTGTGTTAATTGAACTGGGCAAAGGTGTTAACAAAACCAAACGAACCAATTCACAATGATTACTCGATAATCACGTACTTTTAAAAGATCAAGTGAGGTCTTTGCAATGATTTACACTTTAGGTCATTATTTTCATATTAAGTTAAAGATGAAATAACTATTTATTATAGGTACTTTATTTTTAGTAAAAACACGCTTGGTGAATATTTGAGGTTTTGTGTCAAACCGTTTGTTTACATCTTTGCCAACTTCAATCGAGACAGACCTTACATAGACTTGATTGGTTCTTGAGACACAGGCGACTAAAGAGTTTGTTTTTTAATTAATTATTAAGCCTATTAAGCCTTCTGTAACATGAATACACTTAGCAACTAAACTTTATATTTCTTATCCTATATTTATTCTAAGTATATATTCTTAACATTATATGCTAATTAATAAACATGCATGTATGTTATAAG
The DNA here is from genome assembly GCA_949316455.1 of Acleris holmiana. Taxonomy (NCBI): domain Eukaryota; kingdom Metazoa; phylum Arthropoda; class Insecta; order Lepidoptera; family Tortricidae; genus Acleris; species Acleris holmiana. The sequence goes on from OX438774.1 coordinate 20,181,150, forward strand.
TAATGTCGATATTATTTATTACAAAGTGTTTATACCTACTAAAAATCATCTAGGACAGAACCAAATAACATACATACATAACATCACGCCGTCATTCCCAGAGTGGGGTAGGCAGGGCTACAGAAATACCAACAACTCTAAAAAACTTGTTGGTAATTCTGTTATCACATTTTGCATAATCAAGCTAAGATGTTTACCAGTGTATTAGTGACAGATTGCAAGCCCATCGCCTAACAGTACTACAAGCCCTTATTCCAAATAGCTTTAAATATAAAACTCGTTCATATTTCTTGTTTTTGGAGGTAGCTTTTGTGTGTTGTAGTAACGACTTCAGAACCCTACACTGAGCGTGGTCCGACATGCTCTTGCCCGGTTTTATGTGTTACGTTTTCATTGTAGTAGTTGTTAAGCTAACTGAATTATTTTCGGTCGTTTGATTGAGTTACTGCTGTTTCAGGTAAGTGGAGAGAGACTTCGGGGGTGACGGTAGGTACCAGAGAATTGTATGATCCAATTGGAGGTCGGCCGATTTACCGAATTAACTATGACGGAGAATAGAAAATAGTGGGTCCGTCGAGATGATTGAAGCGTTTATCACCGGTTACCTATCTGAAACACTAAAACCCTTGCCTTTGCCAGCTGTTTCATTTGCAATAATTTTCATTTGTCCGAAAGTAGTTTTCTCTGAAACCGTTTAACTTTCCTGAATTGTTATAAAATAAACCTAACCTAACCTACACTCTCCCATTATTTTTTTTGAAAAGTTATTGGGTTCAGAATAAAATGATAATTATGGGAAATGAAAATTATGGCAAATGAAACAGCTGGAAAACGTTTTTAGTGTTTGCAATAGGATACCTTTATCACCAGCTATAAGTACAGTCGGCAACAAAGTGTTATTTGTAAAGGAACTAAGTAATTGATTTTGGCATTTTACTAAAAAAAGGTTGGCTAAAGTAAATTACCCGATTATCCAGCTGTGCGTAATAAGAAACATTTTTTAATTTGTGTTAAAATAAAAATATTTACATAATTAATATTAGCTTGAAGAGATATCGCATAAGCTAGGACATAGGACTATCTTCTAAATACGTGTACTTCGTGTGATTTTTAACATAAAATGAAGTTTCACATACATATACATATCATTCAATGTCAGACCTCAGCCACACGTGAGAAGTTATCTTTTACAGTTACTAATATCACAGCTAATAATCACAGCTTTTAAGTAAAACGTATCTAATCTGAACGTATAAAAATTGGGCAAAAATTTCGTTTCCGTCGTAAAGATAAACCCATAATAACGTTCGCAGATAACTTTTATAGGTACGTACACAAAAGGTTGCCGTCACCCTCTAACACCGCAGTTTGAGTTTTACGGGAAAGGGAGGCAATATGGTTGTAAAACGTTTTTGTCAATAAACTTCGCGGGTTAGTATGGTGCCCTTGTATGTTTAAAGGGCGGATGTGTAATTCCAGGTCAAAGTAGATTGAACCTTCCTCTAGGTTTAAATGAGGTTCTTTTTAAAATTGTTTCATAACATCATGTGCCCTATTTTTTAACGACCGAACCCTATATTCAAACTGCGGACAGATAGCCTTACTTCGGATTAAAATTTGACATATTTTGTATGGGCAAATGTCAAATTTCAACCCGAAGTAAGCCTTATCTATCCGCGGTTTGAATATAGGGTTCCGCCGTAAGAGAAGCAGTGTTGAGCGCTGTAAAGTTTTTTTTTTTATGTTATAGGGGAAGGCACACGACTCAGGCCACCTGATGGTAAGTGGAATCTGAGACCCATAGACATTTGAATTCTCAAGACTATAATCCTAAGACCTCAAAAGCGTTGCCAACCCTGAGGACTAAGATGGAATGCCTCTATGCTAGTAATTTCACCGGTTGTCTTATCCCCACACCGGAACACAACAATGCGAACATTGTTGCTTGGCGGCAGGTTAATGGATAAGATGGTGGTAGCCATCCGGACGGACTCTGCACAGGGTCCTACCACCACTAGCAGTTTGAAAGCAAAGTCTAAAGAAACAAAGAGTTTTGACGTTTTTAGGGTAAAATCCGTTGTGGACAAAAAGTCAAAAAAATCGTTCGGTGCAAATCAGGAAAGGTGAGTTGAACACGCACAAACAAAATATTTTTCCTTTGTGTAACGAAAATTAAACATACATACATACATAACATCACGCCTTCATTCCCTGAGTGGGGTAGGCAGAGCTACAGAAATACCAACAACGCTAAAAAGACTTGTTGATAATTCTGTGACCAAATTTTGCACAATCAGGCCAAGAAGTTTAGGGTGCAGACCCACCGTACCACTAAACCGTACCACTGACCAAAATTAGCATCATAAATATGAGGTAGGTTTAGGTTATGTTAGTTCTTCAGCAGGCCCGGAGGGCCAAACTACCCAGAAATAGGAGCTCTGCGATAGCAGAGCTCCGTCGACTCCGTTACATTCGATTTTAATAGTAATAATTGGTCTAAGTACCACCAGTGGTACGGCCGAGGGGTACGGTGGGTCTGGAAGGGAAGTTTACTAGTGTATTAGTGACAGGTTGCAAGCCCATTGCCTAACATTACTACAAGCCCTTATTCCCTTAGTCGCCTCTTACGACATCCACGGGAAGACATGGAGTGGCACTATTCTAACCCGGTACCAATATTTAATAATAAGATAATATTGATTAAGGGTTTAATATATTTTATTTACAATATTGCTTTATCTTTTAGGGCTTACGTTTACTCGTAGCTCTTCCTTATTACTTTGTGAGACCAGTGGCGAGGCAGGAGGTAAATATCATGGATGCAATAAAATTTAATACTAATATGAAAATGACTCGGAAAAAGTACTCAGTAAAAATCCAAGAGAAAAAAAAATACTATTGCCGGCTCTCCAGAAGCAGTATTTTTTTACAGCAAAGTTTTTTCGGCGAGGGTTTGACGAGTGGACGAACTCTTGTTCATGCGCTGACGCGGGAGTGACCATCGGCACAGTCTACGCTTGCGCTGCCACACACGAAGCTTGGACCATAAGCCGTTGCGGGCGCCCCGCAACTTTGAAATCGAATTATTTATTTCGAGCACAAAGTTACGGGCGCCAGATATCGTCTTAATACATCATCACATTCATCACGATCAATCGGACAGCTGCCCGCGAGGATCCGACGAGCTACACGCGACAGTAAGTGACGTTTCTGAGGTGCCCAAACTGCATCACGGATTTTCTAGGTGTAGGCCAGCCGAGAAAAAACGTAAACTCGTAACCACAAGTGCGTGCAGGTGTAGCCACACTATCTAAGCGAATGGACTATACAAACGTTAAACTTACAATAACACCCCGCTTTTTTTGTTGAGGGGTTAATAATGTGTATTCCCATTGACTGAGTGAAACAAGATTCCCTAAGTGGCTTGAACTATATTTCATTAACGTACCCAAGCTAGTTCATTGAATCAATACAGTAAGTGGTTGCATTGTGAATTCCGCGCGCATCGCTTCTTGCCAAAACAATTAGTGAACTCGTCGGCCATCGCCTTCCGGGCGTGTTAATGTTATTAAGAAGGCACACGAGCACTCAGGCCACCTGATGGTAAGTGGAATCTGAGAGCCATAGACATTTGAATTTTCAAGACTATAATCCTTAGACCTCAAATGCGTTGCCAACCCTGAGGACCAAGATGGAATGACTATGCTAGTAATTTCACCGGTTGTCTTATCCCCACGCCGGAATACAACAGTGCGAACACTGTTGCATGGCGGGTGGTTAGTGGATAAGATGTTAGCGATCCGGACGGACTCTGCACAGGGTCCTACCACCACTAAAACTCTGAACGCTGTACTTGTACTATATTGTATATTTTACTAGTTGGAACCTATTAACGGGTCGTACAAGCAGGTATACAGAATCCAGACAAACAATACGTGTTAAAAACTAATTTCTGTAACAAGTATTGTTTGCTGACTGTATTTTTAATGTCTCCGAATGTCCACTGGTCTTCGTTAAGTACAGCTGAGATCCTGTTTCCACCCTCTAATGGAGTCATTATCAGATCTAATCTCACTGCCGTACGCAGAGTCCGTTATTGACGATGTAGTCATTCCTAAGTGACGATTTTTAATACATAAGTTTAAAAAACCGGGCAAGAGCATGTCGGACCATGCTCAGTGTAGGGTTCCGAAGCTGTTAATAATTTTCTATTTTACGTCAATTGGTGCCGTCTTAGATGATTCTAGTAGGTATAAACATTTTAATCGCCTGTGTCTCAAGAACCAATGATGTCTACTTAGTCGTGATAGTTTTCCTTTAAAATTCGTTATATGCTCGTTCATTTAAGTTTTTTTTCTCATTTCTAGTATTTCTAGTTTTGACTGTAGGAGGGGGGACGGGGACACTGGACTCTAACAAAAATTAGCGCTTTAAAGCTTGATATTTCATAAACGGATACTTAACCTAAAAATTGTTGGGGTAGATGAGAAAAAAAAACATCCCCACGTTGCGTGTAGGGGAGGTAACCTAAAACATTTTTTTTTATGATAATATTTTACCATTTAGTTACCACCCTTATACATTTTGAATCCCTTGAGAGTTCCGAAATATACATTTTTTGCGGCCTAAACAGCCGTATCTTTTTTTTACGTTACCTTAGATGTTTGATTTTTTCACAGCTTCAAGAGATTGTAGACCTGAGATAGACAATGTTTTTAGTTTCAACTCGATACCTCCACGAGTTCCCGAGATAAGGAAAGGGTCTTGACGGACGGACGCACGAACGGACAATAAACAAAGTGAACCTATAGGGGTTCCGTTTTTTCATTTTGAGGTACGGAACCCTTATAAAGACCGCCCCCCTGTTTCCGTGCGGAGTTAAAAATATACTCGTAAGACGCATGTGAAAGAGCTTTAAAATGAGCCTGAAGCCGTATTCAAAAGTTGTAACCCTGAAAGCCGACGCACAACTTTGTCGTCTCATCAAAGTTTTCTTTTTACGCGAGCCTTGACTTTCATATGAAATGAGCTGAAAATAAACTTGAGTAATCTGTAGGAAACCCGTTGCAATTATGGTATTATCCGATCAATGACTCTGTGCGTTTCTACCTTTATTTTAAAGTAAAGAAAAGTTTTATTAAAGTATTTCATTTCGAGAATTCGTACAACATTTTCGTCACTTAAGGCGCAGTATCTATGGGTATGAATGCAATTAAACACTTCTTCATTCATTTTTTGAAAAAAGACAGTCAGAAAAAAACTAAAAAAAATATGAAATATATTTATTTACTTTAAGCATTACATGTTTTCTTATTATATAATCGTGCCAAACTAGAGAGCAGTTGGTCGGCACTTACTCCTGGAAATCATTTTATCATTAACGCTCACAAGTAACACTTAACAGAATATTAAAACTATAACTCTAGTGAAAATTTCGGTATTTTTTTTAATAACGTGTACATTATTTTTTATTGAGCTATCCAATGCTAACCTCATTCGATGTGAAAATGTAATGAAAGATGTTTTATCTTTTTTCAAGATTTTGGTCTGAGTATTTTACATGTATAGCTATGCCAAATTACAGCTTTTTAGTACCAAGACTTCAACCGCGGCCAGACGGACAGACGGACATAGCGGAACTGTAAGGGTTCCTTGTTGACTAACCCTAAAAACAAGGGCGAACTTATCCCTTTGCACACTAACATTCCTCCATGATACGAGGATCAGTCGTCGTGCCGTAACATGGATCCTTTATGGCTGCTGTGTGTTAACACGCAAGTGGGCCAGTGTTTAGGCCATTAGCTGCTGCGCCAGAACTCGACTTGATGCTGTCGTTTTCTAATACGGGTTAAATATCTATAGAATCTTGTAACTAGATGGGATTATTTTGAGAGAGTGCTTGCTTACACACCCTCCATAAACGTTCGACAAAATTGCGTAGAATAAAGAATCCATCTTTATTCCACGTAAATATATTACAAAATATTTGCGAGAGATAATGTAGGGAACAATAGTTAGTTAAAATGCGCAACATAAATAGAAGCATAGTTATACAACTAAATTAGTCCTTGTTTACAAAGGAGTAGCAGTATCAACAGGAGTTAGTAATAAAAAAAATACTATTATCCATATAGAGTTATAATATACCCCCTTAGTAATAAACGTTGAATAAGCTTGGAATAACTTTATACCATGCTTTGTCCTTATCTGTCATTGCGACATTTGAATTCGACAGAAGGATAAAGCATGGTATAACTATTCCAAGCTTATTCAATGTTTACGGTACATGTTTAAGCTGTAAATAGAATTTGAGTTGTAAATTAATATTTTTCTATTTGGGTATGTCTCTAAAAATTTATTTGAAGACTGCGCGTGCAAAATCGACAGAGGGTATAAGTATGTATGTATTAAAAACTCTATGTCGTACATAACAAAGAAAATCTAATACAATATTTGCAGGATATGAATGTACAAAGGCAAACGTATCCCTTTAAGGGATCTCTTCCAGCTAACCTTTGGGTGATTGAGGATAATAGGAAAAGCAAAAAGTGCAACGAGTAGACATGAGTACAAAGGAAAGTTTACAGAAACAGCGTAAACTAAATTATAGTTTCCATATTAAAAAAAATAATTATTTTCTCAGGCTTTAATCAGCTTCTACATCGTATAAAATTTACAAAATAAGTCGTTAGGTTAAATGGTGATCACAAAAAGGTAAATATGTAAATCCTTGTGCATCTTACACGGAAATGTTAAATGTAGCAATAACCGCCGCTCCCCAATAACTCTGAAAAGCTTCCCTTAGCGAAATTGATAAAGCTCTATCAGTATTCATCGGCGGCCACAAGTGGGGGGGCACGATTTATGGGCGGGCAGTGGGAGGGGGAGGGGGATATCTGGGACATTGACATTGATAGGCGGTTCATGTTTACTCCGAGATGGGAAAGACATGGGTTTTTATTTGCAAAGTTATTCAGGCTATTGTGGACGTGTTTCGGTTTACTATAGGTATTTCACTTGCTTATAATGAAGTGGGTGTTAAGATGTTTCGTAATTACTTGAATTAATTCGGCAGTGTCTTTTTCAATAGATTTAAGTACGGTACTGTTTAAAGCTAGAATTTCAAGTAAAATACGCAAAAGGCTTATTAAGGTGTACCTACATCTGGAGCATAGCGAAACGTGGACAACTCAGTGGTGGTAGCACCCTGTGCAGGGTCCGTCCGGATTGCTACCACCATCTTATCCATTAACCTACCGCCAAGCAACAGTGACAGACACTCGATTCTAACAAAGCAAGCTTAATATTTCCTAAAAGGATAATTACACCTTTCTAGTACTAAGAGTCTCTGAACTAGGCTACGGACGGATGGACGGACATGGCGAAACTATAAGGGTTCCTAGTTTGGCTATGGAACCCTAAAAAGGAAAAGAGGGAGACCATGAAGATCTTACCTAGACCAATTAAAAGAAAGAGTAGGCGTCGTGCCGTATCAGTGTGTTAAAGAGAAGGCTCGGGATAGGGAACAATGGAAGTTACAATAATTATTCGACCAAAACATCAAAGCTTTTAAGTAGCTGATGATAATGTTCCACGACACTAATAAATAAAGATTTTTATTTGGAAATACAAGGTTATTTTTTAAAAGGTGCACAAATTTTAATATTTGCTTCGCTATTGTTGATCAATAACACATGTTGTGTTATTTTTACTCTAGCTTAAAAAATATTAGAGATATTGCCGATTCAATGATTCTCGTACTAACTTGACGATATTCATGGACCCTCTAATGCAGGGGTGCGAGGAGAGGGGAGTGTTGTTAAGTAAGTTAATAAATGAAATTTCAAATTTAGAATATCAGTAGGAGAGGGGCTTGTTGTCTGATAAGCTGTACATGAAAGTTCAAATTTCGAATATCAATACAGTGTATCGCATACCTACAGCTTGACAACCCATGTCATCATTTCTATTGTGACTTTGTGTTCACACGAGAAGGTAAAAGAAAGATAAATTGCAACAAAAAAAAACTGTTTTTTTGAAATTGTTTTATTTTTGTAATATATTATATTAACGGTACAAAATCATATGTTACCAAATTTACCCTGTATTATGGGTACAATCTTACTAGCCCTTAATATTCTTACATTTATAGAAATCGTACCTATATCTTTCTAATCACATGGAAAATAACGTCTTGAATTCCCCATAAATCATGCAAATAAAGCCGTAATCGCTATGGCGGCACCATGGCGTCGCTCGGGGGAGAACGTCATTCCCGGGGCGTCGGTGATGTCATCCACGGTATGATGTCATGGGATGACGTTAGAGCAGCTTCCCCTTGAGAGGGAAGTAGGGAAGATTAGTGAGTGCGATAGTATGAATTAAAAATTAAAACGTTTTTTATCTGACTGCCCTAGATCTGATCTGCTCTGGTCTGACTGCTCAGACTGAAACGTTTTTTATTGGCTTGTAGATTTTCGATACTTATATCCCAAGAGTATCATATAGGATTTGTTTATTATTTACCTTAGATCTTTATTAATAGCCAATTTAGCCCTGTTGATTTCTCTATTTATTTATTTGTTTATACAAATTGGAAGGCCCCATGTGAACCATAGGTATTATGTTATCATACATCTAGGCTTATTATGCTTATAGGCTAACTCAGCATGCGTATAATTCACTCTATAAGTAAGCCATGTATATCGTTGGTGTGCCTAATTAAGTAAATAAATAAAACAACTGCTCCGAAGTTTAGGATTTATTCAATGAAAGTTTAAACACGTCGAAATTTTCGTTGACATATATAGACATGGCAAAGTCCGTGGGTGTCAGCATACCAAGGTCGAAATCTTGGATTTTAAATAAAAGCCAGGGGAACATACCCTAACATGGCGGGTACCTACTGGACCTTATGCAAGATAGTAGACACACAAATGTACAGTCAAAGACTTAACTTTGGTATTCACTTTAGGTCCAAAGTCAATCTAAAATTCGACAGCAATAAGGTTGAGTTTCCTCTAAGCTACAAATGTCTAGGCATTTCTAAGGATATTGGCATTTCAAGCAGTTTTTTTTTAAATGGTTCTTAATGGATCTTAGTCCTCAGGGTTGGCAACGCATTTGAGGTCTTAGGATTATAGTCTTGAGAATTCAAATGTCTATGGGTCTCAGATTCCACTTACCATCAGGTGGCCTGAGTGCACGTGTGCCTTCTCCTTAACATAAAAAAAAAAAAAAAACATATTTGACCGTACTGGAGTAATAATAAAAAACAAAAACGTTTATAAATCGTGTGTTAAAAATAACTTCCACTAGTCACTTACGTTTCCTTGTAATTAACGACACGCGTCATTATTCCACTCTGACCATTAATTTAATATTGCATTAAAGGGTAGTTTCACTATAAAGTGCTTTAACTTTTAGTTTAAAAAATATCTAAGCATCGTAGGGCGATTCTTTGCCTTAACTGAGAAATTTAAGCGTGTTTAATTAATCCAATGAATTTATAAGATCAGTAGGTGTCACACGATGCAAATCTCTATCGACTCCAAATATTTGTAGTTGATGTAGCGGTCGACGCGATCTGTCATCAGCTAACGTCAATCCTAAACGTTTTATCGATTTTCGAAAATAGCCAACTTAGCGCTTTGCATCTTGAGACCCCCTTGGTCTTCACAAAAAGCTCAATATCTCAAAAACGGCTGAACCGATTTTGATAAAACATGTCTAAGAACCACCGCTAGAAAGCCAGCTTTCAAATAAAAAAAAACAGCATACATAAATATTTAGAAAAATATTTTTACATTGTAATTATACGGATGGTTTTGTTGAATATTGTTTTTAACTCGGGCCCCCATTTCTGTCAATTAAATGAGAGTTATTTTTACTGCATATCATCTCAGCCCAGGTTTTCGAATAGCTAAGGCGAGTCGAAATCGTGACGTATCGTAGTATTCGTAGTAATGTTCGTTTAGGTATTCGTAGTAATGTTCGTAAGCTACATTTGGCGACGTGACGTCCCGACGCGCCGCTGACGCGTGATGCCACGTGGCGTTGTCATCGATCGCAGATACCGTGACCTGGTTCTCGTGGGACCGGCGAATCTGGCGCCCAATCAGCGCGCGGACAATTGGGTAAAGGTCATTAGCCCTTTTTAATGGGCCTTTTTTAGCCCCCAACGCAAAAAGAGGGAGGTTTTAGGGTTAACGTGTGCATCTGTGCATCTGTGGATTGAGAGCGCGTACGTATCATAAACATAATATAAAGTTCAAAATACATAATAGGTCGTAATAAATTATGGTCATTATTATATGATGGTTTTTTCTGCAACCGTATTTTTGGATTGTTATCACTACATAGTATAAAGAAAGTCGCTTTTTCTGTCCCTATATCCCTATGTATGCTTAAATCTTTAAAACTACGCAACGGATTTTGATGCGGTTTTTTTTTTATAGATAGAGTGATTGAAGAGGAAGGTTTATATGTATAATACTTTAATCCGGAGCGAAGCGAGGGCGGGTTGCTAGTAAAATATATAAATAAACCTGTAGCAGAGAGGACAATAGAGAGATCTCTCTCGAGGCGGGTGTTATGCCTGGGGACCGAAGTCCGTTTGGATGAAGTTGGAAGTGGTATATAAGTCAACCGACTGAAGAAACTTCGTTAGCGCGATGTAGCGCACTGTCAGATTTAGTTGCGTTGTCTGACGCTGGTGGCGCTGTCGAGTTGTTTGTTATAAGTTGTCACTAGATGTCGCTAGGTCGCCACAAACCTAACCTAACCTAACAGGTTCTATACAAGGGCAATAAAAAAAATCTGATACGTTTACGGTTTCAGAAATATATGATATATATTTATGCATTATTTATAACCCATTCTGTATTTTGAATTTTATATATCGCACCTTCGGTAGAACAAGAGCACAATGTACAAAGTGACTACTGGGGAAAATGTGCCCTTGTCCGGTAGAACAAAGGCACAATGTACAATGTTACTAAAGGGGAAATTGTGCCCTTTTCCTACCGAAGGTGCGATATTATGATAGGATCCCGTGGAAAGCGTCAGTAGCCTACGGCTTAAGAAGTCCACTCGTGATACTCGTAAATCACTACATAAGTCGCTTTTTCTGTCCCTATATCCCTATGTATGCTTAATTGTTTAAAACTACGCAACGGATTTTGATGCGGATTTTTTTAATACATATTGAAGAGGAAGGTTTATATCTATAATACTTTAATACGGAGCGAAGCGAGGGCGGGTCGCTAGTAAATAAATAAATGAACGAAGTCGCGGGCTTTAAATATCTGTTTACTTACATGTATTAATGCAGGTTTACACATAGTTAAAATTAGAACACGATCCGAATTGGCTGTAGTGTTACATGAAATCGTTTTTTTAATACTGGACCTGCACGAATGTTTAGCCATTACTCAAGTAGGTACCTATTGTTGCCGTTGTTTGAACAAACATTAGGGAAACTTTGAAGATTTTTTTTACTACTACTAATAAACAAGTGTGATATGAAACTATGCATTATGTACTCTGAGCCTCTGTTCAGGTGCGTTAAAACGATATCGTGTTCAACACGTTTAAGAATCGTTTATGTCACAGTCGCCATTATTGTAAATGACATAAGAGTTATCAAAACGTTGACAATACGGAAACAGGTCAAAAACGATATCGTTATTACCTTGTAGAATTCCAGCCCAGGGCTGGGAGTTGAATAGAGGCTCTGGGCCTCTATTCAACTGCGTTATAACGATATCGTGTTTGACGTGTTTTAGAATCGTTTATGTCACAGTCGCCATTATTGTAAATGACATAAGAGTTATGAAACCGTTGACAATACGGAAACACGTCAAATACGATATCGTTTTTACCGTGAAGAATCTCGGCCCAGAGATCGTTCATATTTGCGGTCGACGTGCACGTGATGCAGCAGTTCGTTTTATGAAGCAGTTTTTAAGCACAGCCTTTTAATTCCTAACGGGTTTATTATGCATGCTATTTGAATTTTTGCTTGTGTATTTTGCGGTTGTAAAATTTGATATGTTACCATAAAATTGTCGGTTTTACGGTGTGGTTTTGTTTACTGCAGTTGCTGTTGAAAGCTGGCATGATAAGGTTTTAAATGTGGTTAGTTATTATAGTGTGACTTGATTTAAGGGCATACTACTACTTATCTGGTGAACTTGTTCTCAATTTGATAGTTTTTAGTAATATACGACATGATACCGCTACTGTTTATGATGAATTTTGATGTTTAACATGTCTTATACAGGTTACTATTGGTTAGGTATGGCTTAAACATTTTTTGGCACGCGACAGCAAGCAAGAGGTCATTTGCAAAATTAAGTAAATCGGTTGTATCTCCTGGTGGTACCTAAATCATAATCTAAAGCAAAATTATTATTTTTTCTTGTTAATAATGAGCTTGGACATACTGTAGATTTTATCTAATGCACACACCTGCCGCAGGGGCAATCTTATACATAAATTGACCCTTAATTGTGATGTGTATTATATGATTTAAAAAAAACCGGGCAAGAGCATGTCGGACCATGCTTAGTGTAGGGTTCCAAAGCCGTTAAGCACTACAAACATAAAAATGAACAAGTAATAACTAATTTTCTATTTAAAGTCAATTGGTGCCGTCTTAGATGATTTTAGTAGGTATAAACACTTTAATCGCCTGTATCTCAAGAACCAATGATGTCTACTTAGCCGTGATAGTTTTCCTTTAAAATTGGTTATATGCTCTTTCATTTAAGTTTTTTTTCAGATTTTTAGTTAGTATTTGTAGTTTTGGCTGTAGGGGGGGACACTTGAGTCTAACAAAAATTAGCGCTTTAAAGCTTAATATTTCATTAACGGATTACTTAATCGAAAAACTGTTTTCACAAACCCATAATTTTGAAAGACCTATCCAACGATACCCCACACTATAGGGTAGACGAGAAAAAAAAATGCATCCAAACGTTACGTGGGGAGGTATCCTAAAAAAATATTTTTATACTTTTTATTGTACCACTTTGTTAATGTAACTAATATGCATATTCATGCCAAATTGCAGCTTTCTAGTACTAAGAGTCTCTGCGCTAGGCTGCGGACGGACGGACGGACGGACATTGCGAAACTATAAGGGTTCCTAGTTTGACTACGGAACCTTAAAAATGACCTTTGTTGGAGTTTCTTGCAGCGCTCCTTCTCCGCAATGAGGATCTTGTCCGAGGCGATAGTAGATTCACTCAATCCGTATTAGCTATGTGCATAACCTTCATGTGCCCTATTTACTGAATAAATATTTTGAAATTTAATACGAGGTGACTAAGGGAATAAGGGTTTATAGGACTGTTTAGCGATGGGCTTGCAACCTGTCACTTATACACTAGTAAACATCTTGGCCTGACTGTGCAAAATGTGGTTACGAAATTATAAACAAGTCTTTTCAGAGTTGTTGGTCTTTCTGTAGCTCTGCCTAGGTGCCTACCCCATTCTGGGAAAAGAGGCGTGATGTTATGTATGTATGTATTTTGAAATTTGAATTTGAGTTTTGGACATTTTTTAAGGCCATATTTCGGCCTGAAAAGAGGGTACTCTCATTTAAAAGGCCGGCAACGTACCAGTAACTCCTCTGGTGCTGCAGGTGTCTATGGGTGACAATATTCGCTTACCATCAGGCGATCTGTCTGCTCGTTTGCCTCCTATTCCATAAAAAAAATTAAAAAAACCGTGTTAGAACAGACACCCATACAACTTTTTCATTTTAACAGTTGGCTGCATGGGTCTCGGCGTGTCAGTCTGACTGTAAGGCATCGACGCCCATAAGAGATAACGCTATGTGGTTTAGAAACCAAACTATAAATAATAATAGTAACCTATCTGTACCACCTAACCTACCTATATCTGCATGTCGTAATTCTTATTGTATTTCATTATGTTATCTTTGCTATGTGTTGTCTTGTCTACCTTAAATATGATTTTGCATTCTTGCGGTGACAACAAACAAGTTAAATACATGTTTTTGTGTAATGACCATGTTCTCATGGAAGTGATGTATATCTTATATGAGAATAAATGTCTTTAAACCTTAAACTATAACCGTTTGGCCATTTTGAAATACCAGTTTAAGCTGGTAAATTGACGAGTCAACAAGCAGCCTGTCGGGCGCTTGTGAGCTGTAGTTACTCGGCCCATTTAGCACGGCAAACCGATTACAAGCTAAACATACGCCGTGGTATAAAAGTTTTTCATCTTTGGATCTTAACTGCATGGAAATAGAATTGAAAAGTGGCGAACCGTTTCATTCCGCGGCTGGACGTCGCGTGCGCGGGTGCTGTAGCGAACGTATTGACGAAGTTATAGCTAAATATATATATTGGTTGGTTGTTTGTAACAGGCATAACATTTTTATTTTTGAGACGACTGTACTTTTTTCACACGGCTAGGTTCTATTTTTGCGTCTTCTGCTTATTCTGCTGCGCTAGCGATGTCGGCAGTAAGTACCATTTTAGTCAAAACTGAGTTAACCATAGATTCAGAATCGTTGCAATGAGCTGTACATGATGGTTTGACCCTTATAAAAAATATGCAAAGCGTACTTACTGCCGATATAGCTAGCGCGGCAGTATCAAGACCTAACTAATCCAAATACGCGAAGATACGTTAAAGTTTAAAAAATAGTTTAAATTTAAACATACATTAAACACACATTTAACTCCAGGTCACAAAAGCAGCCACCTTAACCTACTTTAACCTATTTTAACTCCTGACAAAAAAATTGGCGTGTTATAAGTTTAACATATGTATATGTGTTGGGTCTATGTTGTCTGCCTTTTTTTGTTCGTAATGTGTTTTAGATCATAATTAATGCAAGTCGTAACGTATTTGTTACAGAAACTTTTACCTTATCAGATTTTTTTCTTAACCTAACCTAACCTAACCTAACCCTATCTACACGTTAGGTATTTAAAAAATTCTGAAACGTTCCGGCGTTATTAAACTAAGACTATCAATACATACAAAACATCACGCCTTCATTTTCAGAGTGGGGTAGGCAGAGCTACAGAAATACCAACAATTCTAAAAGACTTGTTGATTACTGTAACCACACTTTGCACAACCAGGCTAAGAAGTTTACTGGTGTATTAGTGACAGGTTGCAAGCCAATCGCGTAACAGTACTAGAATACCTTATTCCCTTAGTCGCCTCTTACGACATCCACGGGAAGACATGGAGTGGCCCCGACCACACGGCAAATAAAATATTATTTATGTTATTTATTTTAACAGTCAGCAGTTGAGACAACTGATAAATGCCTGTATTCAGCTGTTCCTTCGTCAAATGTTCTCTGTACTGCTAATGTATTGATCCAATCGGTTTTTAAACTGATTGACATTCAGGGCTGAGACTACTTGTTCCGGAAGTTTGTTCCATGGTTCCACTTCTCTGTTACATAAGAAGTGTCTGTGAGGATTGTTGTAGGAAAGCTCAGTTAGTTAGTAGTTGGTTACTCCTACACAGAGACAGATTTATTTTGTAAATTATATCCCTTTTTGGTCTTGTTGAAAAATTATCCTTAACATGGGCTCAGTTATTAAGGCTCACTTCCAGCCTAAAGATAATTCTTGATTTAGTCTTTAGCCCAGGTTTAAGACTGACATTACCATACATACAACATACATACATACGTTTTGACGACAAGCTAGCCTAGTTGGTAGTGACCCCGCCGTCGAAGCTAGGGGTCCGGGGTTCAAATCCCGGTAGGGGCAGATATATGTGTGATGAGCACGAGGATTTGTTCCTGAGTCTATGTTTTCTATGTGTTTAAGTATATATTTCTCTATATAAGTATGTTTATCGTTGTCTGGTACTCATAGTACAAGCCTAGAGCTTAGTTTGGGACTAGGTCAACTTGTGAACATTGTCCTGTGATTTATTTATTTTGACACTACTTACTCGTAGGCCTAAATCTAGAATTAATTATGTTTTTCTTACAAGTAACTCCAAAAGTTATCTCCCCACTTGCCAAAAGTTAGATAACGGTAGTTTAAGTTTCAAAGTATTTACTCCGGTTAAGCCGTTTTGATCAGGCTAAAAACCTCGCTTCGGGATCCACAGCTTCCCAAATAACATCCCCGTCGCTATTCTAATAAGGTCCCTACAAACTTAATCTCGCTAATTACTAGGCGTAATTCTTCGTCCGACATTTTAATCAAGCGAAACTTGGTTGATGACGTCAGACGCAGGTGCGGGTTACAGTGTTGCCAGCCGACAGCCTTCATTACTTCTAACGCGGCCTATTCAACTTTTTAACCACCACCATTGTCCTTTGAATTGACGGGTAAGGTTTCTACTGGCAACACATGTTTCGAAACGTATATATTTAAGTTTTTTTTATGTTAATGAGAAGGCACACAAGTACTTGATGGTAAGTGGAATCTGAGACCCATAGACATTTTAATTCTCAAGACTATAATCCTAAGACCTCAAATGCGTTGCCAACCCTGAGGACTAAGATGGAATACCTCTGTGCTAGTAATTCTGTTTGTATTCTATGTTTTTACCTGTTAATAATAATATTACACTAAACAACAGAACATTATGCACTGTATTTTTTACACAAACCTTAGGATATCTTGGCTGTTTAGTGTAACTGACCTGAGACTCCAGCGCTTAATCAAAAACAACGTTAATCGTTTATTGCTGTTTACCGCGGAATATTTATTGTAATAACAAAGATTAGACTAGAACTCATTAAAACTGGTGATACTAAATATTTTTATTTGATTTATCGTAACTGTTTGATGGTTGGTTATAGAAACGGTTACCCTAACCAGAAAATATCCTTTAATTCTCCAAATGTCAGTTCCTTTTCTTGTTAAGGTCCTAGAGATTACTCTACGGCGTGTAACGGAACGTAAACCCTTCCGCGGACACTTAATGCTGTCGTAAATGGCCGGCGACGTGCGCCTTTCCCGCCATTTCCTGTTTATTGTGCGCGGCTTACGTAGCCGCCATTGAACCTCGGTGCTGCCAGCACACAAAAAGTTAATACGTTCCGTTTCACTCCTATTATTAAATGTAATATTGCTAATGCTATCATGCCCCAAAAAATCGTTTCTGTCGCAATCGTTTGTTATGCAAAGTGGAATTGAGACTAAGCCCCGCCCCGGGACAAAGTTTTTACAGCGGAAGGACTTGCGTGTGGATTTCAATAATAATTTGGTTTCATTTACATTTTATGTTCAATCGGTTTATGATTTAAAGTATTTAAGTATATCTTTAATAAATGCTGATTCAACTTTCTTTTGTGTCGATAAAACATTTTTATCAATTTAAACTGTTTATATGTCAAAGCAATTAAGTGCTATACAAATTATGTAGAAATCATCAAATCAATCAATCATCTCCATTGCGTCGTGAAACTACACTCGCGGTCAAATAATACGGGTCAGAGTGCGTTTTTCATACAAACGAGGCTATTTCGAAGCCTTGGTTCCTGGCCAGGGGTTGTTTTTAGTGAGGTTTAATGGTGGATACTCCGAGGTTCAATAGAGGAGGTCAAAAGTTCTTAAGATACCTAACTGATCGCACAATCAGTTAACACCACAGCGAGAGAGTTTTGGTCCGCATTTGGATTTCCTTACATTTTATTGCCATTTTAGATGTTTTTCTGAACATGCACAATTCCGGCGTTAGCCGAAGATTCAATCAGCTGGGTATCCTAGGCACTCTGGAAGTCCTGTATCGATGCTCGGGGTATCCATCATCATATGTCACTAAAAGCATCTCCTGGCGAGGAACCAAGGCTTCGAAATAGCCTCTTTAGTATGAAAAACGCACTCTGACCCGTATTATTTGACCGCGAGTGTAAATTAGTTATTTATTCAGAATTGTTCCAAAAATCCGTGATTCAATTCTGGAATGTAAAGGTAATATAATATTTTCAGAAAAAATACAAACTCGATGATTTTGAGAATCTATTCGTTTTTTGTTACCGCTTATTTAGAAGCCGTTTAACATAGCTTGACGTCAGAAGAGGGGCCTATACCGCACATAGGTACTCGACTCGTGTCGCGCGCCGTGACTCTCACACGATAAGCCGAGGCCCGCGGGGCACCATAGACAAATATGATTTGTGCGTGTTGCTCTAGGGTTGTCACTGAAGTTAATGGAGTCCCGACGTGACACTTTTCTTACGGGTCGTAAATTTAAAAATGTTTCTGAGAATGCGTGTAACACACACAAAAACAGGTGGCTCTACTGAAAGTTTGCATGTTTTACAGTGCTTTTCATTATGTAAGAAAGGTATGATCTATGCTCGCGTCAAATTTCCAATATTGGCGTTAGAGGTTACTATAATGTTTTAGTCGAAGACTACCCGTAAGTTTAAAGAGAGAATAAAGGCCCATTTACAACATACAACTTTCTTGCACATACCATACAATAAAATTGAGGAAATCTAAGCTCAGTCTAAACCTTGCCCTAAAAATTGGACTCTTGTACAAGAAAGCTGTATAATGTAAATGGGCCTTAAAATTATACATGTAAATACTACCTAATACAAATTGTAGTGTGGTTACGAAGGTCATTTATGATGATGGCATAAACAGGTTTATGCATTAACACTAAATCACTGCGATGATTAATAGCTATTGTTAGACGTTGTAGACCTTATTAAACTAGATTTCGCGTTGTGCCAACATAAACATTTTATTTGCTTTTTCCGTCTTATGAAACGAAGACGTTACAACCCTACAATTTCTGTATTGCCACACTCAGGAGCAGATAACCCACATAACTTAGAGCCGTTGTTGCGTATTGCGCCGATTGCCCGTCGCGAGATAGGACCCCGTGATATTTGCTCGGGTATTGCGTTCGGGGAAATACTGGCAACACTGGCTCATAAATTTTTCGCCATGGATTCAAACCTTTATTTCAATTAGTTTCAGCCGGTCTCGCTTTTAAATCATAATCAAATTGTTTGCAATATGAAAGCTCTCACTTGAAGTTACGTGTAAGTTACTTGTCCTATTCTAGTTAAATAAGGGACAACATACAGGGTACACAAAAATCGACATCAAGATGGAAATAGGCGATAGAGCAGCTCATAAGCTATCGATTTAACCCCCCATGTATGTTCAGCGATTTTTAGTACTTTCGGAGATATTAGATCATTTTAATTTAAAATTCTTGTAATTTTCCCTTATGTCCGAATAACCCTTATGTTCGTGTATTATTTCAATATTTTTTCAATGGTTTCTTACATTGATAGAATCATTATGAACTAAGGATGTTTTTAAAGTTACTTGCCAATTTCTTTTTCATGTATTTTTTTCGTGTAATTACACAATGTTTGTTTTTCCATACAAGATGAAAAGGGAACTAGGGTTCACTTAGTATGGAGAAAGTAACTTTGTACGATTACACAAAAAGTTGTAATAAAAAATAATTGGCAAGTAGCTTTAAAAAGATCCCAGGTTCATAATGATTCTATCGATGTAAGAAACCACTGAAAACATAATGATGAGATGGATGCGCCATGCTCGCTAAACTTATCGTATAATTTTATCGTATAAACTTTTTTATTATTATTATTATTATTTAATTTGATACTGTTTAGTGATTTGACATTTGTTATTATGATTTTATTATTAGTTAATAAGATATTGCAGTGCCCTGACAGGGTATCAAGTACCTACTACTAACCACTACTAACCACCTTTATTTGTAATGAACTTGATCGCAATAAATGATTCTGATTCTAAACTTCGTCACTCGATCAGAATCTACCCCTTTGCGCACTTGTAGCAAGACTCAAAAAGATTACTGGAAAAGTGGTTTTGGCTCTAGCTCACGTAGCGTATTTTCGCTGAAAATCGCTTGGCGCTCTTTGCGATAGGAATGAGAAACCTAAGAATACTTGCGTCTGCGTGAGCTAAACCCGGAGTAAGTTACGTTTAATTCTCTGCGGAGATCGTTATGTCTTTGCCAAGCGTTGAAAAGCGTTGAAACCGGTATAGTAGGTAAACTGAATCGGGAGTAAGTAAAAGGATTGTGAACGAACGTGTAACAAGATTTTTGGAAATTTTGTAGTTGTTAAATAAAACAAGGTATGTAGTTTTTTTACATCATTTTTTTTGCTTAAAATCTTAAGCTTTTATTTCAATAAACGAAATAGAAACCAATAAAGGTAAATCTACTAACAAATCGTCTTTATAAGGGTTCAGAGGGGTAGAAACGTTATCGCCCGGAACACTACTTCTACGAGAAATGTATTTATTTATTTATTTTATTTTTATTTTAATGAGAAGGCAGTCGAGCACTCAGGCCACTCGATGGTAAGCGGAATCTGAGACCCATAGAAATTTGAACTCAAGACTATAATCCTAAGACCTCCAATGCGTTGCCAACCCTGAGGACTAAGATGGAATGCCTCTATGCTAGTAATTTCACCGGTTGTCTTATCCCCACACCGGAACACAACAATGCCAATACTTAACTTTCATGTACTTTTTTAACATGTAAACTTTCCAATGCTCTTATGAAGTAGAATTTAGATGAGGACGATATTAATATCTATTTTTCAGTTCCCTTCTAAGCCAAAAGTTGGTTTCTACTTTGATTCTTAATAATAGGTATCCAAAATATTGCGGGTCTGTGAAGACATTTCAGTACTAATTTTGGTTAGAATCAAGTGACCCCCAACAGCCAAAACTACAATTACTGAAAATCTGAAACATATTTTGTGTATGTTCGGCTTCGGGACCCTTCACTGAGCACGGTCCGATATGCTCTTGCCCGATGTTTGTTGGTTTAACAGTTCATCACGACTAAGATTGCCTTAATTTCCGCGCATTTCTTCTAAATATTCCGTAACATTCCTGCCTGACGCGACCTAATTTGCTGCCCTAAAATCAATGCACGCGCGATTAAGCCAGAGTACACGTGAAACTTGTAATATTAGTCGGATGATTGAATTCTCGATGTATTCGGGTCGAGCACGTGACGCGTCATCGCAATTTCACTAACGACATTTTCTGTCGCGTCACTTTGATTCTAAATTTCCTCCTTAATTCTCTGGTAATATGTGGGAAGCAGGAGGAAATTATGGTCGTCCATGTTAAGTAGGTATCACACACACAGCAGCAGCAGTGTGTGACAGCAGCAGAGGACCGATCGTTGTGGAAAACCCTGGGGCCTTTGTCCAGCAGTGGACGTCTTGCGGCTGATAATGATGATGATGATGATGTTAAGTATTGCCACGTTACATACTCATACGTAACATCACGCCGTCATTCCTCGAGTGGGGTAGGTAGAGCTAAAGAAATACCAACAACTCTAAGAATTTTTGCATGTCTTTTTTCCAGTGTCACGCTAAGTATAATAGCTAGCTAGGGTAGCTAAGTGTGCATCATTCTTTCGGTTTTATCTCATGAACTTATTTCCATAAAACCAAATTACTTATATAACACTGTAACAAAGGTTCAATATAACGCGTAAAGATTCGCTTCGCGGAAACGAGATGCGATATAACGTTATAAATGTTCATTATAACGGGGCTCCCTAAAAGGTGCATTAAGTATGTAATATGCTTTTCGGGAGCTCAGATAACGTGGTCTATGGTTATGAAAACTCGTGTGCTCTCTTCATGAACGTTAAATGTTAAATATTTTTAAAGATGGCGTTGGATAAGGGTTTTTATGGGAGTGACATGACGAGAAAACGTACTCTTTAGTGGTGATAAATGTTAGCAACCGGTCTTAATTAGAGGATACCCCCCCGTCTTCGCATGCGTAGAATTATGGTTGATTTCTACCAAACTGTTCGCATTGCATTGGATCAGAAAGGATCCGAACGGATGCGGCGACAGCTGATCCCGTCTATTAAAATTAAAATTACCTATTTATTACGGAGCCGATCGCGCGTCGCAGCATACGTTCGACTACGATTGCGTGCCGCGGAAGACGCCCGCGGTCAAGCTACTGTGCGCCTTTGGCAATATAGACTTTAAATACAGTTTACATTATTTAATATCGTTTAAAGATTGTAAAATATGTTCCGATCCGATGCGACCCGTTTGGTGGAAATCCTCCTTTAGTTTCTCGCTCCTATTTCATCCGGTTGGAGATCGATTTTTGGTAATGTATTTTTTAGTGCACCCTTGGTTCCCATGGAGTTTTCCCTCGAAACAAGTTCCTTAGGTTCAGTGGTGTAGGCTATACGTTGTAAGCCAGTTTTATAATAATCTCAGTAATTGCTTTTACAAGCCGTATTTTTAAACGATCTCAAAACTAATGTTAGTGATTATAAAATAAGCTGGCAACATATTAAACTTGAGTATATTTTCTTGTAATTATTAATACGAAAATACGAATATTTCTTAACTGAATTATTAGCTAATAGCATTTCTGTGTAAATAAAAAGCAGAAGTGTCGCAGCCAACGGGCAGATGTCATTTAGTTGAAGTAGCAAGAACATTTACTCTGCCGTAATACCAAAGAAGACAGCTAACTGGAATAGTAGTCGAAGCATTTTACACTCTATTGGTAACCACATTAGATTTAAAATGCTTTAACTAATACTATGCAGTTAAGACCTTTTTTAGTATCTCGGCTAATGCCGAACCCAAACCTTTTCAATACCCAAACTAATGTTTGGGTATTGAAAAGGTAATTCTAATGGACACCTGAGTCTAAAATCTATTCTGCCTTTCATTAAAGTCAACAATAATAGCATGAAATACTCGCTATTGGCCAGTTAAATTGATGTTACGACTTAAGAATATAAATTAATTAATAATCTCACACAAATTGACCTAAGTCTCAAACTAAGCGCTATGCTTGTGCTATAGGTACTAGATAACGTTAACAGACTTCTTAAGAAAAATTCTCGTACATAATTAAATACATACAAAAAACATCCAAGAGTTAGAAACAGCAGTCTTTCATCTGTTCTGGATGCGCGGTTGTAAAGTATGATTAAAAAAAAACAACTAACGTCAAATAAGTATTATAAAAGTAAAAAAAATAATAATAATTGGGATATGCTTTTGTCGCCGACTGTACCTATTTTTTTTAAAGTCATTTAATGCTTATCAAGACCTACCTAATGAGTCAAACTCCAAATACGGCGGGTCTACGTTAAGTATAGCGGAGATCCTGTCACCTTCCGACTTCACCATCAGACCAGCCCCCTATTTCCCCATCTTGAGAATGACGAGTGACAGGTGACAATTCGGTATACATTGCAAAGTTAACACGCTGATACATCGCTGGTTTTCATATAAGCTGCGCCATGTATACACTGAAATGTCACCTGTCACCTGAAACAGGGGGCAGCTCGATGATGCCATATTATTATATTGTCATCGTAGTTACGTTGGTATAACAAATTTCAGCTCAATCTGTCCCCGGGAAGAAGTTCATATTTTCTTTGCTTGATTTGACCCGAGCATACCCACCTGGGCGTTTTCCAAAAAAAGTGTACATCGTTAGACAAAATTAAGAAAATGTAACTTTTTCCATTTCGTCACGAAAATTAACGTATCTAAATGTATGGCTAATTTTCGTGACGAAATGGAAAAAGTTACATTTTCTTAATTTTGTCCTTAACGATGTGACACTTTTTTTGGAAAACGCCCACCTACATACAAACATTGCAAACTTAATAAAAAGCTTGTACAAAAGGGACAAATAATAGTCTGAAAAGACTGCAACGAGCGTGTTCGGATCTTATTTGCGACGGAGCGAGTTATGAAAATAGAAACAAAGTCAATCGTACTGCGGGACAAAGGGTGCGGCCCACTGACGGCGATTTAGAAAAAAAAAACCAAGTGTACCTAATAGACCGAATAGAGAAAAAAATATTTCTATTTTTTGTAAAAGGCAAAGCAAATCAAAGAAGTTTAGTTAGTCTACATACCAGCCTGTTCGGAGGTTGCACAAACGTTAGTTAAATGCGTACTCTGTCAAATTTGATAGTGAGTGAGAAAATGGAAAACTGACTTAATTGATAAAACGGTAGGTGATAACTGGCGGTTTTAGTTAATATTCCTTTCCTCATATCTTTTCAATTCTCGTACTCAAGTCTCGTCATACTCCACGTGGGCTTCCCAAATAAAAAAGGTAGATTCTTAGAAAATAACTAGTACACACGAAGACACTGTTAACTGACCACCCATAGACTTTAACACGATGTGATAAGGTTTATGTTCGATTGTAAATGTACAGTTAACAGAGTCTTCGACTGTACCTACCTATTTCTATAAAATTATATAACTAACAAATATTAATTGTGGCATATACTATTCAACGGTGTCGTTGGATTATAACTAATCTCAACACAACATGAGCAACACGACACAGTTTGAAACAAGTTATGGAGGCGATTTATATTCCTACATTGCCATTTATTTTTTAGTAAAAGTGTAGCGGTTTCGCGCTCGATTTAACCCCCGCGAGTCATTTAACACTCTTTATTCTTTCATCGGTAATGGACGCTTACCCGCTGAATTGCGGAGACAAATTCCATAACGGGGATTTAGGTCAAACGGCGAATGTTGATGAAAACGGTGCTTTGTTTTGGGCTAAAGTTTATTGAAACGGCCGATATAAAAACATGTGAGCATACAGTTTAAATTCTTCGTTTTTGTTTCGTTTATTTGTTAATTATGTTTCTGTAAGGTTTTTATTGCATATTTTTATTTTTATTTTTTTTTATGTTAAGGAGAAGGCACACGAGCACTCAGGCCACCTGATGGTAAGTGGAATCTGAGACCCATAGACATTTGAATTCTCAACACTATAATCGTAAGACCTCAAATGCGTTGCCAACCCTGAGGACTAAGATGGAATGTCTCTATGCTAGTAATTTCACCGGTTGTCTTATCCCCACACCGGAACACAACAACGCGAACACTGTTGCTTGGCGGGTGGTTAATGGATAAGATGGTGGTAACGATCCGGACGGACCCTGCATAGGGTCCTACCACCACTATACTATAGTTTTGGTATTTATTTTGTCACTTACTACCTATAAGTATTTGTTTAACAGTATTTTTTTTCCTTTATTCTATTTATCCGTTTAGCGTACCGTCCGTCTGTCACAAACGGAGCTGACTGACAATCAGCGCTGTAGGTGTTGAACACCTCAGCATTATGCTGAGCCAGTATCCGATTCAAGGCCGCGAAGACTCACTACTCTTTTAATTGCCGTTTTCAGTTTTTACTTTTTTCTGTGTATCTTATGTGTGTAGTTGAATAGATGTATTTTTCTTTCTTTTTTCTTTTTCAGTTATATTTCAGTCGGGGTTTTTCAGTTCTGTCTGTGCCTTTTAAAAGTTTTCAGCTTTTTTAAACTGCGAGTATATGCTTATTAAAAAAATCAAATTTAGTGGCACGATTACTCGAAAATCTTTGAAAGAGTGTGCCTTCTAGCTTTTTTAAGTGGCTTCTTTTACTGAAGTTCAATAGCGGTGGAGCTAAATGTCGGCAATAATAGGTTATAAAGTTTTAGGGTTGTGTTTTTTAACAATGGAAGTATCTTCTTTTGTTGCTTTTGTTTACAACAGAACGTTGTATTTGTCAATACAGCTTAGAATAATCAAAGACAATATTATTGCTGTTAAAGTTGAGATATCATGTTTCACTTGCTCCACTAATGTTCTTGTTTAATATGACGTTTAAACTCCGTCTAAAATATTATATGAATTATGCAGTAAAAATACCCCAGTTGTGTGCTTGCAAGCAACGTTAATAAGTTTTTTATTAGCTTGAGAAATCTGACGTTAACCGCGATAGAATTTCATTGCCTTGCTAGCGTCCGTCGACTTGTTAATGAAAAACTTTATTACTAGCGTAATCTTTGAGATGAGAGTCAGAAATGTGGAGTGAAATATGCATGATAATTAATTATTTTCTTACCAGAGTAGCATTTTTATGTATCCATTTTTTCTGTAGTAGTCTACAGAAAACATGAATTTAAAATGCGGGGTACCCATGAATTGGTATCCACCAGAGGAGGCGAGGCGTTATTAGAACTTCCTCAGTCCTGCTGCAGGGGTTTTCAAAGCTTGCTTGATGTTAGACTTGTTTCTTTATATTGTATAGCTCACTTTTGGTATGGTGTGTGTGATACGATCTCGCTTCGCTTCGGTTTATGTTAGTTTTCTGTAACAGCCATACATAAACCAGAATGTATTAGAAAAAACGGAAACCTTCTGTGAAAAAAGATCTAACTGATGGTGAAAACCGCATCAATATTCATAGCTTGGTTTTCGAGGAGTTAGC
This sequence comes from Acleris holmiana, assembly GCA_949316455.1. Classification (NCBI taxonomy): domain Eukaryota; kingdom Metazoa; phylum Arthropoda; class Insecta; order Lepidoptera; family Tortricidae; genus Acleris; species Acleris holmiana. Next base: position 20,207,444 of record OX438774.1, read on the forward strand.
TAATATATAGACACACAGACGCGGAAAGCGACTTTGTTTTATACTATGTAATGTAATAATAATAAAGATAAAGACAAAGAAAATGTCTAATATGTTTGGGAGCATCATGAAACCGCCTTTATAACGGTTTACCATGACTGCATAATTGGTCATTATTATGATACCTTTTAACATGCCGTCTAACCTAAAAATGTGTACAATTACGACACGTTAAAGGCTCTATTCTGATTGGTAAAACCTTCTAGTTTTGACCTGTTATCGCATTGCCAACGCTATGATAGCTCTTATTTACTTGACAGTAATGGCGACCGGGCTAAAAAAATACGATGACATGTCAAACGCATTATGGTTTATCGAGTAGAACAAAGCCCAAGAGTGCAACCTCCGCTGAATGTACAAAAGTAATTGTATTTTTTTTTTCAACTCTTATAGTTATCTAAATTAACCTTATAAAGAGAAAAGATTACATTTTTTGTTTGCTTGTATGGATAAACTCCAAAATACTGGGTTGGTTTTGTAGAATGCTATATTATCAGTATTATCACATTTATCACCGAGTAATACAGGCTATGTTTTATTTTTCTATGCCGGCAGAGTCGCGGGCAACAGCTAGTGGCATATATAGTGACGAGTTTTAATAGTAGGTAATATTTTATGGACTTGGTTGACCTTTTAAGTTGCCTTTTGCTCGTTCATGTTTATCTACAAGCCCAAAATAATTCAATCGCCATTAAATATAAGTTGCTACTATGGTTTAGGTTTAAGTTGTTTTGTTCTTCTATTTTTAGATTTAGATTGTTTAATATTGTTTTATATTTAGTTTTTCTAGAGACATGTAAAAAAAAACAGCTATAGAGAACTGCGCGACAGCGTTATCCCCGCTTATAGTGGCGCCTTGGACCAATTATCCGCCCAATTAGATTTACTTTGAGCGGAAGTAGTGAGCGGCCAATTATCGCGCCCTCTGCCGGGAGATCGTTTATTGTTTGCCTTTTGTCAACGGACTGAATTTGTTAGAAAAGGCGATAGTTTTCTTTAGGGTTGCATGATAAATAAAAGGTTTCTCTGAAACCTATTTTATTGTACATAGGTCAATTGTGCGCTAGGGTGCTCCGCTTTGCGGGGTTCTAATCCTCAGTCCAATATCACGCTCCATAAATCATCTGGTCGCAATAACGCGGTGCAGGGGTGCCAGGATATTTGTGTTGACACTAGATTTAGCTTGGTTGGTTATTGTCTTTATTAGCTTTAAAATACTTGGGTTAATATACAAGTTTTTGCGAATGAAATTTAATTTACATCAATTTTGCGAAATTTCCTTAACTAAAGCCGCCATATACTGCATTATAACATACTTTTGTCCTAAAATTGTTCGAAGTTTCCTCGAAAAAAACGATTAACTTATTCATAAATATCTACTTATTGCTTAATTATTCTAAATGGAAAGGTTTGTTAAGCGTCTGTCGGTCGCGACCTAGCAGAAGCCCCTTAGTCTCGTCTAGGTTAAACTGTAATGCCTAGGTTATGTCTAGCGCAGGGTCATTGCCAGCGTCACGGTCACATCGTAATTATACTAATCACCAAGGGCTGACACTAATAAGTAATTTTTTTTCTTAGCTAATGATTATTATTAAGTTTTACTTGAGTGTCAAATTTAGGGGTTGAAGAGTTGTTACGCGTGCGTGTGTTACATTAATATATACGTTTGTCGCGCGTTTTCACACAAATGATATAGGTAAAATAATATTAACTTTACCTTTTGATTTCTCTTCCAGTTCTAAATATCCAATGTTCAATAAGGCTACCTTATAGAGAAGAAATAAACAGAAATCATGAAAAGTAAAGATTTGTACTCTTTCAACTTGCAGGTTTCTCTTAGAAAGCGAAATGTGGATGTTATATTTGAATGATTAATGGAAGAAAACGAAGCGTGTAATGAAAATTAAAACAGAGCTTCATTTACCATTATTTTTTGTCACAATGTAAATTTTTTGGCTAAATATTCGTTGCATAATGCAATGAGAACGATTTATTTAAACCGAGTTCTGGAAAAAGAGTACGTTCTCAACTCGTGGTAAAATTTAATTTTATGGTGAACTACTAGGAGAACTAAACGATTCACGTCCTTTCATGTTGGCCTGCGACCTTTTGTTAAGGGAAATGAGGTCTTGGCAGTAGTTTAGGCCATTGTTTCTTAGTGCTTTACGTAATCACATAATAACAAAATAATTACAAAAAATCTGTCTTTTAAACCCACTAAACAAATGTCAAATAATAACCGGTCTTTTTCTCTTCTCTTGTTACAGGTGAGACGCCAAGAAAATTATTAATCATCGCGGCATGACGAATCATTTAGCGGTAAGTCAAAAGAGTCAAACCACAGATTAATTACGTTCGTTCAGAAAAAGTGCGGCGGATCCGGTTTAACAAACGATAGGACAGCGCCCGATTAGTCTGTGGCTATTGAGCGATAAAAAATACAAATGGCCGCCATCCTTCAGTTTCAGTGAACAGTCCGAGTTCATTTGTTTTATAAATATGATGAACTGTTGTTGTTGTGATTTTGCTGCTTTTTCTGTGTTGGTCACACTGATTTATTGTTTTTATCTGTGAAAATGAGCTATTGTTAGAAATAATGGTCAGCATTGTTATAGTAATGTTTTTTTGTCACTGTGTTTTAATTTTTTGTGTTATCTTTCTTGACACTATACATAACGTCACGCCTGCGCGCCTTCATTTTCTGAGTGGGGTAGGCAGACTTACAGAATACCAACAATTCTAAACTTGTTGATAATTCTGTAACCACATTTTGCATAACCAGGCTAAGATGTTTACCAGTGTATTAGTGACAGGCTGCAAGCCCAACAATGTATACTATTACAAATTGGAAAGTCTGTGAGAATGTGCGTGAGTAACGTTGTTAGTTACGTCTTCACACTGAAACGGTTAAACGGAATTATTTTACTCTAATCCTGAAAAAAACCTTGAGATGTTCAACGAGTCGCGGACAGAATCTAGTATTGGATAAATGGGAAAGGCTGTAATTCATATCAGGTGTTGCGAATGGCATTATAAATATGTGTATTTTCTTAACAATCAAATATATTGTGCTGGCTAAAATAAAAAACGTAACTGAATCGAACGAACAAAAAATCAGAAACATTCGACGTTTCCAGTTCAACAAATTCAGCGAAATACGGCGAATGGAAAATGCTACAAAAACAACAAACGTTACTTATTCATTCGTGAAAGGGATGCGAAGCGACCGATACGTATGGAGGGCTTAGGAGAAACACAATTTTTTCCCTTTCATAATTTCACCGGCGTTCACTCGTAAACTCATACATTTTTATTTCCCTCGTAATCAGCTTAGGCCTTTCAGCGAGTTCGCCGCGAATTGAATCTTTTATTTACCGAACTCTTTCACGTGTTGCAAACATGTTTTATTGATGCAGCGATTGCAAGTGATTTTAACTCGGGCTTTATATTTTGAAGCGGCATTTAGATTGCTGAATTTTTTGCGTCTAAAAAAGCAGAAAGCGCAGTGCAGCGCCCGGAGGAAGTGGCGGTGCCGATCAACGGGTCACTAGTAGAGTGACTAGATCGAAACATTACCACATCGCAAAATGACCACATCGCTTGTAGCCAACATCTCAAAATGACTGAGTCGTAAAATGACCACATCGCTTGTAGCCTACTTCTCAAAACGTCCGAGTCGCAAAATGACCACATCGCTTGTAGCCCACATCTCAAAATGACTGAGCCGCAAAATGACCACTTTGCTTTTTCATTTTATGCCTGTCTTAGCAAAGTCGACGCAGCCCCGCATGGCGGGGCTGCTATTCTTGGGAAATTTGCTCTTCGGGCATTTGAAGTTACCTAATGAACCTAACCTACCTAGTAACGCAAACGAAGTGGTCATTTTGCGACTCAGACATTTTGAGAAGTAGGCTACAAGCGATGTGGTCATTTTGCGACTCGGACGTTTTGAGAAGTAGGCTACAAGCGATGTGGTCATTTTACGACTCAGACATTTTGAGATGTGGGCTACAAGCGATGGGGTCATTTTGCGAGTCGGTAATTTTGTGACCGAGTCATTCTACTAGTGACCTCGATCATCGATGCAATTTGGAGGCACTGGTTCTCTTATTTTATTAAAGGGTCAAGATCACTGATTAGTAAAGCCGATAGCTCGAATAATTACAGACAGTTTTTATAAGTAGTAGTCTTATTCATTAACCACCCGCCAAGCAACAGTGTTCTCATTGTTGTGTTCCGGTGTGGGGATAAGACAACCGGTGAAATTACAAGCATAGAGGCATTCCATCTTAGTCCTCAGGGTTGGCAACGAAATTTGAGGTCTTAGGATTATAGTCTTGAGAATTCAAATGTCTATGGGTCTCAGATTCCACTTACCATCAGGTGGCCTGAGTGCTCGTGTGCCTTCTCCTTAACATAAAAAAAAGTAAACAAACAATCTCAATTTTATTTAGATTATGCTTCAAGTAGACGTTTCAAGTGAAACTTGGAACATTCAGTAAATAATCTGTAACTATCTTTACTATTAATTTTTCATATTTATTTCTTAGTCTTTAATATTTTATGTTTTATGAATTGTTTGCTAAGGCTACGAAAGTGATTGTTGTTGGAACGTCGAATCTTACTAATATTATAAACTCGAAAGTTTTTAAGTATGGATGTTGGTTACTCTTTCACGCAAAACTACTGGACGGATTTAGGTGAAATTTTGAATGAAAACAGCTTATACCTTGGATTTACACATAGGCTACCGTTCATATCGCTATTCCCTCGGGAACTGATTTATACGCGTACGAAGTTGCGGGCGGAAGCTAGTAAAGAAATAAAGGGTGGTATCGATCAATCGAATCGGCGGTTGTGTCGAAGCGAATTAGTGCGTTTTTTTTATAGAAATGTGATAATTACATGTTGCTGCCACGCTATCGCCGCTAGTACGTTAGAAGATAAACCGTCGCCGTAGCCTCACGACACACAATCACAAATTATTGCTTGAGGTTTTTAGAGATGAAATAACTTTTCCGTGAGAACTGGAATTAACTGTAAATGTACAAATTGTTTGATTACAATGAGATTTTGACAAGTTGAGAAACGAAGATAATGCATGCAAAAACCCGCTTTAAAAAAATCACCGGATGCTGCAAAAGACGGAGACGCAGAAAGTTGTTGAAGTACCTACAGGTGGGAAATATTATTAAGATAATAAAATACAGTGATGTAAATCTCCACGAACCAAATTTCAATTCAATTATTTTACACGAAGCACTATTTTTGCATTTTTTCAAAAATAGTTTCGTTGATGCAAGTCTACTGGCGGCTCTTTCATATGCAGCCTCCCAGCACCTATTTTACCAATTTTCATCAATTCACGCGTTAAAAATGGCGGCGGCGAAGATAACGCACACTTACGTCTGCTTAAGACGCTCGTTTTTTACCGGATTTCCACCCTTTATCGCGGCAGCCCTTATTTAATAGAAAACCTTGTTTAGCCGGCTCTACTTATAACTTTATGGAAATTGCATTACGTAAATAGGAAAAAAATGCGTGGTACTCGGTTACTGCATTTGTAATTTATCACTTATCAGTGCTAGTTTGCATGCCAGTTTTTGCTTCGCCAGTATTCGGGCGTTTGCCAAAAAAAGTGTACATCGTTAGACATATTTTTTTTTTACTTTCTCCATTTCGTCTAGAAAATTAACGTAAGTAAATGTATGGCTAATTTTCGTGACGAAATAGAATAAGTAAAATTTTCTTAACTTTGTCCTTAACGATGTACACTTTTTTTGGAAAACGCCCATTCGCACTCGCACGGGTTGGATAAACGACTTTTCCCTCACTGGCATTTGTTTTTGTTAACTTTGCGTGATCTTTTTCACCCTCTTAATTACAGTCGGATAGGAGTTTCATAGACCCAAATTATCTTCTTACGTGTATATAATGATAAACTGTAGCCTTCTCTATCACATTTAAAATGATTGTTACCAGATAATAAAGAAAAAAGTGAAAACAAACTAAAGAAATAAGTGGCTAAAGAACAAGCTGAACAAAATTCCGGTAAAAAATCTAAGCAATTTTCATAAAAAATATGGAACTGGCTTAAAGTACGAGTATATCCTCGATAAACCATATTAATAAACCGGTTCCCAATACCCCGATCGCAATCTAAACAAGCATGTTAATTATCAAACTACTTCAACGTTCGCTAAACACCACTATCTACTGGATACTGGAGAAACAAACAACTAGAATACGCCAATATTATGCTTCCATCTGCAAGTCAAACAGCGCGGCTTGCATTACTGCATGCATTGGGAATGCTCGCGAACTGAAGTTGGATTGAAATTCTTTAAATGGAATCCTGAATGAAGGCAGCCTTAGGTCTCCTGATATTTATGAAATAAATACTTAGTACGTGGCACTAAAGATGATGCTTCGAAGTTATGATGATGGTGAAATAGAATTAAATAATTTATTAAATAAATTGGCCACATGTGGACTTTTTGACACTTCAGTAATTTTGAGTGAATCAACTAGCGCTTCAAACAAGATCTTCATTGCAGAGAGTATCTATTTTGATGACTTAATCGCACTAATTGACGTTGTGTTAAATTATTTATGGTAATTATTAGTAGTGTACCCTTCCTTGTGTGTGCGTGTATTTACTTCCCTTCCTACAAATATCTCACTTCCACACCTTACTTCAATCTCCTCACTTCCTCTGGAGCATGAACACAATATAACAGTCCTCGCGTTCACAGACGAAATTGGCTTCCACTCCAGTACTTTGATTTGCTTTCAAGTGTATCTAAGAGTACTTTTGCGAAATAGTTTTCATCACATTATATTCAAAGGATATTAGCAATAGATGCGGGTTCTCAAATACTTATAGGACTGTAAGCTGTAAGTAAAAGAAAAGCAATAAAAAAAAGTATCTCGCCACACAACGGAATGAGAAAACGATGTTATTTAACCTGCAAAGGCATACACGTCCGTAAAGTAGCATATCTGGTTACCTACATTCTGTCTCAATACACGTTTCTTTTAGAAGTATGTTACGTGAGGATTATTTTGTTACCAATACCATTGTGTATTTACATGAGACACGGGGACTAGTAATTCCTTTTTTGGTTTTCTTATGAGGATTGAATATATACATGGAATTTGCGTTTTTATTGAAGATGTTATTGTAAAAATCGCATGTTTGTAGTGAGTACTTATTTATTGGTGGTTCTCATGCGCTTCCTATATTTGATGTCTCATTGTCATGTACTCGTATTGTTCTCATTTTGATTTACTGTTAATAATGAACTAGGTTGGAAAGAATATTCATTAAGTAGTTAATGTTTTCTGAAGATAAAAAAGCATGTTCTCTCGAAAATTCACTGCATCATTAAATTGGACGTTAAGTGTGTGGATATATAAGAATAAATTGTTGTTTTTTCTATCAAAAAATATGCATTATCATCGTGCATGCATAATTTCAATGCATTTCGTTTAAAAATAAAAAATAAAATATTGTAGGTAAGTTTTAGTAGCTCCAAACGTTATAGTTACTGTTAATGGTAGTTTTTTATAAAGATATCGATATATCAAATGAAGTTTTACTGATATATATTTGATAAATTGGGTTAGTAGTAGAATGACTCGGTCACCACTTTTGTTTCACTAGGTAGGTAGGTTCGTTAGTCAATTTTAAATACCCAAAGGGGAATTTACACAAATTTAGAAAACCCGCCGTGCGGAGTCGGCGGTCATTTTGCGGGTTAGTAAACCCCTTTTAATAAATTTTGTATGTATTCAATTGAACGCTTAATTTTCTAGCGAATACTTAAGTATACAATAGTTCCACGGTTCAACAGGTGAGCTGTAGCCATCAGTCAACTTCAAGCGCTCACAAATCACTCTCATAACTCCATAACTCACGTTTTTCAACGACCGGGGCAACTCCAAACTTGTTAGCACTACCTTAATTAATCACCAGTTTTCCATTACGCACGAAATTACATTTACTTTTCTGTTTCAAGCGTTTTCCTTGATCAAACAAAGGCTTTGTTCCACATTTCTTTTAACAAAGATTTTCTGATGTGCCGTAATGAGGTAGCAAAGGGGACGGAAATCAATAATCTACAATATATGGTTCCCTGGTTATCCATTAGGGGGAGAAAAAGTGTGTTTATAAAAATACTAGCGACCCGCCCTCGCTTCGCTCCGGATTAAAAGTATTATACATATAAATCTTCCTCTTCAATCACTCTATCTATTAAAAAAACCGCATCAAAATCCTTTGCGTAGTTTTAAAGATTTAAGCATACATAGGGATATAGGGACAGAAAAAGCGACTTTGTTTTATACTATGTAGTGATTTATCGAGTTTTGAAATGAAGTAGTTACGCTTTACTAGAAAATATGTGCACGGGGAAAAGGGAAGCTGAAAGGCCAAGTTATAAATTGGAATCTGTTGGTTTTCCTAAATAAGTAAATATTTGTTTATGTTTCTAGCGGTCAATACTTCAGTTTTCCGGATTTTTGACTTTTAGATCCACAGTTAACTTAAATAAAGAGCCCTCTTTAAACAAAGGGGTGGCCAAAAGCCTTTTTATACAAAATATGTACCTACCTAATTTTATTTTTTCTCAGTGGTAGGTACATTACTATTTATAAAGTGTTTTGTTATTGATGTACTTTTGACTGCTCGAAGTTTGCAAAGTATGAAAAGGTCGCTACCCTGTCGCAATACAGGCCTACTTCTCCTAAAATGATAGATAACTTAAAACAATAAATATAAATGCAAAACCACTAGACTACATTATTTTTCGCTAAGCACGTCCTCAAAAAATATAGTCTAGAGGTATAATATATAATATATTACCTTGAAGGAGTAATTAATAACGGTTATTATACAGGGCTTAAAAAGGGGTTTATTACTCGTTTATCATGTTCTTTAACGAGCGGATTAACGTTATTAAAAGTGCCTTGGAAATGTAATTAATTCATAATTAAACCCTCTTTAAAATGAGGACGAAGGGTGTTCACTACATCGTCATGTGAGCCCAAGATGTCCTGGTGGAGATGGAAAAATACCAACGTTCAGCGCTGAGATATATCGACGGTTCTGTGACTCAACCTCGTATATAGAATATTTTCCAGTATAAAATGACACTTACTAAGTACGCGAGTACATACTTAGTGCGTGTCAGTTTATACTGGACAAAATTAAATATACGGGGTTGAGTCACAGAACCGTCGATATATAATAGTAATAATATTTAGTGGTGGTAGGACCCTGTGCAGGGTCCGTCCGGATCGCTACCACATCTTATTCATTAACCACCCGCCAAGCAACAGTGTTCGCATTGTTGTGTTCCGGTGTGGGGATAAGACAACCGCTGAAATTACTAGCATAGAGGCATTTCATCTTAATCCTCAGGGTTGGCAACGCATTTGAGGTCTTAGAACTCAAATGTCTATGGGTCTCAGATTCCACTTACCATCAGGTGGCCTGAGTGCTCGTGTGCCTTCTCCTTAATATATAAAAAAATAAATACGCGATAAGTCCCGTTTTACATACAAACATGTTTGAATATCGTGTTAGTAGCACTGCGCTTAGCGGACATTTTAGTTGCATCTCTTCCACTAGATACGTCAGATGTAAGAGATGTAAGAGCAGTATTAGGCAAATAGTGCCTTCAAAGTTACGGAGATCTAACAACAATTTTAGGGTTTGTATTTCTCTCACTCGCTATCATATCCTGGGTCCTGTAATCAACCATACCTGAACACGAAAGATAAAACCTTTTGCTCTGTATTTTCACAAACAATACCTCATGGATCCTAACAATGTCAAATGTGACACGTTGGCCTAGTTGGTAGTGACCCTTCCTAAGCTGACGGTCCCGGGTTCAAATCGTTGCAAAGGCAGATATATGTGTGATGAGCACGAGTATTTATTCCTGAGTCTAGGATGTTTCCAATGTATTTAGGTATATATTTATCTGTATAAGAAAGTTTATCGTTGTCTAATACCCAAAGTACAGTCAAGGACTTTAATTGTTATGCCACTATGGAACCCTGTCATAATGTCAGAGTCAAACCACATGAAAGAAAGCTAAAATTAATGATTGACGCTGTCATTATTACAGGGTTCCATAGTGGCATAACAATTAAAGTCCTTGACCGTACAAGCCTAGAGCATATTTAGTTTTTGACTAGGTCAATTTATGTCACATTGTCCCGTGATCTTTATATTAATTTGTTTAATCTCTTTAAGATTCAGACTTCCCCAAACTGTCCCAGTAAAGAACACTACTCGTATATAAGTGAAAAGTCCGCCGTTATCTCAGGGGAATGCAAACTCGTACGTTAGATACCTTTAGTATTCTATCTCGTCTAGGTAATACCGGAAGCCCATTAGCTTTCAGGATTTAGTTAAAAACCAGGTCGGCTGGGGATTAAGTGTGCTCGATGTGAAATATGTGTCCCGAGACACTGAGCTTTTAGCGGAGCTTTTGATACTCAGCTTTTAATCAACGCTAGCTTTTACAAGTGACTTTGTTCGCTTAGAGTTCGTTTATTACTCGTATATGGTATCATTTTTAAGGGTAATATAAAAAGAAGCTATAAAGGTAATCATCTACTATGGTTGCCGGGTTAGAATAGTGCCACTCCTTGTCTTCCCGTGGATGTCGTAAGAGGCGACTAAGGGAATAAGGGCTTGTAGTACTATTAGGCGATAGGCTTACAACCTGTCACTATTACACTAGTAAACATCTTGGCCTGATTGTGGAAAATGTGGTTATAGAATTATAACAAGTCTTTTTAGAGTTGTTGGTATTTCTGTACCTCTGCCTACCCCATTCTGGGAATGAAGGCATCAATTTATGCCGGACACAGATTCATATACTTTATACTTTTGGTTTATTTAAAGTCATACGTAATCCTAACCAACACGTCTTCGTTCCCGATGTTAACAAGAATGTTTTGTCAAACTGATGGGCCGCTAAACTGCCCTTCCTTCTATTTGTCCAGCACCTGTATTCCCTTTCTACCCTAAACTGTTTATTTGAGGACCCGTCGGTTTTCGGTCTCGCCGAGAGGGTAAGGACTCAGCCCTTCTAAAGCTTTAGACGTGTATCTTATTTCAACAAAGACATCGGATGTTTATTTATAAAAAAGGTTTGCCGGCGCTTCCCATTCAATGCCGAGGATCAGGGAAAAACTAGAAAGTGTTTGAAATTTTGGTGTAAAAAGACTTAGGGCGTACAAAGAGAACAGGGAGTTCTGTACCATTACACAAGATGAACGCTAGTAAAAGGGTAAAGAATAATAGATACATATACGTAATAATAGGTACGCATAAAGTACGTATGATATTAACATTTTGAAGGGCACAGTCTAAGGGAAAAGGGGAAGAGGAAGACCTAGGCTTACTTCAGCCAAATGTGACGAAGGCTGATGTCGTGTCGCATCAGGACAGGACGATTGCGGTAACATTTCTCTCTCCTTACTTAAACCTAGTCCGATTTCTAAGATTTTTAATATTGACGCTTGAAAGGCGAAATGGGATAAGCGACATTTTTTGGGATATTGAGTTACATATACCGTTCAAATCAGCAGATTTTTCTGATTTGAACGATCTATGTAACTCAATATCACAAAAAATGTCGCTTATCCCATTTCGCCTTTCAAGCGTCGTATGTTGTAGATATTATAAAAAACTTGGTCTGCACGTTTTCCTTTCGTTTTCATCTTGGAGTCACAGATGAAAAAAACGAACAAAAGTTTGTATTTCATAATAACCAACTATTATTAAAAAATCTTGCACAAATTGGCCTAGTCCCAAACTAAGGTCTAGGCTTGTACCTATTATGGGTACTAGTTAACGATATACTTGGTTATACAGAGAAATACATACTTAGATACCTACATACCTTTTATTGGATAATCCATTGTACACCGTGTGTAATATATGGAACTTAAATTGTAAAATTATTATTGTATTGACATTTATTAATCTTATATTATTTGACATCGGATAAGTGACCATTTACTAGATATTTCATTGTTGTTTTGATTATTTTAATGTTATTTTTGTATTTTTTTATTATTGGTATTTATTATGACAATCCCAATGTAATTTCGTGTTTTTCGACATTACATGCAATTTATATTGTTATATTACGTTGATGAATAAATAAAGTAAACTAAACTAAGCTAAAAAATAGCTAGTTGACCTATATAGGCGGGCAGTAACTGCACGAAGTATCTGGATGCCTAAAGCATAGGACAGGTTTAGAAACATCTTATGCAGTTACTGAAGAATGTAGAAAATATTTATATATACAGTAATACATACACAATCTTACCTAATGCATTCTAAAAACGCTAACCCTACTTTCACCCCGATCTGATACGCAATAGATTGCCAGCGTAGATAGATACGTCACGAACCGGCAAAATGGCGGCCCATGTAGCATTCCTACGTGCTTGGAAATCCTAGGTTTACGGTCATTCGAAATATGCTCGATTTACCTTTTTAACTCCCTGCATTGTGTATATATCACTAAAAGATTATGTCTCTTGAACACAATATATTATGCTATTTTTAGCATAGTTTTATTAGCTGTTAAAGATCTACAAATGGGATTATTTTTTAAATATGTGTCCTTTGTTGGTAAAGTCGTTGTCAATAGAACAGGCAACAGATGTAAACAAAACCAAACGAACCAATACACTTTCACCATGATTACTCGATAATCATGTACTTTCAAAGATCAAGTGAGGTCTTTGCAATGATTTATACACTAGGGTGATCGAACCAGTAATTAACAAGGTCCAATGACGGACACTTGACTCTAATTTTACAGAACATAAAGGTCATTAATTTGTTTTACAACAATCAATTTATAACCTTATGATCTTTGAATTAAGAGTAAAGTGTCCATTATTGGTGCGTGTCAGCTTAAAATGTCCAACACTGGTGCCACCACCATAGATCATTATTTTCATATTCAGTTCAGTTCAGTTTAGTGGTGGTAGGACCCTGCGCAGGGTCTGTCCGGATCGCTACCACCATCTTATCCATTAACCACCCGCCAAGCAACAGTGTTCGCATTGTTGTGTTCCGGTGTGGGGATAAGACGACCGGGGAAATTACTAGCATAGAGGCATTCCATCTTAGTCCTCAGGGTTGGCAACGCATTTGAGGTCTTAGGATTATAGTCTTGAGAATTCAAATGTCTATGGATCTCAGATTCCACTTACCATCAGGTGGCCTGAGTGTTCGTGTGTTTTCTCCTTAACATAAAAAAAAAAAAAAAAGATGAAATTATACGTTATTTTTAATAAAATACGCTTGGTGAATATTTGATGTTCCGTATCAAGCAGTACCAATTTGTTTACATCGTTCACAGGTTCTTTTGACGGCGACTTTACATTATCATGTTACATTATATCAGACGATTTCTTGGTTGGCAAAAGTGGCTGGGGCTGGTCGTAGGGTTTTTGGATCCGTCCGTTCGCTGAGGCGCTTGCAGAACTTGATACCCCATCACACCAAGTTTCCTGATTTTCTTGTTCTCCCCCTCCTCAATACGGCGACGTTACATAACTTTGGTTGCTGAATTCGATCACATGACCAAGCCATTAGGAGATCTTCGGGCAAAGTTTATTTTGAGGAGAGGACATGCTTAAGCTGACGTAAAGACAATTTTTTTTTTTTTTTTTTTTTATGGAATAGGAGGCAAACGAGCAGACAGATCGCCTGATGGTAAGCGAATATTGTCACCCATAGACACCTGCAGCACCAGAGGAGCTACAGGTACGTTGCCGGCCTTTTAAATGAGAGTACGCTCTCAATTATATTAAATATTAAACGAAATAAAGCAATTCAATTTTGACTATGTCAACTAACTTTATCAACGTGTTACAATTGTTTAACGAAGGATTTCTCAGTTGGCTCCTTAAAGATTTGACGATTCACATTTATAATAAATACGACCATTTCAGTAAAACCCAATCCTCATATTTCCTTCGTTTCAATCCGAAACAACTGAAGCATTGGAAGCTCTCAATCAACCTTTATTAGCTCTCAAATATTACGTTATTCTTCGTAATAATATCTTCCCTCCGTCTTTTAGGCAAATGAAGAAACATTGCTGATTTTCATGCGAGGCTACAAAGTCTCAAGTTAACCAATTTGACATTTTCGAAGTCAAACTTGGTCTCAGCTCTACATCCATTAAGTGAGAAAGCGATTAAGAGAAAACGTTTCCAGACAGAATCAGAACATTAACTAACTTTATCGGTGCCTACAGATATAGTCATAATAATGACGGATGAAAAACTCTTATTGATGTGGATTTGCTCATTTGCGGGAAAAGGGCACTTTCGCTTTCGGGCCTATATTTGGCGAGTAAACTTCATAGTTCTGATTTTTGGAAATTCCATGCATACATACATTAAATCACGACTGCTTCCCAGAGGGGTAGGCATAGACCACTTCTTTCCACCTGCTAAGATCCTGACAAATCTTTTTCGCTTCTTCCACATTCATATATCGAGTCATGTATGGACGTCGGTTTAGGGTACTTAGGAGTCGGCACTTTTGCAGAATTTCTCCGATTTGATTCGAAAAAGTATGCCTAGGGCGGCCCCTTCCAGCCCTTCCACTCACTTTCGCATTATATAATATCTCTTTCGTCAATCTTATTTCATCCATTCTTTCCAAATGACCAAACCATCGAAGCATGCCCTTTTCAATCTTAGTCACTACATCTTCTTTCTTCTTGGAATTCCAAATTAATGTATATCAATTAAATTACGCTTTCAAAAAAAACAGTGTCTCGAACGGTGTTTTATTTCGAAATTCGTTTAGAGTCGAAGTTCGTTGTTAAAAAATTACATCATTTGCATTTGATTTCTAGTTTGCAATAAAAATACTGAAGTATTTTTAGCCATATTTTTTTATTCACATTTGTAACTGCAATTGGATTTCTTTTCAGATTTATTTAAGTACTGTTAGCCCTCCGTCTTTCATATTTCATTGTCCTCAAAAATATCAGATTCCCGGCAAATAAAGGTCCCCAGTGATAATGTCGTAATAAACGGCATTGCTGAATATATCACGTTATTATGCGAGTGGTCTCTGCGCAGTTTACGGCGATAGGGCGGCGGATGGAGACGAATTATGGTTTTATTACAGAACATTTAAATAATTTTAAGTTAATACTTTGAAGGAATTTTACAGTCATTTTTGAGGGTTTAATTTTTGGATGTCATGTCATGCGCAAGACTGGCTCAAAGGTCATTTTGATTTCTAGGATGACAACTTTCTACAGAGTTCCTTAAAAAGTAAACAGACTATTAGTTGGGCCCTTAACTTATTTAAATATTATAAATACTACATCCGAATGAAAGTGACAAGGTACTAAAGTGTCTCTGTAAAGTCTACCATTTTATTAAGAGTACCTATTAATTTAAAATTGTGTAATAATGGTTCCTGTAACACAGGTTTACCTAGCTCAGGATCCAGGACTAAAGATAAAATTGTATGTAACTACTATGCCAATAAACATTTACATTTTCATTTTCATAGAATGCGTCGGATTCAATCCATGTCAAATGGCTTTTAGAATGTCCGTTTGCTTGGATTTCTTTTCTTTTCTTCTCTTTTAATAGCAGGATACGCTGAGAGTCTCTGAAGACGTAGATCCAGTGGACTGATGCAGGTTAGGTTAGGTTACGGGTCGTGGTCTTTTCTGTTCACGGATTCATCGAATTATATCAGTTATTTGGTCTGACGTTAATCTAGCCTATTCTATGCTTTCAACTTGTCGCTGTTACTAGCCTTAGGTTTTTAGTCAGCGAAGTCCCTCTTCAAGATGATGATTAATTTCTACAACGCACTATTATCATACATATAAGATATAAAATTAATCAAAAAAATGCGCTATTTATAACTTTTCTTCCTTCACTTCCTAATAATTTGTTTGACAGCACTCCGGACATTAGTCTCCTGGTCGGTTCTGTTTTCTCTGACCATCTGGTAATGGAGTTGCTAAAGTAATGACTTTTGAATGTTGTTTTGATATAATACTATTGTCAAACGCTTACTTACAAAATCCAAATAGTCTAAATACTACGGTTTTAAATCAATTACAAAACACAAAACCTGTCAATTAACAGGACCTCTATCTCACTTTTTTAAGCCAATAATATTTCTATATTGAAATCTCAGTCAATAAGATAATTAGTCAGGGTAACTTAATTCATAAATTGGTCGTGTTATACATTTCCCGGCGTGACACGTGGAATATCGTCACTACTTTGAAAAAAGCTCGCATCTCATGTTTCGTGATATACGATTTTTAACTTAAACGTGAAGAGAAATGAGTTCAAAATCGTACATAACGAAATATGAGATACGAGGTTTTTCAAAGTAGTGATGATATATGTATAACCCGGCAAATTGACGTAAACATTAGCCAAAAGTGTTGAGCGTCCATGCGTTTTTCATACCAAAGTCAAACTTTAAAAGGTGCATTTATAACTGTAATTGGGTCTATATGCCATAAATGTTTTAAGTCATAATTATCGCAAGTAATAACTTATTTTTTTTAAGAATCTGTTACTTATTGAGGATTTTTATAAATAAAACCTAACCCAACCTAACCTTTTTTACACGTTAGATATTTAAGAAATTCGAAAATGCTAACGGTTTCAGCGATAAAAAAATATATGAATAATATTACATATGTCAACAATTACATTATGATAAAAAAAAAATGGGAGACAATGGGCTCCCGCACCAAGTAGATAAACACGCATAAGATACTAGTGACTTAGACAGCGATTGTGTTAGACATGACATGTGATCATTTATTAAGTAACCAATCGCGCTGCAACGCACGTGCGCGTGCGCTGTACGTACGACACTTAACAACGACTGATTTGGTGATGTAATGCCAAACGAAAGTTATGCTAAGAGTGTAGGTATAATTAATGATCTAATAATGAAAGTGCCAGTTTTCTTATCGTTAACCATAAGGCTGAATATAAAAGAGCGTAAGAAATACGAAGCTACAGTCGCCATCAGATATACCGGAGCGAACAAGGTGCTCACAAATATCTGAACACGACTCTATTGTCGATGCGCTAGAGTGCATGTTCAGATATATTTGATAGCGACTGTACAAAAAGATTGCATGATGTCAAAGGAGCATACGACGAGTGAAATTAGCTCATAATTTTTGTAAAGCGATACAAAACGCCCGGGCCTCTATTCAACTCTGTAATACCATATTGTCTTTGGTGTGTTTTGGTTTTTTTTTTTATTTTAAGGAGAAGGCACACGAGCACTCAGGCCACCTGATGGTAAGTGGAATCTGAGACCCATATACGTTTGAATTCTCAAGACTATAATCCTAAGACCTCAAATGCGATGCCGACCCTGAGGACTAAGATGGAATGCCTCTATGCTAGTAATTTCACCGGTTGTCTTATCCCCACACCGCAACACAACAATGCGAACACTGTTGCTTGGCGGGTGGTTAATGGATAAGATGGTGGTAGCGATCCGGACGGACCCTGCACAGGGTCCTACCACCATTATTGGTTTTTTCTCGGCCGCCATTACTGTCAAGTAAATAAGATCTATCAAAATCTTGACAATACGATAACACGTCACAGGCAATATGGTATTACCATGAAGAATAGAGGCACTGAACGCTAGCGTCGAAAAAAGTTGACGTTACTAGTTTAAGTATTCAACACCTTCCTTTCCTTCCACTTGAAACTTAGTTGCTGCCACGCTTGATCTTCAAAGGTTTCAAAACTTTCAAGGGGTGGTAATGGTTCCTGCCGGTTAACTGGGGCATGTTTTAATGCTTTAAAAAGTAATAAACAGCGGCTGAAGCGCTCGAGGCGAGATAACGCCCTTTAATGCTGCATTAAGACACAAAGTTTGATGCGGTGCACTCTCCTATATTGCGGAAACTGGAAATGGAATATTGTTTTCACTACATTTTTAACTAGCGGCTGAGAAGTTAAGCTCTTTTGGAAGAGGTCCTACTTGACTATAACATTGTATTGCGTGCATGGTAATGTCCTCGTGTAGCAAATTAAGTGGTGGGAGGCGTCTTCATCAATCGAGACGATATAACACTCGCAACATGTACCAAATAAAATCAAATGTGGCAGTGAAGTCATGTTTAGTTGAGATAAAGATAAAACCGGGTAAGAGCATGTCGGACCGGGTTCCCTTCATCTGGCATAACTTTTTTTGGCATAATCATCACTTGGCATAATCATCATTTGGCATACAGTATTTTTTTCAGAAACCGTATACATTTCAAGATTGTTTAAAATAGCATTGCATAGAGCCCATTAGGTTAGGTTAGGTTTATTTTATAACAATCCTGAAAAGTATACGCTTTCTGAAAAAAAAGACTGTATGCCAAATGATGATTATGCCAAGTGATGATTATGCCAGATGAATGTAAACCTGTCGGACCATGCTCAGTGTAGGGTTCCGAAGCCGTTAAATACTTAGGTACTACAAATATAAAATCAACAAGTAATAGTAATAACTAATTTTCTACTTAAAGTCATTTGGTGTCGTCTTATTCGTAGATGATTTCAGTAGGTATAAACACTTTAATCGCCGGTATCTCAAGAACCAATGATGTCTACTTAGTCGTGATAGTTTTCCTGTAAAATTCGTTATAAGCTCTTTCATTTAAGTTTTTTTTCAGATTAGTATTTGTAGTTTAGTCTGTAGGGGGGACGACGACACTTGAGTCTAACAAAAATTAGCGCTTTAAAGCTTAATATTTCATAAACTGATTACTTAATCCGTTTATGATATAATTAAAAAACATCCCCACGTTACAAGTAGGGGAGGCACCCAATTTTTTTTTTTACATTTTATTGTACCACTTTGTTGGCGTGACTAATATGCATATTCATGCCAAATTACAGCTTTCTAGTACTAAGACTCTCTGCGCCAGGCTGCGGACGGACGGACGGACGGACGGACATAAGAATGACGAAAGAATCACCTAGTTACGAGTATATCGGATTGTTTAAAATTGAAACCTTTTTGATTTAGCGCAAGAAACTGTCTACCTTCCAATTGGAATAAGTACAATGGGTTTATTTATGATTTACATCTTACGACGAAAGTGTTCAATACCCTTCTCCTATTTTAGCTCTGATGGGCTCTCTGGGATACTCTTCGACCCTGTAGTATCTTTAGTGCAATTACCCTTCTTACACTCTAGGTAAATACCGTATGGCTTGAGCAGTAAAAAATCTTGACAGGGTTGAAAATAACTGTTTGAAGAGGAGAGATAAGGTTGTTGAGGTGGACGGCACGTCCGCCGCGAGCTAAATTTACGAGGCAGTATAGCTGCCCGCCCTTACAGAGGTCATGGGGGACCATCGATTTAACCGCATAAGGTTAGGCAGGCTAAATATTGTTACTTTATTTATTGTGACATTTCAAACCTTGTTCCTCGAATCATATCATAACCATAAGGATGCATTTTATAAATAAATATCCGAAGATAATGTCACACAAATTAACCTATTCCAGAACTAAGCTCTAGGCTTGTACTATGGGTACTAGACAACGATAAACATACTTAAATAGAGAAATACAAACAAAACATCCAAGAGTCAGAAACAAATACTCGCGCTCATCACACAAATATCTGCCCTTACCAGGATTTGAACCCAGAGCCGCCGGCTTCGGCTCCTTCACTCCCAACTAGGCTAACGTGTCGTATAGACATATATGTGGTGTAATAATCATTATCATTTCACATTTATATCTGGACGTAGGTCTTCCCAAGGATCTCTACGATGTTCGGTTTTCTGTTGATTTCGTCAATAAATCTGTTTAAATTCTCTTTTTTCTTCTGGTTCCCTATTTGCTGGTAAGAACACGGACGCAAAGGGTAGGTCTATTGCCAGAAGAGGTCTGTTGAGAGCTGATGATTCTGAAGTCACCTGCTTTTTTTCGTTGACAGCGAAGCATCTTTAACCAGGTTGTTGTCCATTTTTGCCTTGTGGAAACTGTTCATCGCTTTTACGTTAAATTGCATCAACACACTATTCCAAAAAAGATATACCGTCATGCCAACAAACAACTTTACTTTTAAGTATTTAAAATTTACTTTTTACTATATAATTTATGTGTATATTGATTGATATTTATATTAATTTCCATTAACCCGCTAATATGCACAAATTGATAAAGGTATTCTGTTCTATGTAGAAGGAAGCCTTATAAATGCGCTCACGCACACTTAGCTGGATTATGAGATGATCTTGACACTTGTGAAGGGCGTCGGTAATTAACTTTACATCGCCAATAACTGTACAATTACTTCCTGACCTTTCAAGGTTACTATCGTAATTCAAAATAGTTACATGAGACTTTTTGAAGTGAGCTACATACTTTAATACTTTTAGAAACATATATTATATTTTGTAAAAAATAAAGTCAGGTAAGATGCTGCTAATAAATGCTATTCGCATTTTCGTTCAAGAATACATATTTTTTTCATATCTTTGAAAGCGTAGATTTCGTTTTTCGATGAAGAATGGTAACCCGTGTCGCTCTGGCTGTTTGGATCTTCTTCTTCCTTTTTTTTAATTAAAGGCGGTCCACTCAGTGATTTCGCCAATGTCAAGTGAATAGAGTAAATCAGTAAACAGAATAAATCAAAAGTAAAAGCCGGACATTTTTCAATCGGCCATCTTCCCCCCCGAAGGTTACCATACCCACTCCTGTTTGGATCTTTGTGCAAAAAATGAATCGATTACAGTAAACAAACAATATTTCACATTTATTAGTGTTACTAGTTAATTCATCAATTTGAACGGAAACTTAAAAACTGAAACCCGACCGGCGACTTATACGACGGACCCTTATAAATCCTATAGTTTTGATATAGCCTAGCTCATATGTTATTAAAAAAATTACGTCACCCCATTTATTAAAAAAATTCTACTGTCGAACCTAAAGTGGAACATTCGATTTTTGATCACATACATGCAATACATCTTTTAGCTTCACTCAGTCAAAAAAAATTAAAAACGCCATTTTTAACATAAATTCACTTATTTACTACCATGTCCCGTCCTCTCCAACATCCATCTTGTCCCGACTCATTGAAGTATAAAATGGAAATATTTGCAGTCCTACTAAGGTGCGACGTGTGAAGCAGGATTGGGATCAACCTGTATGACCCTCGCTGATTGCCAAACCCTCCAGCTGACATTCTTTGGCAGAGGCGAGGCATTCAATTGAACCAGGCTAACTTGATCCTTGAATGCACTAAGAATGCGTGGTCATGCGTGTCTAAGATGCTACTTTACCTCAAGCTGTCAACTCTCTCTTTCTTCCTATAATAATTAACAAAAGACCACAATCCCTAGTTCCTGTAATTAGGATTTAGATTTTTATACAGCACCCTAGTTTATGCTTAGGTTTTACAGATTTCAGTGACAAATTATTTAAACCCTTTTGTTTGGTCCTTCCGGCTCGCTACCACTATCTTGCTCGCTACCCTGCCCTAAGCATTGTTTGCACTGCGGTGCTGAGTTCCAGTTGCTCCAATTTCCACAACCGTATATTGGCATTTATAACTTATTAAGACTCTTCCGTCACTTGCTTGTTAGTAAAGAAAAAAGTGACAGCTCGCCAGTTAAGGCAACATTAATTCTAAGGTGCCATTCCACTTGTGGTGGCAATGCCGCTTGTGGTCGCGGCCGACTGCAGCGAAACTACTGTTTTGTATGAGATAGGTTCCGAGCGCGGCGATAGAGACGCTGCCGCCGCGCTTTATAGAGAACCATACAAACCAAATGGAATGACACCTCAGGGTTGGCAACGCATTTAGTTTTTCGATGCTGTGATTGCAAATGTATGTTTTTTTTATACGAATGCCTGCCAATATAAGTTTTCCTGATAGTGCTCAAAAATCTTGACGTATCAAAGTGTGGTCGCAGGATCCAGTCCCGAGACTATAATTCGTATGCATAGCCCACATCTTGGGCTCAGATCGGGTTCACTTCATAAAGAATTCTAGTCTTATCAGAAATCTAACATTTCTCTTTTTATGTTCAAGGACTGGGTGCCTCTTACGGCCAAAGATGTTTAAGAATCTGATGATTTATTTCAAATAGGTTTTGGTCTGTGAAAAATAAAACTTGTCCAAACTAAACAAGATTATGAAATTTTGCTCGTCGGCGGCACGTTACTCGATAAAGAAGTATTTCAAACTGTAAATAATTTATGGAATGTCTATAACCGGAATGGATACTAGAATCGGTCGTCGATAAAAAAGCGCGGGGCTTAATACGTATCCTTGTGGAACTGATGGCGGGACATTTATAGGATACTGAAGAAATATATATAAGAATGAAATAAGTTACGTAAAAAAAAACTGCGCTCTCCAAAAATTTGAAAAGACAATGGATAAACACGGTTTCCTGTTGTTTTCCATAGTAAGTATATTGTTTGCCCCGTTCATTGAAAGTCTTGTTATTGTTAGATTGGACCGCAACTAAACTTTTGGGCCATATACCAAACATAATTGCTGAACAGTATTAAAAGTGAACACATTTGTTTTAAGGGTGTTTTATCACCTACACTGCAAAAACAAAGTACATTCTTCCGCATTTTCCGTCAAATAGAAAACCTCTTTAATATAAAATATAGTTAAGATGGCGGTTCAGATACAGCAGCAAAGAAGTACGCTTACAGAATCTAAACCGCATTGAAAGAAGTTATTCTTACGGATCCGTTTCAGGATGCGGAATAAAACGGAATGAGTTGCGGCATCGAGTACGACTCGCAAAGTGAAACAACTCTTGTGTTTTATCCAGTTTATAGCTGCAGAGCCCCGAGAGCTACATATTTTAATATTTTGTAGGATGCTGTTACATTTTAATCGGTAACGTAGTCTTGCTCGCTGCGCTATGTGCACTCAAAAAACTGAGAGCCAACCAAAGCAGATTTTTCTCTATATTCACGTAAACTGATTGATATAGCTATAATATCAACGACAGCTGACAGTATCAACAGATATTTTTTTAACGTATGCGTTTATGTATTAAATATCTACACATCAAAAGCTACAGGACTGCGTTGAACTATCCATGCATGGCTTTTATAACATGTTTAAACATCGAGCTTATTTGTGGTGATGTCTTAATGTGATTTACCTTTTAATGATAGATATATAATTTAGAATGGTCAATATCTTTTGCTAAACGTAATTGCGTTAATTTATAAATACATATTTGTTAACGTTTATTATTCAATATTATGTTAATATTCTTTCATCTTAATTAACACTGTCCAGCTATAATCAGCCGGTATCTATCTTGTAAAAATCTTATTCGATAGCGATCTGTTTCCAAGTAACTTGAAACTCTTAAAACTGTTTCTGAAAGTACTCTTGGACGCAACTTAGATCCCCTTTGGAGTTTTTCATTGAGACGCAGCCCCTCGGCCCCTCTGCTGCGTTGCTGAAGTTAGACTCTGGTCAGACAGATTGCACAACTTTTTTATATATTTGCCCGAACATTGGTTCGCACTTAGTGGTGAAAAAAGTTGTTCGAAAACTGTGTGAAACGTTTCAACTGACATTGACTTTATAAGGGGCCTCCTCCCCCGATTACATTCTTTTATATAAGAGTCAGTTGAGTGGATTAACTCTAGTTGCATGATCACTTTTAAATTTTCCACGTTGTATTGATTTGTAGAATTTATTCATTTCGAAACATTTCGTCGTACTTAGTTTTTTTTCAACAAGTCCTCCAATGTCCGCCTAAATATAGACTATTTCTCATTTGTAACCAAATAAGTTTGCGCCTTTGTACCGACTGCCGTTAAATTAATCGCCAGGGAAATAAAAACGATTAAGATAACGCTCTCCGTAATGGGGATAGAATATTAGATTAAAAACTAATCAGTGAGTTTCGGGAAGTTGTCAAATTTATTAACCGTGCCCTCCCCGGGGGCTGCGGCGCTCGTGTTCCCGCGCGGATCGCAGTCCGCCCGGCTGACCCGACTTGTGGTTGTTGCTAAACGATTACTTTGATCTAAATTACTATTAGTGTTGTAATGATTGCGTATTTTGTTTTATTATGGTATCATTGGTAATTTAATGACACGTTTTATTGAAACTAATGGCTCTTGTTACTAAGCTGATCTTGTCTATCAGAATCACTGTTGCACACGTTTGCGTAAAATAGGTCTGTCACGGTCAGCTTCTGGAATTTGACAATTTGTGATCTTTAATATATAAAAGAAAGACACATTTTTTTTTAACTACTTCATAGCGCTATTAGTAGTAACTATAGGTTAGTTTGTGATGTAAACGTGAAAGTTTAAAGTTTAAAGAATATCAGGGCACTATCTCACACCAAGTGACGTAGTCCTAAACTAAGCTCTAGAGTATTACTATGAATACAATACAACGAAACATACTTAGATAAAGAAATACGATATATAATATAAGTAAGTGCAGATTTCATATTCCTGAGTTAGCGTTCCTGTAAAAGTGAAATATGATATAATGAAAAAACGCCATGATAACCAAAACAAAATGAAGAAAAATGTAATTGCCGTATTTTTATTCTACGTTCATTCAGCTGGTTTGGACGATAAATAATCAAATCGCAATATTCGGCCGGACGGTGCGATGCTCAAAGAGAATATTTTCCCGCTAACGAATCGAAATTCCAATTTGAAATGCTAAATCGAACCCTTTTAATGCGTTTGTAACATGAAACACATCAAGTGACGCTTCGCTCAAAGGGTTGGGTGCCGCATGTTACATACCTATACCAAACAATACCTATGTCAACATGAGTGTCCAGTCAATTTTAAACTTTGTTGACTCATCTGAAGATATTAGTTTGTATGTATCATTCTTGTGACGTTGGTCTTTTATATGTGATGTGTAGCAATGATTGCTCAGGGCAGTATTTCTTTGACCCAACGTTAATCAAATATTCGTGAATGGACTATTTGCAGCTCTGCGCTGATTCATTAGCCTTAAGCTATCCACTATGCTATCAACGATGTTAAACTGTTAAACATGTAGTTGTATTTAACTGTGAAGTTTTACTCTACCTGTTCCAATTTTAAACGGAATTTCTCCTCTAATTTGGTATGCTCAGAGGCACCCAAAATAAATTCTATTAAGCGTTCAGCCAAGTATGAAACATGCTTTAGCTAACGTATGAGACACATTGCCGTGGAAGTTGTCAAGCATACTCATGTTTGAATTATGAACTACCACATACATAAAAGGAAAGTTTGTGCTTCAAGGATGAACTTGATTAATTTATCCTTAAACTACAGCGCGAGTTTGAAGTTGGAACTTCTGCAACAAAGTATAGTAACATTCTAATATATTCTATGGCACTTCTTGTATCGTAAAGTATAGCGTATCTACTCGGCCGTATTTTCAAAGGCTCCACGGTTAATACGGCTTATTAAAGTATATTACTCATACTCTAAGACCCTTATGTGCCCCTCGAGGCCGACCGGGGGTCAAACTGCCGCTCTATAAATGTACGCTTCATTTAATTCTGCCCCAGTAATACCTTTACATTTAAGATTTGCTACAGTATTGGGTTATTCTGGGGTTTTATTAATAAAAGATGATAATTATTCTTTGTAAAATGAAGATATTAATACATGTGGACCCAAAACGCTACCCTGAGCTACACCTTTTGTCAAAATAATCTCACCGATAAACTCGTTCCGAAGTTTTGATGGCTGTTCTTTTTTATTGATTCTTCCGAAAGTTTGTTTCTTGTTTATATTTGTTTGTTCCAAGTTAAGGCATTATGTTGAATTACGTTACCTGACGCAAGTTCCCCACCGGAGTAACGTCGTAATAAAATCGACTAACAGAGGCACCTGTGTCGCAATTGAACCTGGCGATGATAAATTTATGTATTAGTTTTTATGTCTCATACGGAATTCCTCTGAGTGTAGTGAATTCTTTATAAAACAATGTTGGAATTGTTATCTCTTTGGTAAGATATTACAATATGTGAAAAAATATTAGGTCTTCTTTTTCAAGCCTCTTATCTATATGCTCAAGTATGTTTTCTGTTTTCCCTACTATTGGCCTCTTTCCCCTTTCCTTTCTTATGTTAAGTTGATTTTTGTGTTTTATGAGATGTCTGAATTAACATATATTCTTTATTTTTCTTATTATTGTATAACACTTATAAATTGCTCAAAGTATATAATGGAAATTCATAGTAAATAGAAAATAAACACTTTATTAGTATGGTTCAGGCCTAGTAAAAGTAAAAACAGCGGTAGCAGAGAAATTTAAACTTTGAAGCGAGTTGTTTTGTAGTAATTCGACGCTGGCTGTTGATTGAAAAACGGTTTTATTGTGAAGTAAACCTGGATACTAGACAAAGAGAATCGAATTGAATGCCTTAATTTCAATGCAAGTCGGGTTAACTTTGAAGTGTGTTTTTGGAAATGAAATAGAATGCCTTTAATGGTAGCAGATAATTAAGAAGTTTAGTAACAAATATGATGTCAATAAAACAAGTAAATTACCGTACTACAAAGTCGAATAATTAGCGATCTAATAAAATAATGGTCAAGTCTTTCCAAGACACGATGATTGGTACCTTCTTGACTTTTTAGTAGATTTATACGTCTCTTTTAGGAAATGTACCCATGTTATTTATTTCGACGTTATTCCATAAATGTTTATGAGTTTTATTTTACACTACGCGAGTTCCGTTGCGTTCTCTTATTCTGTGAAGTGGTCTACAATGAACCATAAAGTTTGTTGCAAAAAGTCTGTTTGCCTGTTGTGAAAAGTTACAAGTGCTTTGTGCAGACTCAGGTGGCAAACATTTGCTGAACGAGCGTTCGTTTTTATCATATTACGCTAAGCCCGGAAATGCTAAAATTCCGCGTACGGTTGTTTGTTCAGGCATTACGTGGATGAATAATTGTAATGCTCTCTTGGTAATTAATTTGTGGCTGAAAATAATCACGTTGCAATTTAGAGTGTGTTGAACTGCCGATGCGTTTATGCGAAAAGCTTTTAGTGTAAGTTACTAATCTAAATAGATATAGATGGTGATGATGGTGGGTAGGTAGGTAGTAATTTACATCGTATTGATAATGAAAATTACATTATTACATTATATGTGTCGCATAGTTATAATGAGTACACAATAGATTGTATTATTTAATTTTGTAATAAAGACCGTAACTTGTTTTGTAAGCGGTAAATAAATAAATAATAGGGTCGTCAGTGTAAAAATAAAAGAAGTAAAAAGGAAACAATGTCAATATGTACAAAAAGCAAAAACTATTTGTAAAATGAATATAGTATGTAGGTAAAATAACAATATAGATCAAATAAAGACAGGGCGAATGTCGAAAAATCATGATTTGACATTTCCATAGGGAACTTGAAAATTGTTCTTTTTGCCAGTTTCCATAGAGATTGGACGATTAATGAGATTTGAAATCTATCACCCCGCGATGGATTGAAAACATAGTTCAAGCAGTTATGATTTAGCTAAATCAGGATAACACTGACGGCAATCACCACCAATATAGGGTGTCCCAAAACTGACACGTCACAGTGACACTGGAGGTAGGTCAGCTCAAGAGTAGTCCAACCAACCTAACATGACCCCAGTAAAAGTGGCACGGTTTTTGACTTATTGTCGAATCAAAGTTTTTCATGAATTTTGACCGTTTCTAACATTATTAGTGCCAGTGTGCACTCCGAAAGGTGTCAAGGTTAGTTTTTTTTATGTGAACGGTAACATGAATTGTTAATTAAGGTTACAGAAATAGTATTTTATCCAAAAACTAAGTAAAATTAAAAAAAAATACTAGTTTAAATCATGAATTAATTTACAGCGAAACATTAATTTCGACTTTAACCACCAGTCATCAAAAAAATTACTAGAAAAGTAATGAGCAAATATCATTAAAATATTAAACATTTTATGCAGATTTAAAAATGGTATGATACATGTACCTTTTTGCAATAAAATAGGAATAAATCGGGCATCGAATGCCTCATAAAAATAAGTTAAGACTAGGGAATTTTCAATATCATTTCGTCGGATACAGAAATAAACTACCTGTAATTGTTTGCGGAATGCAAGAGATACTTACCCCCCTTTTTACCCGACTGACGAATAAAATAATGTTTATTAAGGATATCATTGAGTTCAAAGGAAATGAAATGCAGGTTGAAATTTAATTGATTTATTTAGATTTTACAACAGGTGCTCGAATTGCTGTCCTCCGACTTGTATGCATGCTCGACACCGTCTTTTAAAATTTCTAGTTAATTTCCTTAAATTAATTTCGGATATGTTTCGTGCTGCTTCGAACACACGCCACCGTAGCTCCTCTTGGGACCTTATTGGTTTGGAGTAGACTTTATCTTTTAGGCATCCCCAATAATAAAAATCTAGTGGGTTAAGGTCCGGGGAACGCGGCGGCCATGCCACTGGTCCCAATCGGCCGATCCATCTTCTTGGGAATATCTCTGAGAGATGATTGCGGACATCGCGAGCGTAGTGTGCGGGGCAGCCATCTTGCTGGAACCACATCCTCATTCTGAGTGCGAGCGGTGTATCTTCAAGCAAAACTGGCAGATCGTTTTGTAAGAACTGCAGATAATTTTGCCCATTCAAAATGGCTGGCAACTCGACCGGTCCTATTATTTGGCCATTGAATATTCCCGTCCACAAATTAATTTTAAATTGGTGTTGGGACCGGTCTTCTCTTTTCTCGTGTGGGTTTTCAAGTTGCCAGCTATGAATGTTGTGGAGATTGAAATAGCCATCTCTTCTACACGTAGATTCGTCGCTCCACATGACTTCGTTGAAAAAGTTTTCATTTTCTCTCATTTTTTGCAGCATTTGAAGGCAAAATTCAACTCGAGGGGCGTAATCTGTCGGAAGAAGAGTTTGGACTCTTTGAATATGGTACGGATGATATTTGTTACGTTTCAAAATTCTCTGTGCTGAGGACTTAGGTACGCCAGTTCTTCGTTCCATGATTCGTAGTAAAATTTCTGGCTCTCTCCGTACCATATTTAAAACAACGTTGTGGTTAATAGTCTGGGGTTTTCCTCCAGCATCAACTTGTCCTGGCATTCTGCCGTTGCGATATGCATTAACAACTCTCAAAATCACTTCGTAATTCGTGGCATTACGATTGGCATATCTTTCATTGTACAATCGTGCAGCCAATCTTGCATTGTATGAGATATTTCCTCGATTCGTGACACGCCTAGTTTCTCCATAAATCATGTGCATGTCACTGAACTCACGATGGGTGTAATTGTTGCGATTTGCCATTGCAGTGAAGTAGTTCCACAAACGAGAAGAGTGCCGAGTCGTCGTTTTCGTTCCACAAGCCGTCCAAGTCAAAAAGAAATCAGAGTCCAGTTGAATGCCAAGTCGATTTGTTTAGGAACACAAAAACACGAAAGCAGAGAAGCAGAGAGAGCACAAGTGTTGCACGAAACGCAAGGTAACGAACTAATTAGGTTTAGCATTCCTGAATGCTTAGAGATAAGGATGAGGCAGATCTCAAGCTTGCCCCACTCCTGTTGTTTTCGAAGTGGGAAAATCCCAGGTAGCAGTCGCTTGTGCAACAAAGCGATGTTATGGTGACTCATGGGTCAGTTTTGGGACACCCTGTATACCACGGCTCCGATCTGAAGCTTTATATATTATATACCAATCGAATTTGGCACTCATTAATTAAACTTATACGTACTGCCGATATCTTATTTCAGTTGTAGACGTTGTTAAGGTTATCAGGTTTTTCTCCGTCAATAATCCCTACTACATTTCTTTCACTTAAGAACGGAAGAGCAAGCGCTCGCTTCCGGCGTATGATAATAAATTCTCCGCAAGTTGCGAGCGCTAATAGGTTTGAATATTCCACATTTTAACAGGAGGTTTGCTTGTTGCAGGTAAGGAGCGGCATCAAATATGAATGCGCTGCGGCTAAACACGCCAGATCAAACAGACCTTTTCTCCAGTCGAAGAACGCACGATTTGTAGGTAATTTGAACTTTATATTCCTTTGTTATAATCTACAGAAGAAAAATGTGTGCAGAAATTATCGATGGTCGTTTTGTTTTATAGTTAGCAAACTAAATTAACGCCTGCATTTATTTTTCTGAAATTAGAACTCATTTTATACCAGCAGACCTTGAAATATACAGGTAATGTGAGATTTAAGAAAAAATAGGTAAAAATGTATTTGAAGTAAGTCTTCTTATCTACTTTCAGTATTATTAACGCACTATAAACCTATTTTAGGTAAAGTATGCTTTGCCAGACAAGCACATAGCATATTTCAAGCATATGATGCTATGGTGCCTTTATGAATGAGAGGGTAAAACTCTCTTTTCTCATTTTTGGCGTATATCATAGGCGTGACCATTATTATCAAGGCTGCTTCTATCTTGCGCTCGGTGAATACTTGTATCCCCATAGACAAGATGGAGTATGTTGCAACCAAAATATGCAAGTTATGGTAGGCGAGCAGTCAATCTTATATGCATACGTCTTCTACTCGTTTTCTGCCGTATGTATAAAACTTCCACGCGTTATTCAGTCAGTGTGCAGGCGTTTCCCTCTGGTTGCGTTGAGTGATGCGATGTTCTTCGCTCCGAGAACAGTTTTTACATTTTTAACCGAGAGTTTTAATGGGAGGAGTTTGAGTTAATATCAGCTGAGTACCATGAGCTTGAGTCGCGGGGCACTTATGTGGCAGCGAGAGCTTGGCGCTCGTGAGCGTAAGGTGTACACAGGTTCTAAAAATAAGTATGTGTACAAATACCTCCAGGTTATCTTTGCGCGCGGCGCTGTAAATACGTAGCTTCGGGTTGAGGGGTAATGACGGCATTATGATGAAGTAGTTGCCCAAGCAACGCACAAATCATCGCTGTTCAAGGGCGCAAGCGTAGAGCACCGCGTGTGAAGTATTTGTATAATATTATTATTTTGTAGCATGGTATAGATTGAATTCAAATTCAAAATAAATAAATAAATTTTATGAGTCAATTTCACACTACTTTGGCTGTTATAGCAGTTTATACTTACCGTTTACTTTAAGAGCACACCGAAACTTGAATATGTGAGTTTTACCTCAATTTTTAAAGTTCGCTCGCAATATCTCTGCGACACACTTGAAAATCGTCCACTTTGGAAACTTAAAATGTATTCGATATGAGATTGTTGATCGTTTGCATTTTCCAATTTCCTCCGAGCCGGTGAAATATGGCTAAGTCGCGTGCATGCCAATATGGCAATTCTTCATATTGCCGTGTCGCCTTGCCAATATGGCGATTGCTCATTTTGTCACTCGCTCTGTTTGTTTGTGAATTTGCTTGTAGATGCGAATTGTGGAAGTGAATTATTACTTGAAAAGTGCAGTAAATCGAAGTGGCTCGTGTGATGTCAGCGGTTTGGTTTATTGTAAAGTTTTATCTCTGTTTGATTTTATGACCTGAGTTTTGTTAGTTTTTAAATAAAAGTAAGATTAAGCGTCAAATCTACAGCGGAATACTTACAATTATTTTTCAAGTTTGCGGAGTTCAATAAAGAATTAACTAGTATAATTCTTGAGTTCCTTTCCTTTCGAAGTAAATCCGCCCAGTTAGAATCCGCTGCATCAGCAGTTCAAACCATGTAGCACAGGTAACCTGCTAATTCTATAAAATCTAAGTCCCATGCCAAGATCCTATTCATCCAAATCCTAAGCATAAGTTACAATGCCTTGCCCAATGACCTTAAGATAGAGTTATCGCTCCGACCTTCATAACTCTCGTATCGCTTGACCCAATCGAGGTCTTTGTGGAAGACAAGTTGATCGGCGATAGATAGGTACGTTTCCTTTTTGCACAAATACCTCGTTTGAAAGAAAACGTTTTTGCCGTCTTTCATGACCACATAAATTGTGAATATGAATTGCTTTATTTCAGTTTATGATTATTTTTGTTTCTTGGTGTTTTCATCATGAAAGTCTTACGTTGTGTTGTTTTGGAAATATTGTTAAGGAAATCCGTTATTGTTTGTAGCAATAAGAATTTTCCGGAGTTTTTTTTGTTATCGAATTATTAAGAATTATGACTATATGTAAGTTTATTTCAGAACTTTTATTACAAATGGTATATAAGAGCTCTTATAATTTAGGGGGCGACGTTTCCTTTAAATTTGCTAAATCGACAGATCTATATCACTGTCGGCATTACTGCTGTCTTTCAATCACCGTTAACTGAACTCTAAAAATGGCAACAACACAATAATGCACAAGTTTATGATTTAAGTATTTAATTTGAGGGTTGCGAAATCTACGCTGACACGTTGCTGTGCATATGTGGGCATGGATTGTCAGCAGATTGTCCATTTGTACATGCTTACACACAAGTTCAAACACAAGGCTGAAGAGATTTAGCTATACTTATTTGAACTTGGTATTATAAAGTCACTTTGAACGAGTTTTACAATAACAACATTTTTATTGTTACCTTAAGTATTTGTCGTATGACAAATGAGAGCTTACAAACACAAAAACCTCTCAAAATATTGTTCTCTCTTTAAACGGCCACGCGAGCAGAGCAGAAAAGTATTTAAAATAAATGACGGAACTCTGCTATAATGCAGCTTTGACTGTTATGAGGGAGGGATATTAATATCAGTCGCCGGCTGAGATATAATAAAGACTCCGTGTGCTCAAGGCACGATTCACGATGCGACCAGTCGTCGTGGTTGCGACACGATCTGACGGCTGGCGACTTCGGTGCGATGCGGCGATCTCATGCCTCTTAGGGGGCGTCCATAAATTACGTGAGGTGTTTTTTTAAATTTTCTGTCCCTCCCTCCCCCCCTGGTGAGATGTTGTGAGATTTCATTCAACCCCCTCCCCCATCCCCCAATCTCACGTGAGATTTTTCAAAATGTGGGTGTCTTACGTAAACGCTTTGGATTGTTATTGTAAAAAGAAAAAAAAAACGTCGAAGTATGAATGAAATTATTTTCTTTCGAACGAATTAGCGAATGATCTTAATCGTATTACGATTGATTACGCTTAAGATTAAATTTTATGCGTACAATCTGGATTAAATGAACCAAAATAGTATTTTTTTTTTGTTTCAATCAGAAAAAAAATTGCGTGATATTTGCCGAGACCCCCCCTCTCTCCAACGTAAGATTAGATGAGATTTGACTCGACCCCCTCCCCCCCTTAAACATCTCACGTAATTTATGAACGCCCCCTTACTATTTTGCGCAGTTGTTGGTTTTAGCTCAGTAGTTTCCGCAATGTTTCTTTAATTGGGACTTAAATTTTGACTAAATAATTGTTACTAACTAGGTTGTTCCCCCGCGTGGTTGCCGGGTTAGAATGGTGCCACTCCATGTCTTCCCGTGGATGTCGTAAGAGACGACTAAGGGAATAAGGGCTTGTAGTACTGCTAGGCGATAGCCTTGCAACCTGTCTGGCCTGATTGTGCAAAATGTTGTTAAAGAAATATAAACATCTTTTTAGAGTTGTTGATATTTCTGTAGCTCTGCCTACCCCACTTTAGGAATGAAGGCGTGATGTTATGTATGTATGTTGTATTGCTTAAATATGTCAAAAGATACATTTACGCTATAATTAGTAATTTTAAACCGTTTTCCAAGTTGATTGTATGTATGATCTCTCTGCTGCGCCAAGTGGAGATAGCGTGCATTATTAATGCACACAATTATCCAAAAACGTCCTTAACTAATTACTATTATCAAACTGGCTATATCGTTTGTTTCTGGAGTGGATTATGTAATAAAATTTGTCACTGGTGGACACAAGCCTGTTTTTACTTCTCTTGAAATAAACTTTTTCTCAGTTTCCACGGGGAGCGCGGGCGCAGTGCCAATTGGTGTCTTAAGAGCAGCACCAAATTTGGATCAAGTCTACACGATACTTCCTGCGTCCATATTTTTGAAAAGTCCTATTTTAACGTTTCGGCTTTGTGTTTTAATTTAACGCAACCATTATGGTTATTCGCCGCCATTACAATAACAATTTGCCTAATTTTTAAATTGTTTCGGAACAAAAAGTTACACAACCGTGCATTACCACATATTAAAATGAAAATAGGTCCATTAATTTTGGGAGTACAGCGAATATAGCGCGACATGTGTTGTCATAAATCCGGACACACAATAATACTTTGTAAAGTCACATCACTCGCATCCCTGTGACAAATACCAGGTCCGACGGTGACAAATACTCGTTAAAATACTCGATGTAAATTAGAGCGAACTGGGATTGAAGTACCCGTTCCCGAGTTTAATGAAACCGCTTTGTCTTGATGGTTTTTCTAGACAAGCTTGCGTTCAGCTTATTTATTGTTTTTGTTGTTTTTCTTTATGAGGTTATTAGGAGTGCTCTGAGACGCTGTTCGGGAAGTAGGTCGTTGAAATAATAGTTAGTCGGGAGTGCATTTGCGTTGTTAAGTTTTCATTTTAATAGATATGCTTTTATTGTTTGTTGAGTGCTTCTTCGTGGTTCCTTTTGGTAATATTACTTAACAAGATTTTTTTATAGGTACATAATCATATTAATAATCAGGTACTATTTTTAGGGTTCCGTACTCAAAGGTGCCTACGGGATCTTATTACCGACCACTGTCCGGCCGTCTATATGTATGTATGTATGAATGTATGTTAACACTTTATTGTGCAAAAGAAAAACCAAAACAATACAACGAATAATAATAAAAAGATTTACAAAGGCGAACTTATCCCTTTAAGGGATCTCTTCCAGCTAACCCTTGAGAGGTTGAGAAAAGTGAAAGGTTGTGCATCGAGTAAACAGGTATATGTCCGCCCATTACAGGGTTGATATCTTTAGAATAAAAAAACAAATGGTGTATTTTAT
The DNA here is from genome assembly GCA_949316455.1 of Acleris holmiana. NCBI lineage: Eukaryota > Metazoa > Arthropoda > Insecta > Lepidoptera > Tortricidae > Acleris > Acleris holmiana. Next base: position 20,242,461 of record OX438774.1, read on the forward strand.
TACTATGGCCGCTATAATTACAAATGATATAAATTACAATGCATAAATTTAAACACGCGCGCGGCATACTTGGCCGGTTTTTTAAATTTTCGACAAATACTTTTCCTACAAATTAAGCAATCCCACAAAGTATTTATATTCGGTTATTTGTACCCCAAAACCCTCTGTTAGTGCCGAGGGGGCAATCCGCACGGAGCGCAGAATCGTCCATTCTGCCGCCTCCGCAAATTACGGGCGACACCGAATGCTGACACTATTCCTCTAGCCTAGATTTATAAATTGCCTTGCGGCTTATATGAGCCGTTCGCGAAATATGTTTGCTATTTTTCTAAATTCACATTTGGCAACACTTGGGCACGTAGGATGACGCAGCAGGAAAGTGCTCTAGGACGCGTATGAGCGTTTTTACAGTACGCGAGCTTCGGATAAAATAAAAGACGGCGCCTGCCCTAATATGAAAATCGAAGTCGAAGTTACATTAGCTCCATCCTTTTCTATTGATTCTACAATACGAGTGGAGTGACAGGGACTCTGCACCCGAAGTTTCGAATTTAGTCGAAATAGGTAGTATAAGATGTGGTCGGGTCGAGCGGTTATGTCAGTTATCAACAGAGATCGGACAAATGGGTGTCATTACTCGCAGTAATGTGGACATGACTCCAATTTTAATTAAACAAATTAAATTATATTTTCCTACTCCTGTACTTTTATCTGTCATTTATATAGTCACGAACACTAATATAAGAATATAGATAATATGTCCGCAGAACATTCCGTAGAAAACTCTATCTAGTCTATTCCTCTTAACAGCACTTGTGCTTTTTTGAGCCAAAACGACATGCCTAGCTGCCAAAGCTTACACCTAGGTTAATTTGACCGATCAAAATACTTCACCAAATTAATCCACCAATCACAATACACATTGACTGTCAATCGGAACGTTAGGTTCTTTTTGGTATGTAAACTCTTTTACTAATTTAACTCTTTAAAAACATGGTATCAACCAACCAGAATGCAGCTATACCTATTAAAATCGACCAATCAGGTAAAAGAACTCATTTCTCAAATCATTAGGTGTTTTTTAGTCCCTATTTCACAAGTTAAATCGATTGTGCAACTTTTTTTAAAATATAAAACCTGGCAAGTGCACATCAATTTAAAAACAATGTTAACCATAGACACATATTTTGTCCTTTTCGAATGATTCCCGCTCGTTTGTTGTTCTGTGCTTCGATCGTTCGTATTCTAACCTAGGTATATTAATAAAATTTTGTTAATTTGATTTTCCATTTTATTTGAAACCTAGTCGTAGAAAAAGTATTGTATGCAACGGTGTATATCTAAGTCAAAAAATACTCGTGGCGTCTTGCTTTACGATGTTCGCCTGCGGCTCACCACACCACTCGTCTTTTTTGACCTCTCTTATACAACTGTTGCATAAACTACTATAACTTATTTCTTACCTGAATTTTAATCTTGATCCTTTGCAGGATAGTTATAAATAAATAATACAGGAGCGGCCATTGATATTATATTAATTTAAGTACATAAGTTTGCTCCATTAACATCCGTGAATTGCGATAGGAGCTTTCACCTCATAAGTTTCTTTTAGCCGTGAAAAGGAATAAAATAACCACAGAAAAGTTAATACAATACCTGTTTATTTGCTTTAATAAATATACCCAATAACAAATCTTTGAATCATTTATTTATTAACTACTGCCTTGCAAAGGATCAAAATTATTCTTAGGATGAGTAATCAATTATGTAATTAAATTTGTTTAATTAAAATCTATGGAGTCATGTCCACATTATTACGAGTAATGACACCCATTTGTCCGATCTCTGGTTATCAAAAATAGTTTACGTTAGCGTTACGCAACTTGTGTAGGGATATACTAAATCTAATCGTGCAAGTTGTTTAAGACTAAACATATCGAGGAGAAAATCAGCGCTGCGAAGGCTCAAGCACTCGCCGACGCTCGCAGCACTTGCTGAGTCTGTGCCTTTTGTCACACCGTTTATTTATTTATAATAAATAATCGTTTTGTACTTTTCTGATATTGGGTGACAATAAAAACTTCATATTATTATACCGGGTGTGGCCTGTAATAGGAGCAATAAATTGAGGGATCTTTTCTACTCTATAAATGTAGCAATATTTGATCTACAACTGTTAAAACATATGTAATTTATTATTTAAGAAGAAGGTTGTCTGGAAGAGATCGCTATTTAGCGGTAAGACCGCCTGTTGTATACCTATGATTTAAATGTACTGTTCCATGTTTTGTTTTTATTTTTTTATTTTTGGTGTTCAATAAAGAGTATTTGTATTGTGTATTGTATTGTATTGTATTTTGGATTTTTTCGAACAAACTAAACAGCATTTTCAATGTACTCCATCCAAATAGTCTAGTTGACATCTACTGTCAGCCTACAATCGTAGTTTTCGCAATACATTGCTTGATTGGAAAATCTAAATTCATTAATATTTGGTTAGCAATAAGTTATTTTCAAAAGTTGTAGAATAAATGTTGTTGCGTTTGTGGTGTGGAAACGATCCCTCAATTTATTGCTCCTATTACAGGCCACACCCGGTATGCTTTTCACGCTCTAAACTTAGATTAGATAATGAATGAATGAACGAATGAAAATGGGTAAGGACCAATTAGTTAGACCAGTTTTAAGCATAGTTAACCATGCAAACAATAAATGCGAAAAGCGACGAAAAGTATCCTTATCGTTAAAGTATGGTTTATTTTCGCACAACGGAAAAAAATCATAGAAAATTTAATTGCGTGAGTTAGCGTGGCCAACTCATTGGACCTTACCCAAATCTAAACTTCGAACTTAATCCATATCTTGTTAGTGTACACCCTTAACAACTAGTTAAATAAGAACTGAATTAATCAAACAATGTATTTTGAGTTTATTTCAGAAGAAGTAAGAACTACTAAGAACAGGCTTGGCTTGTCAGATGAAAAACTTGATTTTATTTTTAAATACATACATACATTAAATCACGCCTGTTTCCCAGAGGGGTAGGCAGAGACCACTTCTTTCCACCTGCTACGATCCTGACAAACCTCTTTCGCTTCTTCAACATTCATACATCGAGTCATGCATGCACGTCAGTTTCGGGTACTTAAGATTCGGCCCTTTTCCAGTATTACATTTTAAATACACAAACACACACACAACATCACGCCTTCATTCTCAGAGCGGGGTAGGCAGAGCTACAGAAATACCAACAACTGTAAAAAGACTTGTTGATTATATAACCACATTTTGCAGAAGTAGGCTAAGATGTTTACCAGTGTATTAGTGCCAGGTTGCAAGCCCATCGCCTAACAGTACTACAAGCCCTTATTCCCTTAGTCGCCTCTTACGACATCCACGGCAAGACATGGAGTGGCACTATTCTAACCCGGCAACCACAAACGGTAAAGGTAAAAGGTAAATTTTAAATAAAAGTGTAAAAATCTCTTTCCCCCATTTGAGCCCCCTTGCAATTAAAGACAGAATGGCGGAACAAAAAGCAATGATTATGAAAGTTTAATAAAAGATTTGGACACAAATATCTGGTGACAAATTACAAACCATATCCTCCAGCGAACACACGCTTCATCAGGATTACTTTGACTTTTTTTGAGGGTGCACAAAAAAGGAAAATAAATCTATATCACAATTCTGCCCTGCTAACATAAAATGCAGTATCTCAGACAAATTTTTATAGCAAATGTAACCTTATTACTAACGGTATAGGATTGAATCTGCTTTGGCCATTAAATCTGAGATACTGCTTTTTTGCTTCGGAGGGCAGAATTTTGAGGACATAAAAATGCTGAAATTTTTTCGTATTACAATACCTACCAGTCATAAAATTGTTGATAAAATATTGAAGATTTTAAATTTCGTTATGTGAACATAATTTGTTTACTTTGAAAGATTTTTATCGAACAATATGATATGATATTTTAGAATAGAGCATCACGTTTACAAATGTTGTAAAAGCTCCCGCTGTATTCAATTCTGCGCCAAAAATTGATTACTATTATATTTCCAAATGTTAAAGAGTCAATTAAAGATAAGGTAACCGAAGAAATCCGATCTTATCCAATAAGAATCGGGTTTCGATAACAACCTTAGAGGAAATTCGTGAACCGTTAAAAGGAAAGTTTTGTGCCAATAACTGGCTTTCGTGCCCCGAGCGAATTGAACTCAATAATGAAAATACTGCTATGGTTGTAAAAAAACAGTTCCGTAATTCAGCCGGTTACGAATTTTCATCTTTACTTTGTTATTGTTATAATGTGTACAATGTGAGACCTACAAATAATGTGCTGTTTTAACACATTAACACTTCAAAGATCCAAAGTTGGTAATAAAGTAACTACATATTTGCTTCCGTAAATGTAGCCTGCACTTGATTCTATACAATACCAAGTGTTAAGCCAGCAAAGTATTGCGTGGTCATGGTCAAAAAAAATGTGCCATCCTGCAATCCTGTGGGCCGAGCACGCGGCCACGGGACAATTTTTGACATAGGGTTGGGACTATAATTCGTCTATTGCATATTCCAACGTAAGTATTAAGAACTAAGGTTAAAAATGAAAGTGTGTTTTGTGTGATTTGAGTCCTTTTAATACTAAGCAACTTAATCCCCGGGTGGCTGTGGTGGATTTTAATAATTTCATAATAATATTTGACACTAGTTCCCGTTTGACGTCATTTGACACTAAGTCCCGTTTCAGCGTGCTCGGCCCACAGGATTGCAGGATGGCACATTTTTTTTATACCTAACCTAACCAGTATTTCTCATGGCATTCTATACACAACCTAAGTAGTATATTTGGTGGTGTATTTAATGGTAAACTATCATTTATTTATCGTCTAAACAAACCCGGCATTACGTACAATGACTAGCTATTGAATACATTGACTGAATTATATGCTTTACTGGTAACAATCTGAGAAAATGTAATATGTTGTATAAAAATTATATACTTTACCCGGTACTTCTCGAAGATCGACTAGGAGAGTCGTGTCCAATTCATGAACCGATGAATTGGCAGTTATCGCTTCAGTTAATACTAGCATGCTCCGTCCGATGTCTGCCTAACATGAGTTCCAATCAAATGCAATTTGTCGCTTGCATAAATTTGTTGCTCGTGTTTGTGTTTCTTGACGCGTGTCTGATTGCACCCTTGGGGCTGCAGGCTTGCACTGTAGGTAAACTGCAACTGCATGTCAGGAATTGCAAGGTATCCTAAAATAAGTAATCTAAAATTAGCCTGGGATTCTTTGTGTCGGGTAAACCGTACACATAGAACTAAACTAAAGTTTTGGTCTCGTTTAAGTATATACCTACCAATTTGATTGTAATTAATAACAAGGTGATATTTAAGTGTTATTTAAAATTCGACTACTTAAATTAATGTAATTGTGTATGTAAATTCTTTATTGCACATAAAATAAAATAAAAAAAAAACGTACTCAAACTTAAGATTAACGTGTACAATGGCGAACGTAATGAGTAATTAAACTGAGATGATATACAAATTTTACATATTTGGAAAATATACAATCGAATCTGACTTTTAAGATCTGGAATAAAATTTAACTTACGAGTACATTTTTGCTTCACTTAATTCAGTCTTTTTCAACGGGGATTTACACTTAAAGATACGTTTTCTGATAATGTTTTAGAAAGGCAAATGCATATTAAAGTCTATACATGACGTTAAGGACTTAAAAACAGCACTTACCGATTTCTGGTTACAACTGAAACATGTAACATGTACCAATATTAACATTAAACAAAAAATAAACTTACGGCCTATGCTTTAGTGACTTTAATCCTTCAGCTGTACAGGACTAGTGATTTACCTGCGCTAGTGAGGGTGGCAGGAAGCCGTTAGCTCGACACGAACAATAAAACGCTTCGTTCTTTCTCTTTTTAGTTGCAGCTGTTGTGCTCTGACGCTATATTATCGCGGCGTTCCACTTTTCATTTTGTACGGTGGTACCACGATTTTTTTGTTATTTTAAACCATGGTGGGCTGTTAGAAACCAAGTAAAACCTGCAAATTAAACAAAGTATCCGTGCCAAAGTCGCGAATCTGCACTTTGACTTCAAAAGACAATGACGAAGACGCCACTTCTGCTATTGTTATTTTGAATCGAAGTGCAGATTCGCGACTTTGGCATGGGTGTGACGAATTATGTCCGAGAAGTATTCCTACAATGCGGTCGTGTTTTTCTATCTATTTTTACAAGATACCCATTATTCGTGCTCGTCAGCGTAGATAAATCGAAAGAGAGAGCTTACAGCTGTGGCGTTTTGTTCGTAGTGCAAAAACATAGCTCCGGCGTCCAGAAATGTGCCGTGCGCTGTAAAGTTCGTCCGACTTGTAATTGCCTTGTAGATCAGAATTTGATTCGGAATCAGAATGGTTTATTTGCAAGAATGTATAGATTTAGACACTACCTTGTTTTTACCCCACCGCGTTAGAAGGAGGGTTATGTTTTTCGAATTATGTATATTTCTTTGGCACTGTCTGCAAACTAAACGGCTTAATCGACTTTAACCACTTTAACATGTGAGGTGTCTTTACATTTGTCTTGGTTGTGGGAGTGAAATAAGTTATAATATTTTAATTTAAAAGTATTGCGAAGGGGGGGGGGGATTATTATTTATTACGTTATATCGACGAGAATATCAATAAATTTTAAAGATTCAATTTAAAATCATGCTTGTTAAATGACGTGTTGTTCTATTTCTATGACAAAGAAAGTGACAACAACAATTTTAATCACACTTTAAAATTAATTGACGTCTCTGAATACGACAGTAAGACGTCTATGAATATGGGAACATAAACGTTAATACGTGTTATTTTTTGACAGTGAAATATGGAACTGGGTTACTCTTTATTCTCTCTTTTCGTACATCTATTACAGAAATTCTATTTCTTATGCGACTTCGTGTCTAAACCTTTAGAGTCACAGATGTGCCTTTTTATTAAGTCGGCAGTATTAGTCTAAAACCGAAAATTTTAGAACTCTTCCGAAGTTGTTCGACTTTTCAAACTTTGCCCGTTGTCTCACACATCGTTGAGTCGGCAACTTAGTATCCGCTCGGTAGCCTTTGAAACAGTTTTAGTTAAAGGCAAAAAGAATAATAGTTTGTTTTCTGACAAGTAACTTGCAAGTTGCAAGGTTTTCTTTTATCTGTTACAGGATAATTAAAGTTACAATTTTCGAATATTTTTCTGTAAATCCAACGGGGATTATGATTTAATATCATTAATTTGTCTTTATTTAACTTGCTGCAATGGTTACAAAACATATAGCGGCTAAAACTAACAGAGAGAGATAATCAGGGGTCGGAATAGGCAGTGCCTATTTGCCTAAACTTCGCGGGAGGACGTAACTAAGAGCGGTTACAACTACCAAAAATAATGTTTTCTTTTTATTGAATGCGGGAAAATAATATCACAAGTTAAAAATATTTATTGTATACTTTCGTGCACTTTCTTATGGAGCATCCCCATTATCAGCGGGGTCGCATAATGCAGGTAGTAAGTACACGGCTAAAGGAGTAATGAGATAAAATATTATATATTACGAAATACTTTGTTAGATTAATTACATCAGAAATAAACCAGAAATGTCATTTGTTCATGTTAAATTGTATACTTACGATAAATGTTTTTAGCATGTAATATTGAGTTATAGTATCAATTTCCACATTTATGCATTATTCGAAAATCACTAAAAATAAATCGTTATTTTTGGTGGTTGTAACCACTCTTAGTTACGTTCTCCCGCGAAGTTTAGGCAAATAGGCACTGCCTATTCCGACCCCTGGAGATAATGTTCACTGCAAATGGGATTGAAATATATTCTGATATTATAAAATAACGTTAAGACCGTTATCTTGGCTGAAGACGGTTAAATCTAGCACTATTATCTCTGCAATTTAAACGAGCAGAATCTCATTTAAAAACCACTATTTCACGAATAAAAAAGATTCTTATCCCGATCTTGCCAATGGTGTAGTTAAAGATTGGACGGTTGAAATAAAATCACCTTCGAATGTGAAACTCGATCGCAGAAATGGCGGAGATTCTTCGGTTCTGGAAAATTAACATAATTCCATTCTGTCAGGGGAGCTTGTAAAATGGCTTTCCAGAAATATAGACCTTTCAAAGATTTATAGATGGTTTGCTATTGAGTTACGTTGAAAGCGAGATGAAAAGGTCTTTTTTTGAAACGTCTTTAGCAAGTTTATCCCTTTACCTAAGTATTATAAGGGATCCTTTTCTTTACAATTTATTACTTATCCTGTAACATATTAGTGTAAATGTAGAAATAGGTAGATTTAATAAACACAAGATATAAAACAACATTTTTAAATATTTAAAGGCATTGTCAGTCGGGAAAAATAATTCGTGAGTTCTTAAAACTCAACACGAAATACTTCACCGAGAAAAATACTCGAGAGACGAGAGTGCGGCTAATATTTCAAGTCCCCAATGAGAAATTTCTTTTGAGAAAGAGGCTGTAGCCGTTGTGGAAGCCATTCAGGCTTTGATTCAGAGCCCGAAAAAATCCACTATCTCTCAATGATCCCTTGTAAGGAAAAATAAAAAGGCAAAGGTAAGGCCCGCCCCGCCGCTCTCTGTCACTGTCATCTTTCCCGCCATTCCGCCATTTTGTTTTATTTTTTGTGGCGTTTCGTTCCACCTGGTTTTCGCAATGCGGGCATTTGCGTTTTGTTAATTCGGAGGCGATTGCAATCGGATGGTAATTTTTTACCGCGGAAATATACCTAATTGTGTGGAAAATGTGCTAATGTTTCTGATTTAATGGGTAACTTGTTGCAATTTGCAGTTATTACAGGAATTTTGGGCTTTATTTATGGTTGGAGGGTTGTACATTTAAGGCAAGGCAATAGGCAATAATTTATTGACCTAGTTGACATGACCTAGATTAGTTAAGTGCCAGTAAACTTAGGTGCCTTGTAAATTCTTTGTTTAAATTTATGTGAAGTTCATTGGCTATTTCATGAGTTTCGTGAACCTCTACTAAATACAAAACCATATATGGTTTAAAATACGGTTAGTTTTAATATATATTTCTTACGTATGATAGCCCTCTCTATTTCAGCCTCACCCTCGTAGCCTGTGGGCCAGTCCATTGGACTAGACTTCTCTCGAGGCTCACCGCAAAACCCAGTCCCCGTCTTTTCGCATCCGGTTGCTTCCTGCCCCCCTGTGTAGTCGTCTCACTGTCAAGCCTGAGGGTGATCTCCGCTACGGTTATCACCGCTACTTCAGGATTAGCCTGCACCAGCGGTGTTTGGTTCAGCGACGAATGCAGCGATTCAACTTTTATAGCTATATCGGTCACCTTAGGTCTCTGGCGAAGATCACTTATTCGAATTTTATGACTTATTCGCAGTATTTCTTTTAGCAGAACCTTTTATTAAAAAAATGCTGGTCATAATTATAATATTAATAAATCTTCAAGTTTTGGTGGTCTGCCACTCAACACAAAAGTCTTTCTGAAAAAGTTTTTTCGGTTTATGGTTTTCAATGTTTTCATAGCTTGGAATCATTATGTAACCGTATTAATCCGATTAATGTACAGGTATAAGATGCTTAAAAGTTGTTAATTTTCCTAGCACGAGCCATTCTTATTTTAAACTTATAAGTTCCTGGTAAAATATTTTAGTCAGTGAATCAAAAGAAGGTTTTGAATGGTTAAAACAAATTCCAAATACAAACATAAATTAAAAGCTACAGTGGAACAGTCCTCTTTGCTTGCGGAGTTTGGTCCAAATGACAGTAATTAGAATAGTTGCGCACAGAGCAGAGATGTCTATTAATTTAGTGCGAGGAGGGGGCGGGCCGGCGACGTCGTCGGCCGCAATTTGGACTGGACGTGTCAGACCGTTGTTCATATGTTGTAACGTGTTATTAGTTCCACACATGCATAGATTATTACGTTAAAAGTTACTATTTAGGTTTTCAGGTTAAGGTGATTTTGGTTTCTTGATTAAAAGATCGCGACATTGCTTTATTTGTTTATCTTTATGATGGACTCTTTCGGATACACTTCGACCGTATAGGATTTGTGTAATACCGCTTACATAATAATAATAATAATAAAATTCTTTGTTTACCATAAAAATACAAATATCTAGTGCAAAAATACATTAGCCAGTACAGTACTCGTATATTTTTAGCCACAGCTGCTAAACTAGGTGGGACCTGTATTTCAGCAGACAGCGCTCAACCTCAAAACTTAAATCCTTTATCTAGCTAAGATTTATTATATAAAACTAAAATAGAATAGTAGAATATACACAACAATTTTTTAATATTTATTTAACTTATTAGACAAAAATAGAGATATGTATTTGAGTGGAGGTGTGTATTGTGAACCTCTTCTTATGTAAGCATGTATGCGAGTGTGCGTGAGTAGTTGTGTGTTTGTGTGTGTGTGTGTGTGTGTGTGTGTGTGTTTCGAGAAGAGGGTGTGTAGATTTGTAAATTATAGATTTATTTCAAAATTGTAAGGAGTTCGTCAGTTTTTAACAGGTTAGTAATATCCTATTTAGAGGATAAAAAATATAATCTTGTAAATTTTAATATAAATATACGGCCAAGAAAAGAACTGAATCTTGTTATGAACGCAGTGCGGAAATTTGAAGGCTGGCCTAATTAGTCATGTTTTTTCTTCGTTTATTTGTTATTGAACAATCATATCGAGTCAAACTGTGTTGTTTCATAAACACGGACAGCAAGAAACGTCGTCTGACATACTTAGCTGTTCGAATGTGCAGGTACCTCAAGATGGTTTCCCTTCACTGTGAGAGCATCGGGTAATATTAGAAATAGTCATTGGTACTTGGAAACCGCCGCTTGGGCTTAGGGCCTGTTGTTCAGTAGTTAACTCAACTAATTGTTAATATTCGAAAAAGAAACGAAAATTTGACACATTCCCTTGAGAATTAATTACTTTAACTACTGATCAAACAACTCGCCCTTAAACTCGTTACAAACATTGAAGATATTAAGATGTCTTAGTAATATACTTCTTCTTTTTTTTAATTAATGTCGGTCCATAGTAATATAATTCCCACAATACTACAATGTTTCATTATTATTGGCTACCTATGTATTACTATGCATTAAATCCTTTAATAAAAAAATATTCGTGGCAAATTGTGTTATGTTTTATATTTTTTATTTTGTTTGTGTTTTATTTTATTATTATTTATATTTGTCACGAATAAATGCTAGAATTTGAATTTTAATAGATAGATAGATTATTTATTTGCCAAAAAAGGTGTTGCATTTAAATTACAAACAGTGACCTCCACACTAGGCGTAGCCTGTATCGTGGAGGTCGGTACATACACGAGAATTTCAAAAACACATGCGGCTATAGCTAAGACAGGAAAACAATGATATTAAATTGGATAAGAAAAGATATTTACACTAGGCAAAAATTATCCTAATTTTATTTTAAAGGTTAAGGGGGTTATTAAGAACCCGAAAAATAATTTGTAGTGTTAATGTGTGAGTGTGAGAGAATGTGGAGTAAGTAACGTGACGGAAATACGAGTGGTAACTATCTCAGTACTGCTTCAGCCTGATCATAAGACCACGACATCAAGAGCTCCCGTATTCGCAATTTAGCCACAACAGCTCGGCAAAGTTTTATATCAAATACTTTTACAAAATTGTTATAAATATGATGGGAATCTGTTCAATATTGACGTGAACCTAAATATATGAATATTCAAATAAACATCTAAAGTACAAAAAAAAGCTTGCAACAACGACACAGTAAACGTTCATTAATTTTATTTGTTTACGGAAAATTATGCAAAGCTATGCAAAATGAGTCATTTAAAATATTTCCCATGAAATATTTTTTTAAATTTATGGCACGAGTTCCACGCCAGCCTGAAAAGAGTTATAAGGGTGGTGGTAAAAAGCTATTAAAAATGCACGCAACATAATACTTTAAGTAAAAAAGCGGCCAAGTGCGAGTCGGACTCGCCCATGAAGATGAGAGATCCGCCAGGGATCGTCTCGAGGTGAGACGATCCCTGGCGGTCGTTAAATTTGCGTTAGGTTTAATTCATAACACAATAGACTGTGTCCATTTGGTCGGTGAGGTGGTGAGACTATTCGTGCCAGACGCGCGGAGCCGCCTCCGCGCGCCGCGGCTACTCGCGCCGCCGCGCGCGCGCACCGCCCTGCACAAGCATTCGCCACTGCGCCGCGCACTGCTCATCCTCAACTCCATGCTCAGCGAGGCGCCACACTGCGATGTGTTCGCCTCAGGAATGGCAAGATTGATGAATGAATGTAAGAGAATGATCGAGAGAGAATGAATGCCATAAAATTAAGTTTGTAATACAATGGTTTTTAACTGTAAGTTACAAATGTAATAAATGAATAAATAAATAAATAAATAAATGAAGGGTTCCGTAGCAGCAAGTAACATAATATAAAAGTTCGTTTAGCTTTGATCAATGTTTTTAAGTTTTTATGACGTATTAAAAAAAAAACTACTTACTAGATCTCGTTCAAACCAATTTTCGGTGGAAGTTTGCATGGTAATGTACATCATATATTTTTTTTAGTTCTATCATTCTCTTATTTTAGAAGTTACAGGAGGGGACACACATTTCAACACTTTGGAAGTGTCTCTCGCGCAAACTATTCAGTTTAGAAAAAAATTATGTTAGTAACCTCAATACCATTTTTGAAGACCTATCCATAGATACCCCACACGTATGGGTTTGACGAAAAAAAATTTTTGAGTTTCAGTTCTAAGTATGGGGAACCCCAAAATTTATGTTTTTTTTTCTATTTTTGTGTGAAAATCTTAATGTGGTCGCCAGAATACATCTACTTACCAAGTTTCAACAGTGTAGTTGTTATAGTTTCGGAAAAAAGTGACTGTGACATACGGACGGACAGACAGACAGACATGACGAATCTATAAGGGTTCCGTTTTTTGCCATTTGGCTACGGAACCCTAAAAAACGTTTTACTACTTTTTTTGAAGTCCATAGCTCTTTTCTTTAAACTGCCGAACTAACAACTTCCTTTTCGCCAATAAATAATCCAGCTCTGTCCTCTTAAAACCCCACGTAAGAAGCGTGTCCGCAATTTTTCGTCCGCAAAATTGTGTCCCGCAATCGAGTTTACGGCAATTTACCGCAAACAATACATTTGCGCAGGTGCGGGAAACAATAGTTCTGCTCTCGTGATAATCTGTGGCGCGAGCCATAAGCGACGGCCGTTCAAAAATAAAAACAGAATCCCTAGACAGATGCCACACAAAACGTTTTCCATTTGAATAGGTGCGACCGCCACATGGTGAGTAAATAGAATTTTAAACGCGACTGCTTTAATTTTTTTCAATCTAACAGGATAAATATTGAATATGCTACGAATTTTGCTTTTATTTGGTTTCTGTTTGAAGTTTCGACCGTGCATTTGTTGTTGTTAAGTATAGAAGTGGTATAGTTTTAACGTAACACGAAAAGACACATCGAATTTAAACTACTGCGGCTTTTCATATTAGATCTACAAATAACTGCCATAGGTGAACACCTGTACAGGGCCGAGATTCTACATGGTAAAATCGATATCGTATTTGACGTGTTTCCGTATTGTCAACGTTTTCATAACTCTTATGTCATTTACAATAATGGCGACTGTGACATAAACGATTCTAAAACACTTCAAACACGATATCGTTATAACGCAGTTGAATAGAGGCCCTGTACCATGAGTGATTGATCCATGTCCACATAAATATCGATTCCATTCTGGAATGCCCCCAGCATTAGCAGTAAACTCGCATGTGAAACCAATTGAACTTTGTGAGTTTAAATCTCAGGTGCTATTGCGATCAAGTATTAATATTCCGAAGATGTACCACTACGTAGCAGACATACCTGTGTATAAGCGAGGCATTAAGTAAAGAGCTTTAAGCTCACAATTAGTTAATTACTTAAAGCGCGAATAAAACAGCGACTCGTAAACTGAACGAGGTTCAGTGCCCAGCTCTCTTATTCACATACAAAATTGACGCAATATAGTGTTTGAATCAACTTTTAACAAATTAACTGAGATAATAAAGCTTTTGTGTAAAGATTTTAATGAGGCCTTTATGTGTTTTATTATCATTTCAACCCGGCTCCGTTTAGTTTTTGAGACATTTTTTCGAATCGATTTAAGAGTTTAAAAATTTCATACAAATTTATAGAAACGGGTAACGCCTTTGACGGATATATCCGAATGACGCGGAAATACGTCATGGTTGACAGCGCAAAGTAGAAGGCTTCAATGACTACACCTATTGCTATTAATGGTCAACGTTATGACTGCTCTTCTCAACTTGATGATAAGACTGGACTTTGCTTTGCCCTAATGCAATCGTACCTTTTTTTACGACTTGTTACTCTTTTTATTTATTGCGATTCCGTGTTGATTTTGCCGTGTATAGTCAATAGTAATATATTATATTCACTAAATAAAATATATGTATACATACGTATACACTATCATGCCTTCATTCCCAGAGTGGGGTAGGCAGAGCCACAGAAGTAACAACTCCAAAGAGACCCGCTGATAATTCTGCAACCACATTTTGCACAAGTATGCTAAGTTACCAGTGTATTAGTGACAGGTTGCAAGCCTATCGCCTAACAGTACTAGAAGCCCTCATTCCCTTAGTCGCCTCTTATGACATCCCCGGGGAGACATGGAGTGGCACTATTCTAACCCGGCAACCACACGTAATATATAAAACCAGTAAAAAAAAAGTTTTGAAAATACTGAAGCAATGTCACATCCAGTTAAAAGTGTAGTTAGGAACTCGTCTGATAATATAAATACAGTCGAGGTCATAGACGTAGATACGTTCCCAGGACGTCAAAAATATGTATACACTTTTTGCCGCTTACAATAAGGTCCGTGTGTTATTTGAAGTGATGGATGTATGGATGTTGGTGCTTTCGAATGTAAGTACTAGTTTTAATTTTAGTTTGAACCCGGGACCGCTGGCTTCGGAGGTAGGGTCACTCCCAACTAGGCCAACGTGTCGACAACAATGCGAACACTGATTTTTGGCTGTAGGTTAATGGATAAGATGGTGGTAGCGATCCGAACGGACCCTGCATAAGGTCCTGCCACCCGAAGCCTCTATTCAACTGGGGTAAAATCATATTGCGTTTGACGTGTTTTGATAACTCTTTTTACTCGTACTTGACGTAGTGACTCCCGAGTTAGAAACAATAACTTTGCACGTTAGAGACAATATGGTTGCACCGAAGTTGTATAGAGGCGCTGGTTATTAGGTAATTGCAGATGAATTGATGATTTTTGTATTTGATATTGCGTTGAAAATGGAAAAACAGATTACCTTCGAAACTCGAAACTAATCCTCGGTCAGGCTTCGGTGTGATCCACCAGATAACGAGTCTCCGACTAGTTGGCGGTAATGTAATCGAATCGAGGAGCTTAAAACTTATCGGATCGTAGTTTGGGACATGGGTACCGCTCTGATTGTGGGGAAACTTGATTTGGACGAGTTAATGAAGGTAATCTCGGAAAATATGCCAGTTGGTAAAGGAAGTTGTTGGCTTTGTCGTGGTAATATTTTAGTGTGAAGGCTTATTGGTACATACAAACTTTATTTAAATGTTTGCTATCAAAAAGACTCATTCTTATTCTGAATTAACAGACATTCCTGGTTCTCTATATGTCTGTATGTATGTTTCAGACAGTTTATTGTACAAAACAATAATGTAAAACAAGTATAATGAAAAAAGAAAAGAATGAAGTTACAAAGGTAAACTTTTGGTTGTCGGGTTAGAATAGTGCCACTCCATGTCTTCCCGTGGATGTCGTAAAAGGCGTTAGGCGATGGGTTTGCCTATCTTAGCCTACTTGTACAAAATGTGGTTATAGTATTATCAACAATTATTTTTAGAGTTGTTGGTATTTCTGCAGCTCTGCCTAGCCCACTCTGGGAATGAAGGCGTAATGTTATGTACGTATGTATGTAGGTAAACCTATCCACCAGATAAATTGTATAAATATAATTCTTAATTTATAACAACAACCACAACAAAGTGAACACCAGGGTCTCTATTCTTTGGTGTTTCCGTATTGTCAACTTTTTGATAACTCTTTCTGAAAGTATTGGCGGCCGAGTTAAGAACAATACCAAAACACGTCAAAGGCAATATCGTTTAAGTCCAGTAGAATAGAGGCCCTGTTTTTGTATTTCTTATATGATGTACCTACCTAACAGCTAAAAGTTTCTAACTTATACCTTCCATTTTAATTTCGCAGATTCTGTTACAAAAGGCGTGAGGTTTTCGTATACGTACTACTTACTTGCAAAGTCGCTTAACTCTCGGCTAATACCTCATCAGCAAACGACTTCCAGATCTAATGAATGATGAAACGACATCGTATTTTGTCGGATAACATTATGTCTTGCTTTCAATTTAGCTGATCAATTCATAAAAAAATAATAAGAGTAAAAAAGTAAAGGATTACGAACTCATCCCACAAAATAGTGCGTAAGATTATTCGGGTCATACACAGATTTAGGTTACCGTCTTTCCTGTGGACACACCGAAAGTTAACGTTTTTAAGGCCTAATTTTCTGGCTAAGCCCATTCTTGCAAAAACGCCGTCAGGACTGCTTTAGACCTATCATATAAAACATAACTTATATGCACACAAGCTTTTAACCATTGACCACAGGAGAGGCAACTTTTGTTTTTAAGAGCGTGTACACTAGATCTTTACCAATGTCTTAAAAGAACATGTGTATTTGTTTTAGTACCCTTCGTCTCCTCTTATACTCTGGTGCTAAAGATACGTCCGAAAAAGCCACACGTGTAAGGCATTATTGTTTTTACTACGAATGCGGCATTTTCCTAATGCGGAATGAGTTTTCTCTTCTAATTTAGCTTTAAGGACCTTATTCGTAATAAAATGGGCTCTCTCTGAGAAGGTAAATGTATTTCTGTTGTCTCCGGGAGAAATAAGGTTCACTTAGTTTACTGAATCGGCGTTGGTGGGGACGGTCGTGGCTCTACTGTATGTGCTAATACAGGTGGATATAGTGGCTAAAGAAAAACTAATTAACGATAGTACCGTTAGAATATAAATTAAACGTTAAATAATTATTATTTGGATGGAGATGAGTGTTTTGGTACAGGAGCAGTTATACGGAATAACAGCACTAAATGTTGATGAGTATATTATTTCAAGAAAAACAAGTCCGTCTTTTTCAAATTACATACATACATCACGACTTTATTCCCAGAGTGGGGTAGGCAGAGCTACAGAAATACCAACAAGCCTAAAAACACTTCGTTTTAACTCCTTAACCACATTTTGCACAATCAGGCCAAGTGTATTAGTGACAGGTTGCCAGCCCATCGCCTAACAGTACTACAAGCCCTTATTCCCCTAGTCGCCTCTTACGACATCCACGGGAAGACATGGAGTGGCACTATTCTAAGCCGGCAACCACTCGGGCTCAAATACATTTTAATAAAAATTTAGTGAAATAAAGAAAACTTTTTAACTTAGAAATAGACTGAAAATGGCAAGCAAATTAAATTCTGATAAATTCCTTTGTAGTCATTGTTAAAGGATTCCCAAAGAATCTAGGTGCCCTTTACTGCTACAGGGCCTTTGGCGATTGTTTAAAACGTAGACTTTGATTAGACCTTTTTAGGGAAAGGACAAAGGTTGGACTAGGCTTTATTTGTGGTTGAATAGACTTGGGTTGCCTGGAACAGTTGTGTTAATGTCTGACCAGTGTAGAATTGTTTATACGATGCCTTAATAATACTTTTGGGGAGGCAATAAATTATTATACAGATTTATTTATTGAAACGAAACTGTATAGATTGTGGTGGCGCTTCTCAAAATTTATTTCTTTAAGACATCGTTACGTTTACTGAGACTTGTTAATGTGCCCGTTTCTGGCTATAACCCAAATACTGTTTTATCAAATTAACTTGTTAAGAAGAGGCAAGTCAAGAGACAAATTGGTTGTGGTTTGATGCCGCCACCGTGTATACTCGTACACGGAAGAGGGAGATATGTCTGTGCGGCCTGTTTCTTGGTTCTCTGCCTTTTCGTCGACAAAACCTTTGACGTCGCTTTTTTCTGTTACTACAAATATTTCAGGATTTTTCTAAAAATAACGGGTTAGGCTCTTAAAACACACTTTCCAGAAATATGCACTTTCTCTAAAGGTGCACTTCTTTAGAAGGGTTTTTTCTCGGAAGGTACACTTTCTCTAAAAGTGCAAATCTCGATATGTACACTTTGTCAATAGGTGCAGTTTCCGAAAATGTGCACTTTCGCAGAAGGTATATTTTCCCAGAAAGTAAACTTTAGGGGTAGGGGTGTCCCAGTTTTATATTACTAAGGGTTTCTATGAAATAGTGCAAATGCAAATAGACGGAAAGACAGAAGGACGGTCGGACGAACAGAAAGACCGAAACTATAAACGTTCCGTTAAAATATTTGGCTACTTTGGATACTTCTTACTATATACATGAGAAAATGGCGTTCACGGCTCATAGTCCAAGGAACAGTAATAGGTGGAACTACATAATGTTTCAAGTGGTGACCACAATTATTATGTAACAGTTTTGGGTTAAAATTGGAGCATGTGCACATATAGAGCTGCGGCCAATTATTTTTAATTTTGATTCGTCTTGCTATTAAAGATATTTGAATGGAGACATAAAACTCGTATGTACGTTAGGGATTTTAGAAAAAGGATGCCTTTACTGGGCCTAATAATGGCTACAGTCCCTGGAAGAGCTCAATCTGAGCTGACCCTGTATCGGTCCCAGATGTCGCCGCTGGCCTTCTCTATCCTACACAGCCTCGCACTGGACCTCTCTTTCTCTTTGTGTTAATATGTTCTACTGTTGAAGCCGTATTACTTTTCAATGATATCATCTTTTATATACCACTAGCTACCCGTCAGCGGCTTATTCCCGTTGCAAATTTTTGATTTTCCATTTTTTTTCTTTCATAAAAACCTGACGATAACGTACACAACAAAAAAGAATTGCCGAAATCAGTCCAGCCGTTCTTGCCAGCTGCCGTGACCAAGGGAAATAGGGATTCATTTTTATATATACGTATAGATTATGTATATATATATACTAGCTACCCGTCAACGGCTTCGCCCCGATGCAAATTTTTGACTATCCCGGCGGATTTTACATTTTTTTCTTTCATAAGAACCTTCTCCTGACGATAACGAACACAACAGAAAAAAGAATTAGCGATATCGGTCCAACCGTTCATGCGTGATGCCGTGACCGAGGGAAATAGGGATTTTTATGTATAATTAACAATGCGGAGTATTATGAACTGTCAAGACCTGACAAGTTTGAGCCCGTGAATGTGACAGATATATAATGAGTCCTATATATTTCACTATTCTTTATACTGACTGAAACTTGGTTTGTTGTCAGAGTTCATAATACACCATCTTGTCGTTACATAAATAAAAGTGCATAACTTTAAAAAAGGAATTGTGCTTTTATCTATTGGTTTGTCGTTTCACGTTTCGCCCGCGTATAATTCTTCTATCGCCGCTAGCTTGAGCTGGTAGAAAACGAAGTCTGCAACCATTTATATATTCCTGGAATACAATACAAAGTGGGAACTGAGAATTCTCCGTCATGCGGAATATTGCCGGGACTTTGTTTCGTATTGCTGGTTTTTTCCCGGATCGCGAAGTCATGCGGGAGTTATCAGCCGTCGAAGTCGACTTAGCTTGGTTTTATTTTATAACGTATGCTTGCATCGGTTATCTTTTGTGAGGTTTTTGTTGTTAGTTTGAGATTATTTATGTTATATTTGCGTTTGGGAACGGATTTAATATTTCACGTCACATATGTTACAGCATCTAAACAATTTAATTCTTGAAGCAATAGAGTTCAAATGTTTTTGAGCATCTTATAATAAGTTTCTATATAGGACGGTGACTGTTCTTTTTGCGTTTTGCTTCTTGAGTTTGTTAAAATTAACCTTAAGATGTCTTCTATGCATATGCCGTTTGTGTAATGTATTTTTACGGATAATTTCTGAACTTACTGGTACCTGGTTAGATAGTGACATTTGTTTTATCCACATCGATAAACACGACCATAACAGGATCCGCTAGATAATCTAAATTTGAAAAAGATGAAAGTGACTGGACTGACTGACTGACTGACATATCGACGCACAGCTCAAACCGCTGGCTCTAGAGATTCCAAATTTGGCACGTAGGTCAATCCTTATGAGGTCTGGGGGCGGTGCACTAAGGAAGGGTTTTCGGAAATCCGTCCCCTAAGGAGGTGAAACGAGGTCCAAAGTTTATATGGGGAAACAAGACCGCTGGACCGGGGGACTAAATATTTGTAGGGAATATTCTTAGGATATCCTAGGGGTGCACTTAGAATGGATTTTGGGAAATTCATCCCCTAAGGCGTTAATAGGGGACTAGCGGGGAACTAATTGATGACACGATGGCCTAGTTGGGAGTGACCCTGTCGCGGCGGTCTCGGGTTCAAATCCCGGTAAGGGTAGATATTTGTGTGATAAGCACGAGTATTTTTTTCCTGAGTCTTGGATGTTTTTTATGTATTTAAGTATATATTTCTCTATATACGTATGTTTATATTTGTCTAGTACCCATAGTACAAGCCTTAGTTGGAGACTAGGTCAATTTGTGTGACATTGTCCCGATATTATTATTATTATAATTCTACGCGAACAAAGTCGCGGGCGACCTCTAGTGATGATATATTGATAATTGATAATTGATGTTTTTTGTTACTGACATAACAAAAAACATTGTTTCGAATTTAACATTTAGTGGCCAATTTTGCATGTACTTAACAAAATAATTTTTTATTTCAGGTAATGCAACATTCGGCAGCGTTCGCAGCTGAAGTTTTTCGCAAGATAAGCCAAGCAATTATTAACTCTAACCCGACGTGATAAATGCCAACTAGAGCACACGACTCGCAAACAAAGTTTAAGCTGGCATCTGGCTAGAAAAATGGCTGGCTCGGAACTTCCCTGGTAAGTTTTTAAACTTCGGTAACAAATTTGAAAATACGCCATGTGGGACGTTATGAATGGTTCGCTAACAAACATGTACAAAAGGAGAGTTTTCCGAACAACTTATCCACAATAATCCGTAATATCTTGAACTTGACTTGAATCCAGGACTGCTGGCTTCGGAGGCAGAGGGTCCCCATTTAGGCCAACGTGTCGTCGAACTTCTTTATGGAGATTAAACTGAGTGAAATACTCTAATGTTTTTTGTAACTCTTGTGATCCTGGTGTAATAAATGTGTATAATCAATTAATCATGTAAATACTGTAACATCAAGACAATATTTTCCGCAAAATAACCCTTCAAGGAATACATGGGGGTTAGGATAAATAGCGGGAATTCTTCCCGTACGTGCAGCGGCATTCTATATTATGGTCTTAACTCTAGCTGCTATTTCAAAGTTAAATTTGACTTCTCGCTATATTATTTGCAGTAAACTTCGCCATATTTTTTTATGACAGAGGTCGTAAACACGTCCTGTCCCGGTGATTGTTCGGTTAAAATCTTACCGACTGACCAGATTTTATGTTTTTACGTTTGACGCTGTTAAAAAGTTTTATACTTAAAGCTCTAGACGTTTGACTAAATTTGGATGGAGGGTAGTTAGCATTCCTCAAAATAGCTTTTTTAGGGTTCCGTAGTCAAACTAGGAACGCTCCGTCCGTCCGTCCGCAGCCTAGCGCATAGACTCATAGTACTAGAAAGCTGTAATTGGTCACGCCAAAAACCCTTTTAACGTGAAGATGTATTTTTTTTCGTATTTTAAAGGAAAACTATCACGACTAAGTAGACATCATTGGTTCTTGAGATACAGGCGATTAAAGTGTTTATACCTACTAAAATCATCTAAGACGGCATCAATTGACTTTAAATAGAAAATTAGTTATTACTTGTTGATTTTTATGTTTGTAGTACTTAACGACTTTGGAACCCTACACTGAGCATGGTCCAACATGCTCTTGCCCGGTTTTTATCAGACTTTTTAACACACACAATTATCTGTCAAATATATGAGAAAAAGTCAGCGCAGCGAAATGTTACCTTTAATGTAAGGAAAAGAGTTTGTTAATAACGCGTCTGGGCAAGGCTTATTAATGCCCTACACTCAAAGTTACCAGACAAAATAACCAAACGCACTTTATATATTAACTTATTCACTTCATGTCAAAAGATACATGACATAGTTTTAGTTATAACAACAGCGTTAAGGAACTTTGATCTTGTGTTATTATTAATTATTTAGACAGCAGCTCGCACTCAATCGCGAAACCCACACACATTTTAAATGTGTCGGAATCTTAAAATTGCCGAGTACGTCTTTTTCATAATCTTCCAATTGCAATTCAAAACTTCTCCCTAGACAACCGCAAACAATGAAGAGTAAATTTCAAAGTTAGATATCCAATTAATCCAGCAGCGGATGGGTTAAGTTTTTAAAAGCGAAGTTGCGGTCGCTGCCTGGACGAGGTGGAGTTTCAAGTGCCTGAGTTAAACTCATGCGCCGCTCTTGAAAATTGCGCACTGACCGTTGCAGTGTCTATCGCTTTAGATTGATATTTATCTTGAGTTTGTGATGTGACTAGGATAGTAATTGAGAAAGTTAAAACACAATTATGCTTTGCCCAAAGTCTAAATTCAATGACATTACTGAGTTTAGATATGTTATATTCTTAGTAAATTGCGTTTGAAATAGACAAGCTGTAGTATGTTCAATTGTTTCACTAATTAATGATGGACAGATACGGAAAACACGAGAGCAAGAGAGATAGCTACCGTTGATTCGTTCGGTGTAAACAGAGCGAGAGTGGTTATTTGGGATTTTTATGGATTTTTCATAACATATCTACTTCCTGTGTATAACCTGTTTTATTTGCTTGTTTGGCAAAATTCAAAATAAATCTAAAATTCAAATTCAATACATTTATTTGACAAAATCACACTGAAAAAAATATAAAAATAAGAACAAGACAAGATTACAGCAAATTTAGAAATGTTGCACTGTAGTGTGAAGTCAAATAGGAGTCAGTTCAGCTTGTGCTGCAGCCGGAGCCACACCGCTGGTGTTCAGCTGAACCCTTAACTGGTAGAGCATTACGCATTGCGTTTAATTGAAGTATACTGAGTGTGAGTTCAAACTATCAAATCATTTTAAACTATAAATAATTCAATTTATTTAAGAAATAATTGGGTGAATCAACTTTTAAGGTACTCCCCAATTTTCGACATGTCTCACTATGTCACCTTAATTTGGTAGAATGCAATTTATTTTTTTGATGTGGTCAATATATTGAATAAATCAGACAATTAAACTTACTTTCTAGCTGACAATTTTAAAAATTCTTCTATGATTTACACAAATATATCAGGTAACGCAGGGGACGACGTTGTCCCCGGGTTTTGTATGGAAAACGTGCATTTTCCACTGCGTTACCATGTTTTTACAAAATTATAGAAATGGTTTATGATTATGAATAGTGAAACCCGAAAATCTGATTATCTAATTTTAACATGTGTAAACCATTATCAATCTCACATATTCTTGTAAGTTTTTATTAGCGTGTAGAAAAGGAGGACTTTAAAAGTTGATTCACCCAATTAAAAGTATGAAGCCCGCGATGGCGTCCGCGTAGACTGGTCGCAATTCTCTCAGATTATTTTCTATTTCCTTCTCCCGACACTTAAGCTATCTCTATAACAAATTTCATCGAAATCGGTTCAGCGATTAACCTTGAAAGTGTACAAATAAAGTAACAGATAGACGCAGAGATTTATATTTTATCTCGGACCCCGCTAATCCGCGAAGCAGCTGACGGGATAAGTCTTATCGACGGGTTTAAACACGCCCGGGGCTAATTAATGCTGCCCGGGAGAAGAATTTCTCAGTTGTGACCCGATAGAAATCCGGAAACATGAAAGTTTAAGATAAAATGAGTAGCTTATTAATAATTGCATTCAATGACGGAAAACAGAGAAATGATTTCGCTCAGTAGTGAAACACATGGGATATAGTAATCTGGATCTGACACAAGCGAACCACTAACCAAAAATAAAGTTAGTAATACGAATATCAGAATGGCGTTATAAGAACTCGACATGGCCACCGAGACACCTGACAGGATTTCCCCTATTACTAACTTCATTACTTAAGGCATGAGTGGCGCCCCAGGCGTTGCTAATGTCTCGAGGCGGTGACCACCCTCCATCAGGTGACCGTCTGCATGGTTGCTAGCACTAAAAAAATATTGTCGCTTCTCACAAGATTGTGATTTTTGCGTATAAGCTTCTTGATTCCACACGAGCCTAATAAGACGCTAGGTACCTCAACAAGTATGTTAGTTGAATCACTAAAGGAACTTGCTGCTGTTACTAGCTTTGGTTGATATAACTAATATCATGACTATTGTATTCATTTTATGTCAACTAAGGAGAAAATCTCTCTTGATTGGCTCACTTTCTTTTGAGTGTGTTTCTGGCGTAATAGGATAAGGCAACAAAAAATAACAATACGGTCACAAGCGTATTTTAAGACCCATTTCAAAAAAACTGCTTGAAGTTGTCAATGTCTTTAGAAATGCCAAGTCATTTGTAACTTAGAGGAAACTCAACCTTATTGCTGTAGAAGGTCAGATTAACTTTGGACCTAAGGTGGGTCACAAATTTAAATCTTTGATTGTACCAGGGCAGCGCCTCTATTCTACTGGGTTAAAATTATATCGCTTTTGACGTGTTTTAGCATTGTTTTTGAGTCGGCCGACATTGCTGTCAAGTAAATGAGAGCTATGGAAGCGCATCAAAAACAACGGGTGTAAACACACGAAGCTTTTAAATCGCTATTTGATAGTGTCGTCTATATCGCTATTAGCATTGTTTGTAGGCATTTTGTTGGGCCCAATTAACCGCTTAAGGCCGCTTCCTGACTTGTCGGTATGCTTGCAGTAAAACGTACCGGCGGCGTAAATGCTGCTTGATTGGTAGATGCCACTGGTTGCCTAGAAACCCTTGCCGATTCCGTGTTTTACTGCAAGCATACCGACAAGTCAGGAAGCGGCCTTTTAGTTGAGTGACAAGTTTGGTCCAACATCAAACATATTATATTTCATCTCGGAACCCGATTTTTCGGTTGAATCCGAATTTTCTAAAAGATGACGATTAGACAGACCAATTTTTTTTAAACTGGAAAACCCCTATTCCGCACTTATCATCAAAATTCCGTAATTACAAATATTACGACCCCGTGTGGTTGCCGGGTTAGAATAGTGCCACTCCATATCTTCCCGTGGATGTCGTAAGAGGCGACTAAGGGAATAAGGGCTTGTAGTAGTTAGGCGATGGGCTTACAACCTGTCACTAATACACTAGTAAACTACTTGGCCTGATTGTGCAAAATGTGGTTACAGAATTATCAACAAGTCTTTATAGAGTTGTTAGTATTTCTGTAGCTCTGCCTACCCCACTCAGGGAATAAAGGCGTGATTTTATGTATGTATGTACAAATATTGCTCGTTGAATAGTAATTAAAACTCTACAATGGGTGATTGAATCATGGATAGATACTCTCGTTTTTCTTTACTGTGCAAACAAGGGCAGCATTTAAATCGCCAATTAAACCAGCTATTGTCTGCGGGAACCTCGCATTGTTACGTTAATGAAACAGAGATGGCGCCACAAGTGTTTATTCCATTCATTCAAACCATTCGTTCATTCCATTTGTTCCATTCGGTCGCTAATTGAAAAAGTTCGATCTCACCTTCGTGGGGCGGCACGGGCGAGTGGGTCGGCCTGCGTTGATTGCGTTTCAATTTTATTTAATTGTTGAGAATTAACTGGGACTATATTGTGAAAGTTTTGCTATAGGTCCATTTGTAGAATGGAATGGAATAATTACCTAGTATTATTCCATTGCAGAATAATTTATTTAATTATTACAATTTTTTGCTTGTTTAGTTTTCTAATTTATTTATTAATTCTGTGATAAAGCGTGTATAAATAGTCCCCTAAAGATGATTTAAAGATAATTTAATGAAATCCACTCTACACTTATTAATGAATTATAATTATTCAATTTCTACCCGTGTGGTTGTCGTGTTAGAAAAGTGACACTCCATGTCTTTCCGTGGATGTCGTAAGAGGCGACTAAGGGAATAAGGGCTTGTATTACTGTTAGGCGATGGGCTAATAACAGTCACTACTATTACACTAGTAAACTTCTTAGCCTAATTGTGCAAAATGTGGTTATAGAATTATATACAAGTATTTTTAGATTTTTTGGTATTTCTGTAGCTCTGCTTACCCCACTCTGGGAATCAAGGAGTGATAAATTTATTTAAATAGTATTTATCCTTCCACCTTGGTTTTTCGTTGGGTTGATAGATAGAGAATACCTTAGTGTGTTTGTGGACTCGTTTTTCCGATCCCCATTAATATTAAAATTGTACAAACTCGTACGCAGGTTTTAATTAAAATTCTAATATAATTATTGTCTTTTTGCCGTGTGAGCAAACAAAAACAGATTGCTTTTTTTGCACTTTAGCATCGCGCCGAACAGCCGAGCGTCACTCGCCGTTTCAGAGCCCACTTCCAAATTTGAATATTCATAGGACGGCCGCGATATGGCTTCGGTGTTTTTCGTCGCTGGCAATACTGTGCAAATATTTGCGAACGTCTCTTTCTACACTGTGGGACAACTTGCGAGCGAAAGGGAGAGAGCTTTTGATGTCGTTTTTTTAGTACTTGTTTGCGTTATTATAATGTGTTTGTTGATTTATCTTGTCTGTGGCCTGATGTTATTGCTCTTGAAGATTAATGAAGGGGACGCGGATTACAGAAAGCCTGGAGGTGTTTTTGATATAAATATAATTATGAGTTGTGATCTTTATAATCCGAGGATGGGAAAATAATACTCCTTGTTTTCCATGATTGGTATCAAATAACGAAAAAAGCCTGAGCCTAGGTATCCTTCATCGATGGACAATCTCACTCAAATCGACCTAGTCCCAAACTAAGCTTTAGGCTTGTACTATGGGTACTAGAAAACGATACACATACATATATAGAGAAATACATACCTATATTTATAGAAAACATTCAAGACTCAGGAACAAATACTCGTGCTCATCACACAAATATCTGCCCTTACCAAGATTTGAACCCGGGACCGCCGGCTTCAAAGGCAGGGTCACTCCCAACTAGGCCACGTGTCGTCAGCGTGCTATTAATTAACTTTGTTAAATTCTACACGGTAAAAATCTATTGTCTTTGACGTATTTCCGTATCGTTAAATTTTAAACATAATAACACTTTCTACGATTTTTTTTACTGGGTTTTATTGCACTCGGTAAAGCTTTATTGCATTTAACGTATTACTGTATTGTCAACGTTACGATAGCTCTTTTTTATTTGAAAATAATGGCGGCCGAGTTGAAAACGTTTTGATTTGATTTGATTTGAAATAATACGATAACATGTTAAAGTAAATATGGCTATAGCCAGTTGCCCAAGGCCTCTATTCAACTGCGTTATGACGACGATATCGTTATAACGCAGATATTTGACGTGTTTTAGAATCGTTTTTGTCACTGTCGCCATTATTGTAAATGACATAGGAGTTATCAAAGCGTTGACAATACGGAAACACGTCAAATACGATATCGTTATTACCGTGTAGAATCCCAGCCCTGGATTAACTTTCCAGGATTCACTTAAACTTTGGAGAAATCATGGTATGGGTTCAGTGAACTTTAGTGGCAGGGTTTTTTCAGGTATTCCAAGGACCCCTGGAAACCAGACTACACGTTGGCATTTTGACCGCTAATTCACGAAGTAGAAATTTCACGTAGTTTAGTTTTACTGAACTTTGTTAGAATATCAAAGAGCTTTAAACCGTTAACTGGTCAAAAGTAGCTTTTAAAGCTTGCTGGAAACTTTGAACAGTTCGCTTTTAACTTTACAATCGTTAAAAAGCCATCGCACTTTATCTTTATTGTCGAAGATAACTCAAAGAATTAAAAATGTCTATACCATTTATTACTTTAGTAGACGGGTGCTCTTAATTTTAAATATTTTTGGGTAAGATCTACGGTCATCATCTATTACCCCTGTATTTAAAGTTGGGAGAGGCAAGGCAATATTTTATTATTTTTTAATGTCAAGTGTTTTCGTCAAAATGTTGAAATTACGTTTCAACAATTCAGAAGCATTAAGGTTTTACAATATGGAATCTCCTCAGGGCTGGGATTCTACAAGGTAATAACGATATCGTTTTTGACCTGTTTCCGTATTGTCAACGTTTTGACAACGACTGTGACATAAACGATTCTTAAACGTGTCAAACACGATATCGTTTCAACGCACCTGAATAGAGGCCCAGGGCCTCTATTCTACAGTGTTATAACGATATCGTATTTGACGTGTTTTAGAATAGCTTATGTCACAGTTGCCATTATTGTTAATGACATAAGAGTTATCAAAACGTTGACAATACGGAAACACGCCAAATACGATATCGTTATTACTGTTGCGGACGGCTAGCTTTTAAATTTGTGTAAAATGTTTCGTTGATTGTAGGAGCCAGAAATTAGTTGATTATGAGAGGGATAGCAATTGATTAGCGTTAAGTATTAGAGTAGGATAGCAATTGTACTTAGCGTAGCATACATTAGGGCCGATTGCCGCCGCTGAAAATAAAATACAAGGTTGGATGTTGTTTTATTTGGTCCCCAGGAGTGCTCCACTACTATTAAAGTCTGAACTATAGAGTGGGAGCGCTCCTGGGAGACGGGAGGCGTCGACCTCTGTAGGAAATGAGGTCGGCGCTCCCACAGCTGTGAGAAAGCTGGCCCTGCCGCTATTAAAGTCTGAATTATAGCGGCAGGGACCCCGTAGGAAGTAGGGCGGCAACCCCCTACATCACTATGGCCATAAAAGAAAAGTCTTGTTAAAATAATTAGGAAATCATAGGCCACAAAGTAGGAATTCCATAGTGAAAAATGTATCAATAAATCATCGAAATTGCGTAATAATTAATAGCCAATTAGAGGCAAGACGTCATGGAGGGAGAGGACTCTCCATGGTAAAGTAGGGCAGTATATAAACCGGTAAGGTTTCATGGAAAATTGTAGTAATAGTCGACTAGTAGTAGTCGATCAGGATCCGCCCTCAAGAAAACAGGAAGAAGTAAAGGAACAAAGTGCCAAGTCTGAAAAGTGCATAGTAGGGAAAGTTCCAATTAGCTTAGGATCCGCTACCTCGTCGCTCCGCTCACTAGTTGCGCCACGTGGGGTCGCACAGTGAGATTTCCGTGAGCGTCGATCAGCGACCTGGGTGCTCCCCTCACTAGTTGCGACACGTGGGTCGCACTGAGGCAGCCGCGAGCACAGGTCGCCGTACCCCTGGACGGTCGGGGTACTAAGTGTGCCACGAGGGCCACTATTGTGAGAAAAGGGACTCGAACTAGGTTAAGGGACTTGTTAGTGCTAAGTGTTTTAGTTATAGTGTTTGTACTTTTGAGTGACTTTATTTATTGTAAATATATTTGTAATTAACATTGTGGTTTT
Source organism: Acleris holmiana (assembly GCA_949316455.1). NCBI lineage: Eukaryota > Metazoa > Arthropoda > Insecta > Lepidoptera > Tortricidae > Acleris > Acleris holmiana. The sequence goes on from OX438774.1 coordinate 20,272,223, forward strand.
CTTGTTCGTGTCTGAGCTGTGTGTTGGTGTACTTTTGCCAGTGCCCAAATCCGGGGGCACTCGACGCCGGCCTGGTTGAGGCCGCGTCCCCCACATCTCTTGGTCCTTCGAGCCGGATCCTGGTTCTCACCAGGACACCACCACAGCCAGTGCCATGGGATTGGTACCGAAGGAGGTCGACGAGCTCGAGGCACGGCGCCGCGCCGAAGAGCGGCGTCGCGAAGAGGAGCGCCGCGCCGATGAAGAGCGTCGCCGACTAGCCAGACAGCAGGAAACCCATCAACGGAGGCGGCAGTCCATGGAAGAGTACGAGCGAGTACAGCCGCTCGTGTTCACGGACCCGCCCTTCTCACCGAGCGAGACGCAGCCGAGCGCCGGGCCGTCACACGAACGGGCTGACGCGGGCGCCGGCCCGTCAGCTACACAGCAGCAGCAGCAGCAACAGCCGCCGCCGCAGCGACCTGCGGTGGCCTTCTCCGTGCCGCTGACCGCGGCGCCAGAAGCGGAGCAGGACGAGGCGAGGCCGGAGCAAGCAGCCTCACACTCTTCGGCGTGCACAGCTGTGCGCATGCGCCAGGCTGAGCGCGATGCGCAGCTGCGCCTGCTACAACGGTGCGAACAAGACCTTCTGCGGAAGATGGAGCAGGAGGCGGAGCTGGCGCGGATCCGCCAGCAACTGGAAGCCGCGCGGTTGGCCGTGCAGCTTGAAGACATTGAAGCAGAGGGCTCGCAGGCGGGCACGGAAGCCAGCGTCCATGCCCGGGTAGCAGATTGGTTGAAGAACAATCCGCAGCCGTCAAACCGGACGGACGCTACGTCTGCGATGCCGCCACCCGCTGCGCCTGCCGCGGCAGGGCCGCAGCGCTATGCACCCAGCCGGGTGCCCGCAACAACAACGGTAGATGTGAGCCACACGCCGACCCACATTGCTGCCACCGAGACCACGCACGCGGCGCCCGCCTACCTGCCGCCGGCGTGCATGCAGCCTGCGACGTCGGTCGGCGCTAGTTATGCGCCACCGGCGCTACCCACCGCGACGAAACCATGGAGCTACGCGCCGCCTACGACGCTGGTTAGCGCGTACTACGCGCCGCCGACCGCGCCGCCACCGCAGCCAGCGGTGCAAGAACCTCAGCGGGCGCGCAGTGAGAGCACCGAGCGCGCCATCCGAGCCGTAGCTGAGGTAATCGGCCACTCTTCGCGCTCCCGTCTGCCCAGGCAGATTTACGACCTGCCTGATTTCAGCGGCGGATGGGGGGAGTGGCTCGCCTTCGAGGCGGCTTATTACGAGTCGACGGAGGCAAACCGCTTCGGCAGCGCCGACAATATGGCGCGGCTGAGGCTGTGTATTAAGGGCAAGGCGCGGGAGCTTATCGCGCCTCAGCTCTTCACCACGAGAGACCCGGAGGACATGATGGCCACGCTGCGCGCGACCTACGGCCAGCCGTCAGTGGTCGCGCACGAAGCTTTGGCAACACTCAAGAAGCTGCCGAAGCTCTCCGCATCGCCGATGCCTGCGGACTTGAATTTAATCGCGATCAAGGTACAGAATGTCGTAAGTATCCTTACAGCAGTGAGAAAGTTTGGATACCTCTATAACCCGCAACTGAACGAGGAGGTTATGGATCATCTGTCGCCGGTCCTGCGGTCGAAGTATTGCGACTACGCAGCGGACCGGGGAAACCCCGAGGATCCTCCGATCGTGACAATGGGCCGCTTCTTGAAGCATGAAGCGAGCCGGGTCATGTGCCACTGGACCATCGGAGAGGCGCACGCGGGTGCCCATGCACCACCCGCCCGCGCCGAACAGAAGCCGGCGCCTAGGAAGGCGCCAAGGAACGCGCTAAGGCCAAGCGCGGCCTTTGAGCAGCCGCGCGCTGTCTACGCGACGGCCGCCGCCGCCGACGTGGAAGAGGACGACGGCTGCTTGTACTGCGCCGGCCGCCACAGAAGTACGAGTTGTGGCCGGCTGGCAGCATTGGACGTCGACGCCCGCTGGGAGTGGGCCAAGCAGCAGGGGGTGTGTTTCCGGTGCCTATCGGATAGGCATCGCCGCTACCAGTGTCGCGCCCAGGGATGCAAGAGCCCGGGGTGCACTCGCCCGCATCACACGCTGCTACACACTACACCGCCTGAGAGGGCGGCGTACTCCGGGGCGCCTCGCGAACGAGAGGCGCCACACACCGCGTCGGCACGAGGGCCGACGCCACGTGGCGCGCCGGCACGTGGGCCGGCGCCGCGACGCACGCCAGCACGTGGGCTGGCACCAAAACAAGCTGCACCGGCACAGGTATCGGTGCAGCGAGCCGCGTCGGCACAAGCGCCGGCGCCAGAGGAGCATCGCATCTCTACAACCCGCAGCCAGGGACGGGTCGTGTTGAAGATGTGCCCCGTGACAGTGCGGGGACCGCGGGGCGCCGTGGACACATACGCCCTGCTCGACGACGGTTCAACCGTCACTTTGATTGACGCCAGCCTCGCGGAGGAAATCGGGGCCGGCGGACCTGTCGCGCCGCTAACGATGAGCGGGGTCGGCGCGACCATCGAGCAACCAGTAAGCCAGCGCGTGATCATCGAGGTGTGCGGCAAGGGGTCCGCGCACCGCATCGCCGCCAGGACAGTGCGGCCGCTGGTGCTGGGCCGGCAAACGCTGCCGGCCAGCCTAACCAAGTTCCGGCATCTACGCGCGCTAGAGGGTGCGTGCTACGAAGATGCTACGCCGCGTCTTCTCATAGGAAACGATAATTGGGATTTGATGCTTGCCAGAAAGGTGCGAGCAGGACGACGCAGCGAGCCGGCAGCAGTGAAAACAAGGTTAGGCTGGGTGATATTCGGGTCCGTGCCGAGGGCAATGGCACGGGCCTCAAATGAAGAAGTGATCATGTTTACGCGCACAGCGGAGCGCGACAACGAGCTCGCGGACGAGGTACGTAAACACTTCGCGATCGATGCGCTCGGCGTGTCGCTGGCCGTGAAGAAAAGGCCGGCGGACGCGCGGGCGGAGCGCATTTTCGAAGAAACCGTCGTGCACCGCGACGGGCGCTACGAAGTGGGCCTCCCGTGGAGGGAGGACAACGTCGCGATGCCGGCGACATTGGAGATGGCGCTGTCGCGCCTCAAGAATCAAGAAAAGAAGATGCGGCGTGATCCCGAGTTCGCCGAGCAGTACGAGGCGCAGGTGAGAAATTTGTTGGAGAAGGGATACGCCAAGAGGGCCTCCGAAGAGGATCTACGGCACCCACGAGCCTGGGTGCTGCCGCATTTTGGGGTCCGTAACCCCAATAAGCCAGGGAAATTGCGGCTTGTTTTCGACGCGGCAGCAAAGTCACAGAACCGAAGCCTGAACGACTTTCTGATCGAGGGGCCGGACTTACTGCAGTCCCTCCCGGGCATCCTGTTTCGCTTCCGGGAAGGCCGCTACGCCGCAACAGCCGATGTACAAGAAATGTTCCTGCGAATCAAAATCAGAGAAGAGGACCAGCCGGCTCAGTTATTCGTGTGGCGCAGTCCGGGCCAAGAAACGAAGCCCGAAGTTTTTAAAATGACTTCGATGATATTTGGAGCATCGAGCTCACCCTTCCTGGCGCACAGTGTGCGCAACTTTAACGCGAGAAAACATGCCGCAGAGTATCCAGAGGCCGTCGACGCAATCACCAAGAATCATTATATGGATGACTTTGTAGACTCGTTCGCTTCGCAGGAGGAGGCGGTGCGAGTGTCGGCGGCAGTGGCAGCGGTCCACAAGCGGGCCGACTTTCAGCTCCGTGGCTGGAGCACTAACAGCCCGGAGCTAAAGAAGAGGATCGAGCCAAGCTTGCTAGCGGGCAAGCCTGCCCAGCTTGGCCCAGCTGAGAACAAAATCCTTGGGCTGTGCTGGAGTCCGGACACGGACAGTCTGGGGTTCAATACAGCGATGAACCGCGTGCCGGCCGAGGTCAAGAACGGCCGGCGAGCGCCTACGAAGCGGGAGGCCTTAAGCACGGTCATGAGTATCTATGACCCGCTTGGGCTCCTGTCGCCATATACTATCCGAGCGAAAATTTTATTACAGAACCTGTGGCGGCAGGAGCTACCCTGGGACGAGCCTATCCCGGGGAGGGACTGGGAAGACTTCGGTGCATGGTTGAGCGGGCTCGACGCGGTCGCCGCGCTGCAACTCCCCCGTAGCTACCATACGGGGGGAGAGGTTGCACGCCGCGAGCTGCACGTGTTCGTGGACGCCAGCGAGACCGCCTACGCAGCGGCGGCCTACTGGCGGCACTTGACGTCGGACGGCGAGACGACGGTGCAGCTCGTCGCCGGCAAGGCTAAGGTCGCGCCGATGAAACAGCAGAGTGTGCCGCGGCTAGAGCTACAAGCCGCGGTCATCGGGGCGCGGCTCGCCGCGAACATTCAGAAGGAGCAACGCCTCAGGATAAACGAGGTAATTTATTGGACTGACTCGAAAACTGTGTTACAGTGGGTTAGAAACGACGCGCGAAGGTTTAGCACCTACGTCGCGCACCGCCTCGGCGAGATAGCCGAGCTCACGCGCCCGGGCCAGTGGCGCTGGGTGCCGACGGCCCATAATGTCGCCGACGACGCGACGCGCGGCGAGACGGGCGCGCCACACGGCACTGACCGGTGGTACACCGGGCCGGGCTTCCTAACGCAGGGACGTGAAGCCTGGCCCCAAGACGAAACGACACCACCGGTCGCGAGCCACCAAGAGGAGAGGGTCAACGTGACGGTCACGAAGAGACCGACACTGCAGTGGCTCCCGGACATCGGCCGCTTCTCGAGCTACGAGCGGCTGATCCGGGCAACAGCGAGGGTGCTACAGTTCGTAGACGCCTGTAGAGGGCGTAGCAAGGAACTACAGCTACGCCACATCGAAGGAGCGGAAGAGCTGTGGCTACGGCGTAGCCAAACCGACGCGTTCGGCGACGAGCTACGCGACATCGGCGCCGGTAGAGCCGTAGCCCGTAGCAGCCGCCTCTACCAGTTGGACCCGGTAGTGGAGGCGGGGCTGCTACGCGTGCGCGGCCGCATCGACGCGGCGCCGGTACCAACAGCGACGAAGCGGCCCGTCATCCTGGACGGGCGACATCAACTGGTACGCTTACTAGTGTTACAGGCGCACCAACGAGCCGGCCACGCAGCGAACGAGCGCGTGGTGAACGATCTGCGGCAGCGGTACTGGGTCGTCAACCTGCGGCCCACGGTACGCGCTGTCGCCCGCTCCTGCCCGGTGTGCCTAGTGAAGAAGGCACAGCCGAGCACACCAGCCGCGGGAAACCTGCCCCGCGCCAGAGTGGCGCCTTACAGTCGGCCCTTTACGAACACGGGGGTCGACTACTTCGGACCTGTACAAGTCACCATCGGACGGCGCCGGGAGAAGCGCTGGGTAGCGCTCTTCACGTGTCTCACCACCCGCGCCGTCCACTTGGAGGTGGTGCACTCATTATCGACGGACTCGGCCATCATGGCCCTACGACGAATGGCGGCGCGACGAGGTTGGCCCCGCATGTTGTATAGTGACAACGCAACATGCTTCCACGGGGCCGACAACGAGCTGCGCGCCGCCCACGAAGAATGGCAGCCGGCGCTGCAACAGTACGCCCAGCTGCGACGCGCCGAGTGGCGCTTCATCCCGCCCGGAGCGCCCAATCAGGGAGGCGCCTGGGAGCGACTAGTGCGAAGTGTAAAGAACGCGCTAGCCGCCACGCTACACGAAAAGGCGCCTAAAGAAGAGGTGCTGAAGACCGTGCTGACAGAGGCCGAGTACACAGTCAACGCTCGGCCTCTCACGCACGTCAGTGTCCAGCCGGGAGATGACGAGGCCCTCACGCCCAACCATTTCCTGTTGGGCAGCTCGGAGGGTCTCCCAACTACGGGGGCTTGCGAGGAGGCGGACCGACGAACTTGGCGCGCCGCCCAAGCCCTAGCCGACCAGTTTTGGGCCCGTTGGGTGCGCGAGTACCTACCGACACTCGTGCCCCGCGGGTCCCCCAGCGGAGGGGAGCGTCCCCTGAAGATTGGCGACCTGGTGGTGGTCGCTGATGCCACGCTGCCGCGGAACCTTTGGCCGCGTGGAGTCGTCGAAGCAACACACCCGGGACCGGACGGAGCCATCCGGAGCGCCGACGTGAGGACATGCGGAGGGATCTTCCGTCGGCCCACGAGCAAGCTCGCCGTCCTTGCCGTGGAAGAGGCTACGCCAGCGAGAGCGCTGGACTAACGCCGGGGGGAGAATGTTGCGGACGGCTAGCTTTTAAATTTGTGTAAAATGTTTCGTTGATTGTAGGAGCCAGAAATTAGTTGATTATGAGAGGGATAGCAATTGATTAGCGTTAAGTATTAGAGTAGGATAGCAATTGTACTTAGCGTAGCATACATTAGGGCCGATTGCCGCCGCTGAAAATAAAATACAAGGTTGGATGTTGTTTTATTTGGTCCCCAGGAGTGCTCCACTACTATTAAAGTCTGAACTATAGAGTGGGAGCGCTCCTGGGAGACGGGAGGCGTCGACCTCTGTAGGAAATGAGGTCGGCGCTCCCACAGCTGTGAGAAAGCTGGCCCTGCCGCTATTAAAGTCTGAATTATAGCGGCAGGGACCCCGTAGGAAGTAGGGCGGCAACCCCCTACATCACTATGGCCATAAAAGAAAAGTCTTGTTAAAATAATTAGGAAATCATAGGCCACAAAGTAGGAATTCCATAGTGAAAAATGTATCAATAAATCATCGAAATTGCGTAATAATTAATAGCCAATTAGAGGCAAGACGTCATGGAGGGAGAGGACTCTCCATGGTAAAGTAGGGCAGTATATAAACCGGTAAGGTTTCATGGAAAATTGTAGTAATAGTCGACTAGTAGTAGTCGATCAGGATCCGCCCTCAAGAAAACAGGAAGAAGTAAAGGAACAAAGTGCCAAGTCTGAAAAGTGCATAGTAGGGAAAGTTCCAATTAGCTTAGGATCCGCTACCTCGTCGCTCCGCTCACTAGTTGCGCCACGTGGGGTCGCACAGTGAGATTTCCGTGAGCGTCGATCAGCGACCTGGGTGCTCCCCTCACTAGTTGCGACACGTGGGTCGCACTGAGGCAGCCGCGAGCACAGGTCGCCGTACCCCTGGACGGTCGGGGTACTAAGTGTGCCACGAGGGCCACTATTGTGAGAAAAGGGACTCGAACTAGGTTAAGGGACTTGTTAGTGCTAAGTGTTTTAGTTATAGTGTTTGTACTTTTGAGTGACTTTATTTATTGTAAATATATTTGTAATTAACATTGTGGTTTTCTTGTTCGTGTCTGAGCTGTGTGTTGGTGTACTTTTGCCAGTGCCCAAATCCGGGGGCACTCGACGCCGGCCTGGTTGAGGCCGCGTCCCCCACAATTACCGTGTAGAATCCCAGCCCAGCCTAGCTAAGAGGAATTGCGTAGCCGCTACGACTCGTAGCGCTACGGTGCTACGAGCGCACCGTGTAACGTTTCGAATGGATAATATAATGTAATATTATTTTAGTTATGTATTTAAAGTTATAGTGTTGACTAGATGTTATTTAGCAGGACTAGCTTCTACACGCAACTTCAACCGAGTCGACGTTATTTATCGCTATTACCTCAGAAACTGTTCAACTTTCTGGGATAAATTGCCTTATCACCGACTCTCTGAGCTTTTGAGTATCAACTTTCTCTGTGACACATTTTGCCTCGATAAGTTGGGGCGTTGAACCGTGAATGCGGAACAATCGAAGAAACACACACACAAACACTTTTGAAAATAATCCTTGGAAAAATTTAAGTTGAATTTTCTGAAGTATTTTTGTAATAATTTAGTAGTCCATTTATTTTAATTTCACGCAATCGCCGGCGTAATTGTACTGAGAATTACTCAATTACGATGCCCACTTGGGTTTTATTAGTGTTAGGACCAACTGACTCATTTGCCTTTTTAAATTCTCCCTTCATTACTTTTATTCCCGAAATTTGGCTGAAACTCCCATTAGGATGAGTAATTGTTTTTTTTAAATAATAATTGGAGTTTTAGCCGCTATTTTGACTAGAAATGAAGATTCATTATCATTAAAAGCGGTTGTTGTTAAGGATATTTTTATTTTTTGCTGAAGTGTAATTTTGATGTTGTAATTTGTTGAATAGTTTAAAAAAATATATGTTAAAATAATAACCTGTTGACTGTAAAACACGTGTACCGTATGTATGTGAAGACTTTATTGTACAAAAATAATTAAATACGAATACAAAGGAACAAAAAGTAGGAACGTACAAAGGCGCGTTAATCCTCATTTTAAATACTTTCCAGTATGACTTGGCAAAAGCGCGCGAAGAAGAGAGAAAATACTAGAGTTGCCGCGAATAGTCGAATACCGATTAATCGCCATTCACTTTGGCGAATAGTCGAATAACTCGACATTACTATTCGACATAAAAAAAATATTAAACACATTAAAAATATTTCTGATTTCTTATTAGGTTGTGAGCAAAAGAAAACAATAAAGTTAAAGAAATCTGTTTCATGTTATACATACCTACATATATGTAGTAAATTTAATTTTCAATTTTTAAATGCTGGCAAGTGGCAACCCTTTTCTTGTACATAGTTTACGGGGAATACCCCGTTTTGTATAACCCAGCGTTTTGTTATGTAGGGGATTTCCCGCTCAATCAATACCCTTGTGTTTAGGATAGGCGGCATGCATTTGTTATTTGATTTTCGACATCGGTTGACGTTTTTTTAACTCATTAGTTTTTTTGTTCGAAAAATTTTATTTTAGACGACTATTCGCCGAATGCCGAATAATACTAGCTATTATTCGGTATTCGACGTATATCAAAAAAATGACGAGTAATGCCGAATACCGAATAATAGCGAGTATTCGCGGCAACTCTAGAAAATACTCTTTTACCGAACAATAATTGTCCTCGCGTGTGACATCCATGGACTTACTTCTCTAATAAGTCCACGGGAGTGTCCATAAATAAATCGACATGGGCGAATTACATCTTGACAGGAATTAAAGCCATTAATTCAAATAGGAAATATGCATTTTCTCTTACGCCCTCTGAAAAGTGCTATGAAAGTGACCCCCTGCAAAAACACACTATACAAAATCGACGACAGGAATGACGTCACAGCTGTTGTTCCATGTTTAAAATATAAGGACCTTATAAAGCAATTTGTATTTATTTTGTAATTATTTCAGCCAATATCCTTGAATTAAAATATTTCTTTAATAAACTAAGGATGCTGACAAAAACAATGTAAACGTTAAAAGAAGATTTAAAATTTAAACAAGTTTTGATTCTATATAAAATCTTATTAAACGGGTCAAAACTTAGTGTATTGCGTTTCATGTGTTTTTTTTTTACATTTTCTCCTACATCGTATCAATGAAACTCAATTCTGACTTTTGTGTATGATCTCTATTAGAATACAACTGCAAGTATAGTCAACGTTATAAGTAGATTGTAACGTAAAATTGCTATAAGTAATAAAATCTTTGATACTTTTATTTTTCAAAAAAACCCTCCCATGTTTGGCAATGTTTTTTTAATTAATTTAATCGTCGAACACTAATAACTTCTAAATTCTGTTAACTTATTTTATTAAGTGTGATTTGAAAGTAATTAGCAATTATCGGATCGTTGCAACCTAGGCGCATGCAAATTAATCTATGTTACATTACGCGTGCGAATGTACATAAAGTCTTATTTAAAGTTTTATCTTAGTAGTGACAAGCAAAATTAACCTTTAAATACATAACGTTAAAGCCACATGGTATAGAAATCAGCTCACTTCCTTACGGAGTTGACTGTACCGAAGTCAATATTCATAATATCCATGCCAAGCCGGTGAAGTTACAAACTTGGAAATACTGTCAAACTTAATTAACTTCGACTTTACTACTTAGGTAATAAGACGTCGACGGCAGCTCTTACGCGCGAGAACTATGTTCTTTGACGGTCAGTTCCGCTTTGCTCTCGCGACTTTGCTCTTCTCTTAGAATTGAAGTTTTTCGTCAAGTTTTCCATCTTATCTTAATCAAGTTTAATAGTTAGTGGTACTTAGGTAAGTAACTTTTAATAGAGAATAAAATTTAAAAAAAGTATGCACATGCATTTTTTTCTATTCGTGGTAAGTGAAATAAAACTCTTTGGTAGTTAATTAAAAGCCTTTAGAAGTATTGTACTTGCTATCCACATGAAAGGTTTCCGTTGTTTTTTTTTTTATGTTAAGGAGAAGGCACACGAGCACTCAGGCCACCTGATTAAGTGAAATCTGAGACCCATAGACATTTGAATTCTCAAGACTATAATCCTAAGACCTCAAATGCGTTGCCAACCCCGAGAACTAAGATGGAATGCCTCTATGCTAGTAATTTCACCGGTTGTCTTATCCCCACACCGGAACACACCATTGCGAATACTGTTGCTTGGCGGGTGATTAATGGATAAGATAGTGGTAGTGATCTGGACGAACCCTGCACAGGGTCCTACCACCTGTAGCACGACTATTTAAAATAAAAAAAAAAACTTTTAAATGATCGTACTACCGAACACACGGAGTATACCGGTGCTCAATACGTAGAATTTGTGGAATTAAAAATGCCGAACAACGTTTTAAAGACAAAGATTTATTTTAATTAAATCCTAAGTCGAAATACACAAATGAGAAATACACACATTAAAATAGCAAGCCGTACAAATTGATTTTGACAAAACCCTAAATATAACGTTGATGTACACAATTCAAAGGTACCTAAACAGATAGGTTCTTGACACCGTAAAAGAGGAAAGCGAGCCGGTTATGTGTTCACAAATACAACTATCGTTGACCAAATTAAAAACCGAAAAAGAACATTATAAATGCTGTTCGATCAGGCGCGCGGGCCTTTTTTTTAATTTAGGGGGAAATAAAAAAGGTGATAGGGGTTGCTGGGTAGTATGAAGGGTGTGAGATGGTGACTAAACTACCAGTCAACAAATACTGGAATGTTACTACGGAGACGCCGCCTAAGCAACACTACGAAATGTGACAATGGTATACTCACGGTTTCTGGGGTGACGTTTGTGTACAGAGACTACCAGTTAAAACAACTTATACAGGAAAAATAATTAAAAAGGAAAAAAAATGCACGCGCGCACTAGTCGGTCTCCATCCGACCGCGGTGTTAGTCCGTAGCTGGAGTGTAAACTCGATACGCGCGCCGGATGTAGTCTGGTGCGGGCTGAGCAGTGGTGGTGCGGAGTCAACCTCTCCACGCCGTGGTGCCGGTTAGGGTAGGTGGAAGGACTGGAGCCTGGTTGGTGCGTAATAGCACTGGTGCCAAATGGGGTAGGCGGTAGGAACTGGAAAGAATGGACTAATAAATCTACGAGAACCAAACGAGGGGAACGGAATCGGGGGAAAACGAATACAGACAAAGCGTAACTTACCCGGGGAATAAACCGGTACTGCGGTGCCTTTGTGAGGCAGTGCAGGACTCAAAAGTGGCCAAAAAAGGTTGAAGACTGAAGAATCTTGCGGGCGATACACTAGAGAGCCTTCACTGATCAAAACTTTTCTTCAAAAAAATAATCTTTATGTGACTATCAACATGTCAGCTCCGAATTCATAATGACCGAGAACAAGCGAGCGGAGAACGCCAGGAAAAATTCGAAAGTTTTTGAACTTAAAAATTTAAAAATTTAAAAACATACATGACAAGCGACCAAAGAATAACATCACGTACCGGAACAAGGAGGTAACAATACGACGGTGCAAAAAAGGTTTAACTTTGCAGCGGTAATGCTGCACACCATAGTATTATAGCAGTAGTAGAATTTACAAGCAATCGCCTTGATTTACATTTCACTAATCTAAACAAAAAGCACAGAATACTTGCCAAGCCCTCCTTCTTCGCTCTAAAACAATATTCCCTTTGACATGTTTATTTATTTATTTATTTTTTAAATTCTATTCTTGTGAACTTACAGACAAACCAAAATGCCCAACAAGATACACAAAATTATAATAAAAATACAAGACACAGAAAGTACTAATAGTAGGTTAGAAACATCACAGAAATTCAAGTTATTTTACAATACAAAACGTTAATATAGCGTTCTAAAGCATGTTCTAGAGCTGGCCAACGGCCACTGGAACTGTATTGTCAACGTTTTGATAGGTCTTATTTACTTGGCAGTAATGGCAGCCAAGTTCAAAACAATAATCTAAAATAAAAAAGGAAAAATGTAAACGTGTAAATCACCGCCTGCTGTATAGGTAATTTAAATGCATTTTTCCGTGTTCTGTCTTTTTTGGTGTTCAATAAAGAGTATTTGTATTTTGTATGTCAAAAGCAATGTTGTTTTACCTAGTGGAACAGAGCCTTAGATCGGCATTGGTCACTTCTTATAACGTCCAGAAGGCTTGGTTGCCTCATCCAACTTTCCGCAGTAAATTACAACGTTGTTCACACAAAGTACAATGAAACGTACGTTCATTTACGTTGTCACATCCTTTGACACAAACTCTGCAAGTTTCTACCGCTCTGTACTAGAGACTTTGCTTCCAACTCTGTTTGTAGAAAACTCTCTTTAAAACTAAAAGTTATTATGTTCTCTTGCGCATCCAGTGCGGAGTTGATTGGTTCAGGTAAAAAGGGTTTGTTAGTGAACTCTCATATCTCTTACGTTCTCTGGAAAGTGCTATGAAAGAGAGGAATAACTGTATACGCGAAACAATGGTCGTGTTATTTTTTCATAAGATATGAAGCTTTAAAAAGTTCAGGGCCTCTATTCAACTGCGTTATAACGATATCGTTTGTGACCTGGGCCTATATTCAGGTGCGTTAAAACGATATCGTGTTTGACTCGTTTAAGAATCGTTCATGTCACAGTCGCCATTATTGTAAATGACATAAGAGTTATCAAAACGTTGACAATACGGAAACACGTCAAATACGATATCGTTATAACGCAGTTGAATAGAGGCCCTGTTTCCGTATTGTCAACGTTTTGATAACTCTTACGTCATTTACTATAATGGCGACTGTGATATAAACGCTTCTTAAACGTGTCAAATACGATATCGTTTTAACGCACCTGAATAGAGTCCCTGACCCCCTGCAAAAACACTAAAAATCGACGAGAGCAATGACGCACAGTTGTTGTTCCATATTTAAAATGTAATATTAAGAAAATATTGCATTTATTTCACTTACTATGTTTAAGCCAATATCATTGAATTATAATATTACGTAAATAAAATGTGGATGCCGAAAAAAACGATGTAAACATTAAAATAATTGTTATTTTTCTGTCAATTTTCATTTATAAAATCTTAAGAAAGGGGTCAAAACATAGCGTATTGCGTTTTAAATGCTTTAATTTAGGTTTTTTCCTAAATCGTATCAATTAAACTCAAACGCACCCACCGCTTTGTTTTTCTTATTTTAGTTTACTGTTTTTACTTTTTATGTGTCTTGTTGTGTTCAGTGAATAAATGTATTTTACTTTTAATTCTGTTTTTCATGCTTGTTCCCTATTGTAATTCTCTGTGGTGTGCAACAAACAGCTTGGATTGTAGGTAATACAAAGTGTCCAATTAATTACTAGATAAATGAAATTGAAAGCTTACTGCCAAGTAGCGATATTTTTCTGACAGAGTAAAAATATTTGGAATGCATTAGTTGTTACAAGTAAAACACGTTTCAAAACTATTAGGAAAGTAGCAACAGTAGAAATCAGGGCTGAGATTCTACACGGTACAAACGATATTGCGTTTGTCGTGTTTCCTTATTGTCAATTGAATAACTTTTATTTACTCGTTCTTGACAGTAATGGTGGCAGATCAAATCATCAATACTAACACGTCAAAGGAAACATCGTTTTAAACCAGTTGTAGAATAGAGATTTGGTGTCTTAATACTGTCGGCTATATGTATATCAATAAATATTCTTATATTATTGTTAATTCCACCGTTATGACATTTTTTTACTGTAGCACCCAATAACACTCAGTATTCTACGACATATCTAACGATGGCGTCAACAACATACAACTCAAAAACTTTGGTGGTCGGATATTAAACACTCTATCACGCGTTCTCAAATCAAAATTTAATACCATTTATTCTTTGTTCTGCATTGTAAATTCACCCGAAAAGAGCATTCGATTCGTCGATGAACTTGTCGAGTGTTCGGGTGATCGAGTGGTCCAGTCGAGTGGGCGAGGGTCGTGAGTCGAGTGCACTTGCTCACCTGCCTGCGGAATCGATGGCTGACTCCACTTTAAATGATTTGTGTTTTGTTATCTCGTAGTTTGTTCGGAATTAAACCTTTAGTAAAAAACTGGTTACAGTACCTACAGTAGAATTTACATTTACAAAACGTCGTTGTTTTGTGAAATTTGCTTTGTGTTTGATTTCACATAATGTCCAATTTCTATTTAAGTTAAGTAGTAAGGAAATTGTGATTAAAAATCCAAGATTTTTTTACCCTCTCATTCGCACACAGCTAAAGTGTGCTTTAAATATGATTTGTCCTTATCTGTCATTTGAATTTGACAGAAACAGGCAAAGAATATCATTGAAATGCGTTCATTGTGTGTTTTTGATTACTTTTGCCCGTGTGGTTCCCGGGTTAGAATAGTGCCAGTCCATGTCTTCCCGTGGATGTCGCAAGAGGCCACTAAGGGAATAAAGGCTTGTAATACTGTTAGGCGATGGGCTTGCAACCTGTCACTAATAATACACTGGTAAACATCTTAGCCTGGTTGTGCAAACTGTGGTTGCAGGATTTTAAGAGTTGTTGGTATTTCTGTAGCTCTGCCTACCCCACTCTGGGAATGAAGGCGTGATGTTATGTATGTTATGTTTTATGCGTGTTTATAACGCGGTAAAATATTGATAACCAGCAACTATTTTCCCGGCATCGAAACGTGTTAGAGCTGTAAATAAAAATATTAAAATCGAGTAAATGAAAGTAAGCGCTTCAAAGCGGCTGGTTGCTCGTAACTGCTAAAGTCACTTTATTTATAACGCATTAGCTAAAACAACGTCGTTTAGCGCATGTTGTAAAAACTCTGCGGAAACTTTATTAAACAACAAAACCGGGAGTGTAACGAGAGCGAAGTTTTACAAACGCCGGGTACCTCGACCCACCCGGGTAAATCGAATAACCCGGGTTACTCTAATAACCCGGGCAAGTCGAATATCCCACGCAGCCGACCCGGGTAACTTGATACACTTGTGCTGCGCTAAGCAATTACAACAACATGCAACTTATTTTAAAGTTAAGGTGGCGTATTTTAGATACACGACAAAGTTCCCTCAAAACATTAGGACTGTAATTATTTGGATTTGGACCGACCGACCGTGATTTCCAATCGCGGGCATAATAGAGTTCTGGGCGATTTTAGATTCTAGCGTCGTACCTTTTGAATTCGATATGATTTAGGCGTCAAGATATGAAATTCAAAAGGAGGGCCACGCTGAGAATTAAAAATCGCCTGTTCGTAGATTAAATCGCTGTACAAATTGATTTAAAAGTTAGTAATTTTTCGACGGTGAGATTCAAAACCGCCCCCTTGAACGATAAGTTTCGGATTTATTCCTCAATTATTACCATGAATTTATAATTATTTTCAAAGATTAATGAAAGAGATCCATTAAGATAATTGTGAGGTGACGCTTAAATTGCGTAGCTGTCATAAAATTTCGATACTTATTACTTCGATTGGTAACGTTTCTCATCCCCTAAATCACGTCCGATTTCCACAGTTTTTGACCATGTAGTATTTATTAAATACAGATTTTTATGTATCCGTTCATTTTTATTTAAATTTGTTTCTAAATATATTCTTGGGAGTAAACGTACCTACCTAGATTTACATAATATCTACAATATATATAATATTCAATAAACGTTACCGCATTTTACAATCCTCGTAAAGAAATAAGTTAAACTTCGTACATTCCCGCTGTATTTTGGTTTTTTTAGCTTAAAAAAAGAGGAAACTCTCAATTCTGCTTTTTAATGTTTATCTAATTATTATCTCTATTGTTTGTAAAATACATTGTTTACATACATACATCTATAGAACACTTATTCTTAAAATAAAAACAGTACGTCCCCGCTTGCGGTTGCCGCCGGGTTGGAACAGTGCCACTCCGTCTTCCCGTGGATGTCGTGAGAGGCGACTAACGGAATAAGGGCTTGTAGTACTGTTAGGCGATGGGCTTGCAACTTGTCACTAATACACTGGTAAACATCTTAGCTTTGAAAGAAAGAAAGAAAGAAAGAAAAACATTTAATTGATAACACACCTCACCAACATAATGAGAAAATATAATAAGACTTAACCTAATAATGTAATCGGTGGAATGTGAAACCAATAAGGGTCCCACTCAGCATGTGTCGCAGCACTTGGTGCTACAACGCTGGTTTCTGTGGATCCCTTTGTGGTTCACGTGCGACGACAAGCGACATTTTGGACGCCATGATAAAAACATTAAAATATTCAAAAATACCGAGCCTTTTTGTGTGTAAATAAATATGGCATGTAAAATAAGTAATGCGCAAAGCTTTGTAGTGTAAAATGTGGTTACAGAATTAGCAAAACTATGTTGATATTTTTAGAGTTGTTGGTAATTCTATAGCTCTGCCTACCCCACTGTGAGAATGAAGATGTGACGATAGGTACTCGTATGTACGTATGTTAAAACAGTATATTTTAAAGTCGTTTCTATTTACAAAATAACGAATATACATGATTGTTAAAACAGCGTCACACGCAAACCTGCGCCAGTGGAATTAAATCTGGCTGTAGCACGCCCGCGCCCACGGCGAACAGCCGGGGACCCGGATATTACCGCGCCCGCGCGTCTTACATCCCGGCCGGTTTATAATTTAAATCCGCGTGAAATCTGCATTGTAATGTTTAGGAAGAAGTTTTAAAGTAGCCGGTTACTTCGTTTTTGTTGAACTATTCATGAACATGAGCTTATAAAGCTCTTTAGGTTTGAGACGGTGTAAAGTGTCGCCCCAGTTTATTTATTGGCATTACCCTGTTAGTATGCCTAGAGGTTGCTTAATTTGCAAACGTATAAATATGAAATAAGACTCGAACGGAACGGAATCGAAAGACGTAACGGACAATGTGGACGCGTCCATATCGTACGTCAGTCTTCATACCTTTGTGTTCCGGTGTGGGGATAAGACAACTGCTGAAATCACTCTATATAGCATATATGGAGGCATTCCGTATTAGTCCTCAGGCTTAGCAACGGATTTGCAGTCTTAGGATAGCAGTATTGTGATTGTAGACTTGCTAATGCAAATGATTATGGGTGACAGATCCCGTGGGCTGTGTGGATAAAGCGTCCGTCACTCTCGCACTTCCTCATTGGTCAGAAAGTGACGGATGTTTTATCCAAGTCTATCCACAGCGATAACGTAATTTTTTGACGGTTTTTATCCAACCTCACCCGACAGATAAACTGCAAAATTTCCAACAAATTAATGTAATTCATTTCTGTGAGTGCATTTAAAGATAAAATAAAAAAGGGTACAAGCTCATATCAATTGAATGAGGCTCGTAATGTGGGTACTAGACAACGATATAAATACATATTTATATGGAGAAATACGTAGATAATATCTAATACTCAGAAACAAATACCTGGGACCATACCGGGAATCAAACGCGGGACCGCTACCCTCCTAGGCTGGGCCACTACCAACTAGACCAAGGCGTCGTCAAAGTAATAACTGCGAAACGTTCAGATTTTTATGAAACGCGATCTACTTCACGTTTTCCTTAAAAAGATCATCTCTCTCGGCTCGAGAGCGAACCCGATACAGCCTTGATTTAATCTATTCCTTAATCTGAGGTATCGTGGACCTCCGGGAAAAATGCCTGAAAGGAATATCGAGTAATGAAGGGCGACGTTTAATGGTGGAACCCAACCCTGGCAGGCTTAGACGCGTTCAAAGGGATTCACTGGAACTAAAGTTGTTTTGGTTTTGTTTATGCTTTTTGAATGTGTATCTTAAGAAACAACAACGTTAATTTAGTACCGAATTTAGGTGTTTTAGGGCTCTTTACCTCAAAAAAGAAAAACCCAGAAACCTTATAGGATTATTTTATTGTCTACCAAGACCCTTTTTCTCAAGAACGCGTGGAGGTATCAAGTTGAAGTTCACATCAAATACTCAGGACAGCAATTGCTTAGAACCGTGAAAAAGTCAATTAAGTCAACGCAGCTGAAAAGTTTATGCCGCATATTTTGACACGCAAAAAATGCTGTGTGGTTGCCGGGTGAGAATGGTGCCATGTCTTCTCGTGGATGTTTTAAGAGGCGACTGGGGTGCATAACGATATTTGAATTTGGGAATCAGAGTGGTTCGAAATAAGATTGATATTGCAATACACATATATATGCCATGGCGATCCACAGGTTAAAAGTACCCTATGTCTTTTCTCGTGGTTGAAGCTAGCTTTGTACCAAATTTCATGGAAACCAGCTCAGCGGTTTTGCCGCGAAACCATAACAAACGAAAAAGTTATTTTTACATTTATATTATAGTAACGAATCACTTACAAAAAGTGTACTATCATCAAGTCGCAGGACCGTACGTTTATACTATCTAAATAACAAAGCAAAGCTACATTTCCGCAACAGATTAGATCTAGAGTTCCTAATTGTTGGCTACGCTCACCTTGTACCGTCCGTCTGTGCTCGACGCTTTGTGAGCCAGCGCCTCCGACATCTCTGTGGGGATTAACCTGTCTGTCGCGGCGTTGCCGAGTGACTAGTGCGCTCGCATTAACACGTGTGGGGCCGTGAGCAAATTGCAGCGTGAGCTTTATTAACCATGTTAACAATGGCAGGTTTTTTCGTGAGCTTTGTCTTTTGTGGCTTTTGTGGTTTTCCTAGTAGCTAGAGGAGTTTTCTGCTGTCCAATTTATTTGTTTACTTACTCCACATTTAAGGTTATAATTTAAAGTCAAAGTAAAGTCAAAATATTTTTTGCAGGTCACATTACATAAAACAACAGATGGAACAAATATAGAGGTATACATGTAACGCCCTGGGGATCCTATCATTTCATAACTAATGTTATACAAATGATTCATTTCACAAACATATCATTTGACAACCAGCGTTTTTTTCCGAAACTGTAAATAATTCTGGATTTATTTCAGGACTATCGTGTAGAACCCTATAGGTTAGGTTAGGTTAGTTTTATGAAAATCTAAATATTATGTAGTTACAGAAAAAAAAGCGGGCTGGCAAATGAATAGGTTGCGATACGATGCACTTGTCAAAGATTTGTCGGCGAAAAGGTAGAGAACCGACTCCCTGTAAGCGTTTTGCAAAAAAGCGACTGCACACAATGATATTGCTTATGGGTTAATTAATTTAATTCAATTCTATTCCATCATTTTCATTTAATTAAAGTATGAAAGGATAGCATTTATTTTCGGGGTGTATCTTGTTGCTAATAATATTTTTTTTAATCGATATCAATATTATATAAAATAAACTAACTGACTGACTGACATATCAACGCACAGCCCAAACCGCTGGCTCTAGAGATTTTACATTTGGCACGTTGGTTCCTTATGAGGTGTAGGGGTGCACTAAGAAAGGATTTTTGGAAATTCATCCCCTAAGGGGTTAAACTATGGGGAGTTGCGTATACCAAAAATATTTATTGTATAAAATTGACAATATGCCGCCCATTCTTTACTTTTTGTCAGTTTTCGAAAACCGTTTAATATAGCGTCTTGTCGAAGGCCACTTACATGTGTATAGCTCGTTCAGTATCGTCGCCTTTGCTCGTGCCGCCTTTTGTCAAGGGATGCCGCCGCGTAAACAAAAAATGCGAGCGGTGTACCCGCAAGTGAATTTGGCAGTCTACATCGAATGAAATTCCGTATTTTATTATATTAAACATAAGTGCGTGCAGGTTTAGCGACACTATCTTAGCGGATGGACTATACCATTTAATTTGCCAATAACTTAATCTCGCCATTACTTGCGCTCTCATTCGAAGTGTCGCGCTGTCGTACCTACGAGTAATATAATATGGTCTAACGGAATCACATTAAGGTTATTGTCTTTGTAACATCTGTTGCTCGTCTGGCGTGCGGCCAATGTTTGACGCAACGTTGGCTCCAATGCTTGCCCTAATGTGAACGTCCTCGTTACGACGTCTGATTTGTCTCAAGGACATATTTGTTTACGTTTTTACGACAATATTTTATCGCACGTGTCATAATTTTGTGGATATAAATTGTGTTGGCTTCGTAAATGCTGAAGACATTTTAGGTTAGTGATTTTAATGAACATAACTTTAGTTTTGAGAGTCGAATGTTAAAAGATTTTTCAACAAAGGTGTTTCGATGAAATGATACACACAAAAAGAGCCATGTGCAGACATAATTTTTTGTGGCAAAAACTTCAATTGACTAGAGACTTCCTTCCGATGTTAAATTTATCGATAACTGTTTCAAATACTTTTTATAAAGTGTCAAAGTAGATAGTTAACGTTCACCGGATTAAATAGAAGTTAACTAAAATGCTGATCACTAACCATGGATGCAATTCAATCGGTTTCCATACAAAGTAAACTCAAACCAAGAGTGTCTTGCAACAAAGACATTTAGTTAAATTCTATGACATTGTGTAGCATAATAGTATACTCTAAAATAATACCTGCTCAGTTTTCGAAAAATGCATGGAAAACACTCAAGCTTAAAAATATTATAAATAGATAATCATTTATTTCTATCGTCATGCTTATGCCACTTTTAAGTTTTGAGTTACGGTGTATGGAAATTGCATGTTCATATTATACGTTATATCGTAGTCATACCTACATAGTAAAATTAATTATCATAAGAAAGTATAATTTGTCGATAAATTATTATCGTTCGGAAGTCCCTAGGACAATTTTATTCGTGCCATAAAAACTTCTGTCTCTGGCCATGTGTCGTGATTAAAAGGCGCTGACTGCCGCAGGCGCATAATGATGCAGAACCTGAATAAAAACATGCAGGCGGTACAAGTAAAACCTTCACAAAAACGATACACGAGAACAGTAAATACAGTAAACTATCGTGCAACAAACTTGTTCTGAAAAGAGCAACTCGTATTATTTCAAGCGAGTAGGTTGGTATTGACTACTACGCTATGGGCGGTGTTTATAAACCAACTTTTTGTTGTTGTTATTCTATCCCGTGAGCCAGGAGACAACAGTGATAGTTTCCGAGAAAAATGGTTTATGAATAAAAATGGCTTCAAAATATGCTTAAAAGAAAATCCATAAAAAAGGGCTTGTATTTAAATACTTATGTTTTGGTATATTTGTATACTTTCATGGTTTTTAATGAGTGACCCAAGAGACATCACCATGACAACGAGGTACAAAACAAAGAAGGTTGACCCTTATACTAGTGTCGTTTTTTCATGAAATAAATTAACAGTTCAGGGCCGAGATTCTACACGGTTAAAACGATATCGTATTTGACGTGTTTCCGTATAACTCTTATGCCATTGACATAATGGCGGCCGAGTTATAAACGATTCTAAAACACGTCAAACGCGATATCGTTATAATGCAGTAGAATAGAGGCCCAGTTCTAACAGAAGTTTTCACTTCAAAAACAATTCCAACAAAAGCTTTTTATAAAAAGGTCTTTTATACACAATTGGTGACGTTTCTAGTGAAGTGTCCTCGGCTCGCCACTCTTATTGCTGCGCGCAGCGAGGCAGAAGGGAGTCGATGTGCTAAACAAAAGACAACTGCGACGACGTCGATGGCGACGTTATTTAATCTTTTTTCATATGGTTTTCGGAAAACAGAGTGAGTTGTGAATTGTGTCGTGAAATAAGGCGCCTTTTGTAAATTACTTATCGTCTGCAGCTCACTTCAGAACTAACAAAGTGCTTAGAAAGTTGTTATAAATTTATGATTTTATTTGGATAATTTGTGCTTCCGAAAACATTCCAATGTTTGTTACCACTTGTAGAAGTTTATAATGAGACTATTGCAACGCAACGATTGTCGAAGGCAATTTGAAACCAAATTATTTATATTTTTTTAATAGACTTTATTCTTACACTACCCTTAAATAGTTCTGGGGCCCGTTTAGAAAAAGCTTGTAACTTGTAATACATGAGGAAGTCTCTTTTTAATGTATATTGTTGGATAGAGATTTCCGTTTCTGATACAAGTTACTAGCGTTTAATAAAACGGGCTTTAGGACAAGTTATAAGTGACATTTTGACAAATTCTGACAGCCGCTAGCATTTGCAGAATGCTAATTGTCTCGGCCCCTAGCTTATAAATTAGAATCTACACTACTATAACAGCTACACAAATCCTCGTGTCCAATCGTTGTTCAACCGTGAATCTTGAATCCGCACGAGCCAATAACGTAATTGCGAACCGCCGCCCGATAATCCAGGGTATCCGGCCCGTTGCCCGGCACGGCGAGCTGACCGGGTTGTCGAATGAATAACCCGGACGCATCGTCCGGACGCTTGCTTCACAATCTAAGGATTGCTCCCCCGTCGCGCGTTTTAAAAGGGTTAATGAATTGACTTTTTTGTTATTTGAGAAATACTGGGAGTAAAGTCATGGCGTTGTCGGGATTTTAACTTAGCATAGTACCGACTCTCACGGACAAGAAACGTCTAAACCAAATAATTTCTAGAGTTTTCTCTAGATCCAAATCCTTATGTATTCACGAAAATTCTACAAAAATGAACCTAGACCTTAACTTATCTTTAGTATTGTTCTATGGGTACTAAAAAAGGCGAAAAAATACGTGGATATTTAGACGCAGAAAACATTCAAGACTCAGTATCAGGAAACCGGAACCTTACTTTTATAACAAATAAACGTTTATCTATCTATCTATCTATCTATCTATCTATCTATAGCCAGGCGGTCGTACCTACCAATTGAGTTTACTATGCTATCAATGTTATCATGTAACTTTAACTCGAGTGCCAGTTACTTAGACACAATCTAAAACTATGCAATTGCTATTACAGGTATTTTAACTTCGTAAGAAAAGTTACTTGTGAGACCCATAGCGATAAGGAAAAGTATCGCTGAGCTTGATTCTATGTTTTAAATAATCATTTTTGTGTCTTCTTTTATATCTAAACAAGGCAACGGACGTTATTAATTGTACAAACACCAGTGAACCAATCACATAGAGCCTTCCTTGTACCCTGCAAAATGGGACCAATAGAATTTCACCTGGAGTAATCCGGTGTTAAACCAGCGGCACAAGCAATCGGGTATCATTGGTCAAACAGAAGTTGTTGGCTCTCCACTCTCCTGAGCAAATACAATTCCCATCGCCACACGTGCGCTGCGCCGGCGACCATCGATCACCGCCCGCTCCATCCATCAGGGATAGAGCTTTGTTTCATCAATTTGGACGTGTTTTTGTGGACGATTCTGTGGGTGTTTATGTTTAATGAGGTTCTTTGGGGATGAAGTTACGTGTTAATTAAGGGAACTGCGGTCCCGGGGATGGGCACATATTTGTGTGACGAGCGCGAGTATTTACTTGCGTGTCTTGATTGTTTGTATGGGTTCAAGGATCTATTTATATAAGTACTGGGACCAGGGGCCTGTTTAGTTTAGTTTATTTATTCATCAATGTAATATTACAATATAAATTGCATTAAATGTCAAAAAATATGAAAAATATGTTTATCAAACGCTTGTAGCTTGTATTACCAGCGGAAGTCTCTTTCCAACAATATGTATTAAAAAGAGACTTCCACTTGTATTACAAGTTACAAGCTTTTGATAAACGGGCCCCAGGGTATAAAGCTACAAATTACAAGCGGAAGTCTCTTTCTAACTCCTTTCGCTAGAAAGAGGATTCCGCTTGTAATCTATAACTTGTAGAATTATTAAACAGGGCCCCACCCTCGCTTCGTTTCGGTTTATGTAAGGTTTCTGTAACACCCGTACATAATCTAAACATTTGTTATACATAAAAACAGTCCGCTTGAATCTCTCTATCTTGAATTGCTACCACCATCTTATCCATTAACCACCCGCCAAGAAACAGTGTTCGCATTGTTGTGTTCTGGTGTGGGGATAAGACAACTGGTGAAATTACTAGCACAGAGGCATTCCATCTTAGTCCTCAGGATTGGCTACGCATTTGAAGTCTTAGGATTATAGTCTTGATAATTCAAATGTCTATGGGTCTCAGATTCCACTTACCATCAGGTGGTCCGAGTGCACGTGTGCCTTCTCTTTAACATAAAAAAAAACATTAAAATCCGTTGCGTAGTTTGAAAGATCTACGCGTACATAGAGAGCGACTGAAGAGCGAGTGTGCATTCCACAATCTTTGCCATCAATAAGTAGGTACTTACTCGTAGCATTATAAGCCAAGTTCACCCTTGCTTTAAATACGTTTTATTGCTGGTTTTTGCGCAACATACAGCTGGCGGCCTGCCAGGTGGGAGGGGGGTTCGATATCGTCATGATATCCCGTGAAATACACCGATGGTCTATAAGTTGGCGTTTTAGTGAAGTTCTATTTAATTCAAGTTTACGATGTTTTTGTCCCGATAAATGTAAATAAGGGGCAGTCTCCCACACATTTACCTAGTCCCAAACTGAGCTCTAGGCTTGTACAACGATAAACATACTTGTATAGAAAATACAATACATAAATAGAAAACATCCAAATTCAGGAACAAAATATTCGCGCTCATCACACGCATATCTGCCATTACCAGGATTTAAACCCGGGACCGCTAGGCTAGGAGGCAAGGTCACTGTCATGCTAATGTGAATTAAGTGGATATACGAGTATACAAAAGCCGAAAAGAACGCCTAGACTTTTTGTCACGTTATCTGAAATTTAACCCTCAAATTGGCAGCAATGGAAAAAGTCGTGAATTCAAACCTTATTTGATTTAAAATCAGCATAAAAAATTGTAAAAAAAAAAAGATAACATTACGGTATGTGTATTATTTGATTCTATGCCAATATAAGGGTTAAATAGGCAATTGTTATTGTTGTTGATTGTGCAAAATGTGGTTACAGAATTATCAACAAGTCTTTTTAGAGTTATTGGTATTTCTGTAACTCTGCCTATCCCACTCTGGGAATGAAGGCGTGATCTTATGTATGTATGTTATGTTATATTATAGGTAAAATTATATCTTAATCGAAGGCAGGCCTCTATTCCATTCGGTAAAACCATATTGCTTTTGACATGTTATCGTATTGTCAGCAGTACGATGGCTCTTCTTTACTTGACAGTAATGGCGGCTGAGTTAACAACGATACGATAACATGTTAAAAGTTATATGTTTTTACCGAGTGGAATAGAGCCTCGGGTACAGCTTAGATCACCTCGCGGGTGTCATCGACCGGGATTACATAAGCCCATGTCGCTCCCCGGGCTTTTAGCTATCTATGTGCAAATCACGGTCTATTGCGATGTGGAAGGATCGAAGTAACTTGTGCGTATACCGTTTAGATTCGAGGTCGTGTAGCAACAACGTCAGGTTGTGTAAAAAAACACGGGATAATTAACACAAATTGACATACATTGAAAAAAATACTTCCTACCCAAAAAACACTTAGAGTAACTGATCTGATCACGAACAATGCTTTTAAATGACTATTTAATTAATTTACAATACTAGACAAAAGTGTTCAAAATCAATTCAATCGATATCTAAATAGAAATAGTGTATGTTTATTTTTTTCAAAACAACCGAGTTCGATTCCCGAGCTGATTAGGTACAGGTTTTTTTAATACTAGACAAAAGTGTTCAAAAGTGGATCTCTTTTTAGTCGACTGTGCCAAACCTAATATGCTTAATGTTATGTATTGTTACTTTTCAAATAAATCTCAATATTAATATGACTACTTCTTTGTCTATGTACTCGTAGCTAAATGAATTTCAGGGAAGCACCTTTTCAGCAGTTAATTAATCCGCTACCCAATACTAATAGCCAGCTGAACTGTTGAAGGTAAACAGTGGTTCATTGCTCAGATCCTCTGTAATCCGCTAGAGCCGGTGTACCCGCGCGGCGCAGTGACCGGCCATGTGGACTTTGCAGTTTAGGTATTGCTCCGTTAGCGCGGCGCTATCTAAAGTCAATACGAACTTCCAGCAGCGTTGTGGTAACAATTGCAACCAGTATACGGATTATCTGTTAGAATAATATCAGTAAAACGTTTCGTTTCTTGATTGTGTTTATTTTGTTTGACTAGAAAAACGAAACGTAACGTGAAAACTAAGTTTTGTTTCACGTCGTGCAATATACAGGGACATACGAAGATCTGTTCTTAGGAACCATGTCATCGATTTTAATTAGAAGTAAAACTGCATTCATACATTTAAAAAAACCTGTACCTACTCAGCTCGGGAATCGAACTCGGTTGGTTTGAAAAAAAAAATGTACACTATTTCTATTTAGATATCGATTGTTTGTTTTTGTTTGTTTGTTTTATGTTAAGGAGAAGGCACACGAGCACTCAGGCCACCTGATGGTAAGTGAAATCTAAGACCCATAGACATTTGATTTCTCAAGATTATAATCCTAAGACCTCAAATGCGCTGCCAACCCTGAGGACTAAGATGGAATGCCTCTATGCTAGTAATTTCACCGGTTGTCTTATCCCCACGCCGGAACACAACAATGCGAACACTGTTGCTTGGCGGGTGGTTAATGGATAAGATGGTGGTAGCGATCCGGACGGACCCTGCACAGGGTCCTACCACCACTAAATAGATTGTATAGGTCTTAAGCAGTAAATGGCAGCAGTGGTCTCTTTGCAGCGCTAGTACAGTTCTGACGTGTAAAAGTGCCCGTGCGGCCTACTTACTGAATAAACAACTTTTATCTTTTATTTTTTTATATGCTTAGCCAAAATCTCTGAACTTACAGAAAAATCAATTATTTTTAATGAATTATGCACATAACCTTCCATTAGTATTTGGCAACCTTTAGGCCCTCCTCAGAAGGAGAGGTTGCCTCCCATGCGGCCACAAAGGCACACAACAAATCTGTGATCTTCGGTTTGGGAATATTTTAACAACAATGGCGACCCGCGTTTTGTGTTGAAAAATAAAAAGGGGCTTGTGTTTGCTATTGATATAAAATAAGCATTTAAGGGAACATATATGCAAAGTTTGTGGCTTTTTCTCTTGAATGAATGCGTTCGTTAAATATAACGTCGCTTTAAGTCGCAACCTTGGCAAATGAAAAAGTGACAGAGGATGCCCTAACGGGACATTAGAGATAATGATCGTAATGAACGTTTCCGCAAAGTAACTGGGTGTTAGACAAGCATCTTAGAAGAATTACTTAATGTGCTTATTAGACCCCGTGATGCTAACCCGTATGTATATACACTACAGGGTGTTCGGCAGAGGGTTGTATAAACTTCAGGAACTAACGCTTTTGAAAATCGAGAAAAAAAAGCAGCTGTTTCATACATTTTGGCTGTTTAGCGCTTAAAGTTTGTATGGAACATATGTTTTTTTATGTTGGCACCATAATAAAAGTTGATGAGTTTGACCTACAGAGTTAGTCCCTGAAGTTTGTACAACCCTCTGCCGAATACCCTGTATATCTGTATATATATATATTGTGTTCTTTGAACCTGTTACGGCTAAATTTAGGCCTTTTAAAACACTCTATTAAGAAACGTCAATTCATTAACTACTGTTAAGGTTTACGTTTTTAACGTTATGTTTCGATATAATTACGTAGAAACAGAGAGAACCGCGGCTCTATTGTACTCAGTTAAACGATATTGCTTTTGACATGTATTTTCAACGTTATGTTAGCCCTTATTTACTTGACAGTAATGGCGGCTGACTGGAAAATAGTCCGACAGAATCGAGACCCAGACGCCATCAGACCTAGGATAGAACCTAGAAGATAAATAAACACCTGCATATAACTAACTGCCTGAAACTTGTCTGCATTTCACAGCTTTGGTTTTGAATCGGATTCGATGTTTCTGTTCGCAACAATTTAATAACCATACTCGTATATTATTGCATTAAATTTTAAATCTGTATTGCGCTCGTTCATAAAGTCATCTTTCGCGGCATTAAATTTAACACCCCGATAAAATAAAAAGCCATAAAAATTGACGGCCATTCCGGGATGAATCCCGACGACGTTCCTTTGTCCTGGGAAGACAATTATCTCCTGGGCCCGCGCGCTGTGGAAGGGAATTAATAATCGTTTGACCGGGCTGGCGGGACAGTGCCTGAGGTTTCCGGGAATCGACGGTTCAGTTAAATAATCAAATTAGAATCAAACCAAATCAAATTCATTTATTTCATTACATTTAGAAGTTTCGCTATACTGATAGTACATACATAGATTGCGGTAATGAAAAGGGCGTGAGCACAGCTTAGCTGAATTTGAGCTCACCCGTGGTCAGCCATGGAGAGATCACATTGACTACTACTTAGATTAACTAGTTATATATAAAACTAAGCTCGTTAATAAATATATAAGTAAGTATGAATGAACAGTAATAAACTCCCAAATATTGTATGTTAACTTTAATTGTAAAATTTTAATTTTATGGTCGCATCCCTTAACGGGCTCACAACTTTGACATCTACAAATTGCTTCTGGTAACCTAATTCAATTTTCGGGAAAAACATGCTAGAAAAAGGTGACCCAAGTTTGAGCAGCTAGAAGCAGAAAGGTATCAAACAATTGTAAAATTAGTGATTTTTTGAAATTTTTTTTTTGTCATGTGGTGAATAGTTAAGACGCAGCTATTAATTTGAAATTCAATTAATTTTTAAATTTGGTAAACCACTTTGTTACTTTACAGAAGAGAATATATTATTCTTTATTTATTTGTTTTCTTATAAAACATGCCTTGGGACATTGGTTGCGAAAAAAGTTGTTATTAGAAATTCTTAAAATCCAGGTTCTAGTTTAAAAAGTTACCAAAATAAAATAACTTTTAGATACAATTGCTGTGTGATTCAAGTACCAGCATTATAGCCAAAATTAATCATAAACAGTAAACTATAAAGTAGGTTTACACTGGTAAACATCTTAGCCTGATTGTGCAAAATGTGATTACAGAATTATCAATAAGTTAAGAGTTGTTGGTATTTCTGTAGCTTTGCCTACCCCACTCTGGGAATGAAGGCGTGGCGTTATGTACGTATGTATAAAGTAGGTACTTTAGCAAGTGGCGCCACTAATCAAAGCAACAAACACGCATAACAACAAACTTCCACTATTAGTTAGTAGCACCAGAACTATTTTACTGTAATACAGCGTCTGAGCAGGGCTGGGATTCTACACGGTAAAAACGATATCGTATTTGACGTGTTTCCGTATTGTCAACGTTTTCATAACTCTTATGTCATTTACAACGATGGCGACTGTGACATAAACGGGTGTGTAATGATCGGTATAAACATAATTCATATAATTTCATTTGATATAATAACATTTGATATAATTTTTAAGGATATAATCACTCATTTTATATAATAAACGATTGGTATATTATCAAAATATCTATTTTTATTTACTATAATTATCATTTGGTATATCATTTATTTATTATAAACATCATTTGGTATAATCATAATTTTGTATAAAAATCATATTGTATAACTATCATGTGGTATATTATTTTTTATTGCCACATATTTAAAATAATTTTAACGCCTATGATTATTTACGTAGCAAAGACTTTTACATTTTTTGGTACAACGCTGACCGTGAGGCAAAGTCGAAGGAGCTCCGCTTTGCGGAGCTCCTATTCCGCGTAGTTATGGCGCTTCGCGCCTTGACACAATTCTAACCTTTTTTTTTTTTTTTTTTTTTTTTTTTTTTTTTTTTTTTTTTTTTTTTTTTTTTTTTTTTTTTTGGCAAGGTGGAAAATGCGTTACGCATGCCCCCCGTCATGGGAGTGACGGGGGGGTATGTGGGACTCATCACTCCTCCCCTTCTCAGAGCGAGAAGGGGTAGGGTAATGTTACCCACTAAAAACCACCTTGGCGTACCCTCCTGCCGGTTTTTGGTTGGACGCCGTGGTACCGCGGTAGCATTCACCACGACGCCCACCGGCTGCCCCGGCCTATGCCAGGGCTTCCCGCGCCTAAGGGGAGGAAGACTGTGTACGCTTAGTCTCCCTCCCAGACAGCTGTGGCTTTCCTGCGGCAGGCGGGGGGCTCCCACCCCCTACCTGCAGCCACTAGGGGTTTATGCGGGCGGCAAACCGCCGCCGCCTTACCCCTGGCCGTCTGCGCCGGAGCGGGTGCGCAAGAGGAGGCTCCTCGCGCTCCCGCTCCGCGGCCTCCTTTTGCGAGATAACTGTTTCGCAAAAGAAGGCCACAGCCTCCCAGGACCTCTTACTGCAGAGCATTGCCGCGACGATGCTGTGCAGAGAGAGGTCCGCCCGCTGTATGGCGAGTGCCATGGCGCTCCGCTCCGGACTCCAGCGAATGCACACCGCGAGGGTGTGCTGAGCCGTGTCGTCCGGATCCCCGCACTCATGGCACTGCGGGCCAGGCTCCCTCCCAATTCGGTGCAGGTAATGACCGAAACAGCCGTGACCGGTCAATACCTGCACCAGCCGGTACGACGTGGCGCCGACTGCCCTCGTCAACCACTGCTCGAACGACGGGAGGATCGCCCCGATGGTACGCGTACCGTAGGGGGCGTCCCCCAGGTCGCTCTTCCAGCGGTCCCTCAGTCGACGCTCCGTCATCCGGCGCGTCTCCTCCACCTCCTCAGGGTCCGGGCGTTCACCCCTCGCCTGGGCCCTGGACCTAACCTTGTAGGTCTCCGCGTGCACCTCTGCGTCCAACTCCCAGGGCGGGGTGCACGCGAGGAGGCAGGCCACTGCGTGGGCCACCGTCGTGTAGGCCCTCACTATCCGGTGGGCCACGACCCGCTGAGGCCGACGCAGCAGAGCCCTGTTCCGGGCGGACAACTTGTCGGCCCAGATCGGGGCCCCATATAGGGCCATACTCCGCGTCACGCCGGCGTATAGCCGGCGACATAAGGAGCCGGGCCCTCCCACATTGGGCAGGAGTCTGCCGAGGGCAGATGCAGCGCCCACGATTCGGGGAGCAAGACGCGAGAAATGCTCCCCGAAATCCCATTTCCGGTCCAGTACCAGCCCCAGATACTTGATATGGGGCTTTATCTGGACCGTTTCCCCCCCCAGGGTTAGCGCCGCGTTCCTCGGCAGCCTCCAGCCCCGCCCCCCGAAGACTATGGCCTCAGTCTTCGGGAGGGCCACCTTTAGGCCGAGCTGCTCGATCCGGCCAATCGTCAGCTCGGCCGCCACCTCCGCTCTCCTCCTCACCTCCCTCATTTCACGTCCCCGCACTGCCACCATGGTGTCGTCCGCATAGCAAATGGCAACAGTGCGGGGAAGCATCTCCCCCCGGATGGCCCAGTCATACCCCAGGTTCCACAGCAAGGGGCCGAGGACGGAACCTTGGGGTACGCCGCAGGCCATCGCCCTCTCCCCCCGTCGACCCCCCCTTTCCTCGTAGAGCACTACACGCCCCGATAGGTAGTGCTCCACGACCCGCCGCAGGTATGGAGGCACTTGGTGGTATCTCAGTGCCTCCATGATCACCCCATAGGGGAGGGTGCCGAATGCGTTGGCGATGTCCAACGACACCGCCACGACACCCTCTCCCCTGCCCGACGCGTCCTCGCAGAAGTCCCTCAGGGACTGTAACGCGTCGAGCGTGGACCGCCCCTCTCTAAACCCGAACTGTCTGCTAGAGACGTTCGGGCCGGCGGTCTCTAAGTGCTGAAGGATCCGGGAGGCCAGGATACGTTCGAACAGCTTCCCGGCCTCATCCAACAGCACTATGGGGCGATATGCGGACGGGCAGTCGGGGGGTCGACCCTCCTTCCGGAGGAGGCATAGCTTCCCCTCTTTCCACACACTCGGGAACCTCCCCTCCCTCAGGCAGTCGTCCAGGATCTGCCTGAGGCGGCTCCCGAGGTGTTTTAGGGCTATGGGGAGGACACAGCCCGGCACTCCGTCCGGCCCCGGCGCTTTTTTGCAGCGCCGGAGCCGGTCCACTACCCTCTCGAACTCGTCATCGGTGACTGGAGCGATGACGGATTCGGCCTCCTCCGGCTCCTCCGCGGGCTCGACCATGGTCGGGGGGGTCAAGGTAGGCGCCGGTGGGAACAGCCCTTCTATCACCGTCCGCAGGAGGGGGGGCTCTAGGGAGTCCATGGGGGGGGCGGTGCGCATTTTATTGCGCACCATCCTGTAGGGCCGCCCCCACGGGTCCCTGTCCAGGGTGGCCAGGAATTCGGCATGCGCCTCCTCCTTGGCCTTGGCGATGCCTACCTGGAGAGCCCCCTTTGCCTCTTTGAGGGCCACGTACAGCCCCCTCTCCTCCTCCTCGGTGTGCCGCCTGCGCCTACAATGCTGGTAGGCGAGGCGGGCACGGTTACTGGTGATGCGCAGGGCCGCTACTTCTGCGCACCACCAGTAAACCCTCTTTCGGGCGAAGAGCCTTTTGGCCCTGGGCATTGCCGCCTCGCACACGGACTGCAAAGCGAGGCGGAAGCGGACTGCCCGCTCTTCGACCCCCAAGGCGGCGGGTGGGGCTGCACACCAAGCCCCCACCATAGCCGCCTCGTCCGCCATGGCCCTGTCCAATTTGGACAGGGACCACTTTGGGAAATCTCCTCTTCTCCTCTCCCTCTCCCCCATTTGCCCCCCCCCCGGGACTGGCGGTTGCTGGGACCCGCGTGTGGAGACCCTCATCCGTATGTATAGATGGTCGGAGAGGGTCTCCACGTCCTCCAGGACGCGCCACTCTTCGACGCGTGCGGCAATGGCAGGGGTCGCGAACGTGACGTCCACGACCGAACCCCCCTGGCGCCGCACGCAAGTGAAGGCGCTACCCTGGTTTAGGACCTCTAGTCCCGTTGCCGCCACCCAGTCCCTAAGGACCGCCCCGCGTGGGTCCGTGAAGGGAGAACCCCACGCCTCGCTTTTGGCGTTGAGGTCCCCCAAGACCATCACCTGTCTCGGGGCAGCCCTTCGGACGACCCCCCCCAGGACCCCCAGGAATCGCTCAAACTCGACGAGCGGCCTATTGGGGGAGAAGTACACCGCAACTAGTACGGTGTCACTCCCCCACTTGGCCGCTACGAATCCTGGGCCGCCCTCGGTCCTGCACAGGGGGGGGAAGTCCCCCACGGCCGGCACCACGATTGCCACCCTATCGTCCGTCGCCCCTACCCAGTTTGGTTGGGGCGGGACGAAATAGGGCTCCGAGACAACCGCAACGCCAATCGCCCACTCCGCCATCGTCTGCATGAGCAGATCTTGTGCTCTGGCGGAGTGGTTGGCGTTCACCTGCAGGACGTCTAAGTGCGTGTGTGCTGGCATTTAGACGTCCATGCGGTTGTCCTCATTGTTGCCGGCAGCGGCGGGAGCTACTGTGGGGGCCTGCTGGGAAGGACGGGGGGCTAGGGTCCTTGCATCCCTACCTCTTGTGTGCGGGGGTGAGCACCTTACTCCCCCCATTAAGTGGCCAGCCGGGCGCTTGGCGTGGTGGCACACTGCACACCACGCCTCCAGCTTCCCACATTGCTTGGCGACGTGCCCCTCCATGCCGCAGCGGAAGCACATTCTGCTACGGTCGATGTTGGAGGAGCACAGCTCCCTGGTGTGACCGACACCCATGCATCTGTAACACCGCATGGGCGTCGGCCCCACGGAGGTGATCCTGGCCGCGGCCCAACCGACCATGATCCGGCCCGACGCCAGGAGGGCGTTCGCCGCCTCCACCGGACACTGGATAAGGACGGATCCAGTGCCGTCGTGCAGGAGGCGGATGTTTCCCACTTTTACCTGGGCCTCCTGGCAACACCCCTTTGCAGCTACGGCCCGCTGCACTGCCTCCTGCGTCGCCGACTCGTCCAAGCCGGCGATGCGGAGGCCAGCCATCATAACTGGGCGACTAATGATTGCGACGTCGCCCACAATCTCCTGCAGTCTTTCGGCTAGGGTGTCGGCCGTCTTCCCGCTAAGTTCCCGGTTTTCACCGGGAACCTCAATCACCCTAGCCCCCGTCATCGACGTTCGGACCCGAACGTGCTGGAGCCCGACCTCCGCCAGGCTAAGGCCGTTGATGGCTTTGGCCATGGTGGCCTGCAGCGTGGTGGTGGCGGCGGCATCCTTTTTCAAGGACACCACCACGGCCGACGTCTTGGGGACGGTGGGTGCCTTGGGCTTCGGCGCCACTGCCGTTTTTGCGGGCGCTGCTTTAGGGGCCCGGGCCTTCCCCTTCCTTCTTACCACGTCCACCCACGAGCTTAGCTCGGGCGCAGGTGGCGTGGGTCTCGGGGCCGGGGCGGGGGCAGGCCTTGTGGCTCGCGGGGCGGCTCGCGGGGCTTGGGCAGGCCTTTTCGCCGGGGCGGCCGTCTTAGGGGCTGGGCGGACAGGGGCCACTGCCTTCTTTGGGACCCTCGATTTGATCGGCCTACCGTCACCGATCCGGGCCGTAGCCTCAAGCTCCGGTTGTCTCGCCTGGGCAGACGGCGGCGGCGGTGGCGGCGGCAGGGTCAGCCTTTCCGTCCTCCTGCGATCAGCCGCCAGCGGGGGGCGGAGTATGGGCTCAGGCGGAAGGCGCCTGTTAACCTCCTCTAGGCGGGCGTTAATCATCCCGCCCAGGGAGGTGAACCGGTCCCTCTTGAGCTCCTGGACTGCCTCGACCCAGTCCGAGGCAGTGAAGCTCAGGGGCTCAACAGTTTGTGGGGGTGGAGGAGGAGCCGGAATCTCCCGCTCCGCAAAGGCCTTGCGGAGCGCCTTCGTCTCCTTCTCAAGAAGAGCGAGCTGCTCCCGCATCCTCCGGTTGTCGGCCTTGAGGATGCGGATCTGCTCGCTCTCAGTCTTCTCCGCCTCGAGGTCGTCCATGGCGCAGTGGATTGCCTCGCAGGCCCGGTTCATTTTCCCCCAAACCGAGCCTTTCAAATTCCCCGACAAGTGGGCCTGTTCGACGATCACCCTTGCCGCCTGTCGAACCGTCTCAACAGGGTCCGAATAGGACTTTGCCTCCCCGTTCGAGGGAAGGGTAGGGGAGCGCGAACGCGTCCCAGAACGCGAACGCGAGCGCAGGCTTCCTGTGTCCGCGTCCTTCCCCCTCCTCTTTTCCTCCCTTCTTCCCCTCGAGCGAAGCTCGGGGAAGTCCCTCGTGTAGGTGGCTGCGGCATCCGCCTCCTCCTCAAAGTGGGAATCCGCGAACTCCCTGAGTTTGGCTTTGGCCGCAGCCATCCCCGCATATGCTCCCAAGGGCTTCCCCCTTCGGGCAGTATTGATTTTGGGTCTCAACCCTCCGGTCAGACCCCCCTCTACTTCCTCCTCCTCTTCTTCATGGGCCCTCTTTGGGCACCGAGGGACCACCTCCACGACCTCTACCGCGTCGTCGGTCTCAGTTTCGGAATCTGAGGATTTCCCCCCCCTCTCCGGTGGATCCCCCCGCTTTCTTTCCCTCCTCCTCACCATCTTCTCCACATCAAATTTCAGTCGTTGCGATTCAGTTTCCATTATTCCATAGCCAAGGTCGTGTTCACGGAGGTCGCCAGCTTGGCGACCTACGGTGCAGGTGTTGCCCCCCCCAGAATACGAGGGGCAGCCCGCGCCCGAAGACGCGGGGAGGGATTCTCCGGTCTCAGAGAGACCGGTACCCTCCTGGGGTAATACTTTTTCACAAGCCTGCATTTTTGTGCTGTTTAAGGCCGCACACAACGGCCGTTTGCGGTCTTCCTACCACAGTCTCCCTGCAGGCGCCGCGCACCTACCGCTTACAGGGGGCGCACTTTTGGGGAGTATTTAGTTCCCCGGGCCCGCGCTGACCCTAGAAAGTGGATATCCCGCCACTGATTCGGTGGAAAAGGGGAAAGGATGGGAATTGGGAAGGAATGGGAAATCGGGAAGGTGGGAATGGGATAGGGACGTGCCGCTCTTAGTCTGGCCCCTCACCCCGAGCCTTTCCGGTATGGGTAGCCCTGTCCGGTATAGCCACGGGGATCATAGAGACACGCAAGCCCCCCCACCACGGCAAGGTGGCAGCACAATCGGGGGGGACACAATTCTAACCTAACCTAACCTATACATATATTAGTTGAGACCTAGGAGTTACCGCTCGTAGGGTCACAATAGGTAACTAACAAACCGACCCTTGTGGTTGGACACGAGTTAGTATAGACAGTATTTTTTTATACCAACTGTACTTTATATGAAATTAACTTTATATCATAAGTTGATTATAGTAAATATGCATTATACTTAATGCATGTTATATAAAATATTTTTAGAACAAATGATCGTTATATAAAATGATAATTATATCATATTTAAATATATTAAATGTTGTTATATGATTCAATACTTATATCAAATGAGCGTTATATCGACTGATATTATAGAAAATATTTTTATATCGATCGTTACGCACCCGACATAAACGATTCTAAAACACGTCAAACACGATACCGTTATAACGAAGTTGAATAGAGGCCCAGTATTCGTAATTTACCTTAAGTTGTATGACTTGGAGCTTCGGCGCAAACAAGATTTTTCATAAGATAAGTTACCTAATTAGTCTTTACGCTGCTGCGACTGTTGTGTGTTTAGTAAAAGGTACAGTAGGCATAAGTAGCTGCACACTTTTGTACTTCGTCGCTTTAACCCCTTTGACGAATTAGTACAGCAGTTTAAACATGACGTTAAAGTGAAAAAGCACTAAACTAGGCAGCTATTTATAAGGAGGATTTTTCACTTGACTGTCGAGTCGAGTAGGAAGTAATGTTTATTGTAGTTCTACATGGCAGGAGCAAAAACCTTTAAATTTAAAACAGGTTCGTATCGCGTTTATGAATTCTAGTTCAAATTGACAGTTTTTTGTAAAAATGTAAAAATTGAGTGTCTTCAAATAATGTATTCAATTCAAGTTCGCAAAGCAAGCGCGGCCAGCTGCGGGTCGCCGGTTCGATGCTGGAAGAGTGCCAGCTGGGAATTAGAGTTACGCCTCTTGGCACGGAACCCGCTACCCCGCGGTAATGTACTGAGGCAATTTGGAATCAAGATCAGTCGCAGGGCATGTTTAATTTTGTGGCGTAGATTCAACAATTCACCACTCAGGGGCTATATTTGAATAAACAGTGGTGGTATTCCGGATCGCTACCACCATCTTATCCATTAAACACCCGCCAAGCAACAGTGTTCGCATTGTTGTGTTCCGGTGTGGGGATAAGACAGCCGGTGAAATTACTAGCATAGAGGCATTCCATCTTAGTCCTCAGGGTTGGCAACGCATTTGAGGTGTTAGGATTATAGTCTTGATAATTCAAATGTCTATGGGTCTCAGATTCCACTTACCATCAGGTGGCCTGGGTGCTTGTGTGTACATAAAAAACAAAGTCAAATAAAATGTCTATACATATACGTATATTTTTTATTCCGCCATATTGATGTTTGATTTAATTTAAGTACGCACTGACAGTTGCGACGTTAAGACGAATGTAACGAGACCTCGCTTGTTGAAATCGGCCCATCCATACAGCATCTACGAGGGAACAAAGAACCATACAGACATACATTCACGTCAAAAACATTACGCTCCTCATTCGGCAGTCGGGTAATAAATAAAAAAAGACAATCTCACTGAAGTTGTATCCCAAACTATATTCTATGCTTGTAAAATGAGTACATACAAGACAATTATAAGCATACTTATGCAAAAAGATATACCCGGGCGCCAGACAAATTCAAATATTTGAACACATGTTTGAAGAACTTTCAACAAACATGTATATAAATAAAATAAATAAATATCAGGGGACAATCTCACACAAATTGACGTAGTCCCAAACTAAGCTCTAAGCTCGTACTATGGGTACTAGACAACGATAAACATATAGGTACTTAAATGGAGAAATATATTCTTAAATACATAGAAAACATCCAAGACTCAGGAACAAATATTCGCGCTCATCACACAAATATCTGCCCTTACCGGGATTTGAACCCAGGACTGATGGCTTCAGAGGCAGGTTCACTCCCAACTAGGCCAACGTGTAGGCCAATGTGAATAAATGTTGCCGCTACCTGCCCGACATGCTTTGCAAACATGTGCGCTCACAATATTTCACTGAACTTTGCATGTGTGGCCGGCACGCACACATTTGAACTTTGAACGCTTTGATGTGTACTCGGAAACCCACACCGGATGTCATAGTGCAAACGTTTGCTCAAAGTTTGCACAAATGCGCAAATATCCGCGCCACACTTTGTTTTTAAACCCTGTGTTGAAATGTTTGACCAAAAATAAGGTTCATCACAATAAACATTTGCCATCTGGAATAGTTTATTATTATTTATTACCCCGCCCCCCCCCCCCCGTGCCCCCCCGTGGCCCGTGTGGTTGCCGGGTTAGAATAGTGCCACTCCATGTCTTTCCGAGGATGTCGTAAGAAGCGACTAAGGGAATAAGGGCTTGTAGTGCTGTTAGGCGATGGGCTTGCAACCTGTCACTATTACACTAGTAAACATCTTAGCCCTCTTCTGCAAAATGTGGTTACAGAATTATCGACAAGTCTTTGTAGATTTGTTGGTATTTCTGTAGCTCTGCCTACCCCACTCTGGGAATTAAGGCGTGATGTTATGTATGTATGTAGATGTCTTTAAACCTTAATATGGCTTTGTGGTTCATCTGTCCGTTGGTCTATCAACATTATTTATCCCCGCACTGGCTGTAGCCACCATTCAATCTCATACACATTCTCTGTCAGATCAAAGACATTCCATTGCAGTCCTCAGGTTTTTTAACGCCTTTGCAGTTTTGTGATCATAGTATAATATATATCACGGGACAATGTGACACAAATTGACCTAGGACCAAACTAAGCTCTAGGCTTGTACTATGGGTATTAGACAAGGATAACTGCCATTACCGGGATTTGAACCGAGGACCTCTATCTTCGAAGGCAGGGTCACTACTAACGAGGCTAGCGTGTCGTCTTGAGAATGCATATGTGTAGGCCACAGGTGCCAAAAAATAACTAGACCGCTGAATTATTGATTTTGGTTTAGGGTTAGAACTTTCACTTGGTTTTACTTTACATAGAGTCGTTGTGTACAAAGCAATATATTTATTTACTGAATGTTTGCGTAATCACAAAAGTAACACAAACGATGACGAAGTGTAACATTACTCAGGATTTACATCGCTTTACCGCTGACCTCTGCGAGTGAGGGATTATGTAGATGAGGGCGTATCCGTTATTTTTAATTTACAAAGGCCTCAGAGGGTCCGGAGGCCGTTTTTTATTCACAGTCAGTGCTTATTTAGTTGGTGTAATATTTAAAATGTTTTCTCAGTGCTTCAGCCGCTTTGTGGGGTATTTTGGAGAATCTTGTATATTTTTGATGAATTTTCCAGGAATTGAGAATTACATGCCTTCTTTAAATTAACTGGATATAAATGAAAGAAGACTTTTGGAGGAAATAAGAGTATTCGGGTTGTGTTATACATAGTCTAAGATTTTGTAGTTTTTACTGGTGAAAAAATGTACGCCGTAACCACGGATAAATAAAATAAACTTGAGAACTTAATTTCTTTGGATCTCTTTAACAGTTATTATCCTCGTTTATCATACGTAATTATTACTATAGTTATATCTAACAGAATTTCGCATTTCTCTTCGTGTTCTTACTCCAGTAACTTGAAAATAAAACAACTAGGAAATAAACTATAAAAACAAGCATTACTACCCTTGTCATAAAACAAGATGCAAATAAAAAACCGCTTCAAGTTTTTGCTCGCTAAAGTTTCCCAAGAAGGTTGCCGTTGCTCCGGTTACCGCAAAAAAGTCCGAGTTCCTAGTTTCCCGCAACACAGTTCTTGTTTCGTTGTAATGGACTTGTCGGGGGGCAGAACGAAGCGCAAAAAGAAGTAACTACAACTAGAGTGCCATAGCAGAACTAACTCTCCGCGGATATAAATAAAGTTTTACATGCACTAATAAGTATTAAAATACGAGTAGCCTTTTTGTTTAAGTAGTGAGTTAGTTACTAACCAGCTAGTTTGCGAAATGTCTAGTGTGGCGTGCAATGCTAAATTGCTTTTAGCCGGAGTGCAGGCAAAGTTGATTTTCCTTATGTTACGTGTGAGCTTTTACAATTATTGGTTTTGCTGCAGGCGGGAAATTATAAAGTTGTGAAACTAGGTTGCTATTGAAATGGAATGGGAGTTTAATGTAAGAGTATTTGTTCTTCCTTATCCGCGAGTGTGTAATCACCGCGTGAAACTTAACAGGGCCTCGTGTTTGACGTGTTTTAGAATCGTTTATGTCACAGTCGCCATTATTGTAAATGACATATGAGCCCGTGTGGTTGCCGGGTTAGAATAGTGCCACTCCATGTCTTTCCGCGGATGTCGTAAGAGGCGACTCAGGGAATAAGGGCTAGTAGTATTGTTAGGCGATGGGCTTGCAACCTGTCACTAATACACTAGTAAACTTCTTGGCCTGATTGTGCAAAATGTGATTACAGAATTATCTACAAGTCTGTTTAGAGTTGTTGGTATTTCTGTAGCTCTGCCTACCCCACTCTGGGAATGAAGGCGTGATGTTATGTATGTATGTACATAAGAGTTATCTTATCAAAACGTTGACAATACGGAAACACGTCATTGGATTTTATCTTAAATGTGTGCTCATTTGCATTCATGCCATATATAATTTTTAAATCCCTTTCAGCCTTCAGTCTGTATTTTAAAGGGTATAAACATACCACTAATACGTTCCTAACGTATCCCTTCTCGCATCAGCGCCCCATTACCCGCGGATGCGTCAGGGTTTCATTCCCCCCCCCCTAATTAATCAGCGCTGTTGCCACCCACTTACGAGATTTTTGGGAATCCGATCCCTTTTGCTTAAAGAAGGCGGATTAATGAAATTACCGGAGTCCCGGGATCGCGGGACTGCGGGCAGGACGGGCTTAGCGCGGGATTTACGATGCCGAGTTACCAGGCATTTTTGACAGAGATCGGTATAAATTGGAGGGCTGAAAAGTGATGCGTAAGAAAGTTGGGAAAAGTTTCATATACTAATACACTCATCGGCAAAATTAAGTAGGTAGGTAAGGAAAATTCATTTTGTAATTTTTAACACGTAAAATTGTTACGTTCAAAATGAAACCTTTTTTTCGTACCGCTAATATTGCCAGTGAGTATAGTTGTTCATTAGGTGACGGCACCAGTGTTGGACACTTTAAGCTGATAGACTGGTTCCATCACTATATAAACCTTTCATTTATGATTGTCTTGACGGGTTACTCTCAAAATTCCCTTTTCGCCAAAGGACCATTTCAGCTAGATGACATAAGAGTAAAATACACAGTCAGCAAAGAGTCAATTCAGCTGAATGACATGAAAGTAGAATACTCAGTCAGCAAAGTGTCAATTCAGCTGAATGACATGAAAGTAGAATACTCAGTCAGCAAAGTGTCAATTTAGCAGGACGTCACAGAATTGAAATGAACAAGTAGCCAAACGTTTGGAAATATAAATAGTCTGTGTGATTAGAATACCTAATTAACTGAAAGTAAAATTAGTTGATTGACATGAACATAGAAGGAATTATTAGCAAAACGTCTGGAAATTAAAATAGTTCATATAATTTGAAAATTTAATTCGTCGAAAGCAAAATTAGTTGACTGTCATGACCACAGAACGAGTGCAAGGATTTAAATAATAGATAATAATTGATTGTGTGGAAAGGAGTTTGAAAGTACATATCAACAGTTGCCATTTAAAGATCCAGACGTTTTGCGAACGGGCTATTTGGCGTTCAAGTCTATTAAGTAATTAAGACATTTTGAGATACAAACGTTTCGCTACCGGGCCGTTCAGCTTTTATGTCTATTAAGTAATAAAGACATTTCTAAGATAAAAACGTTTCGCTACTAGTGTATTTTTAATTGTAACATTCTAAGATCCAGACGTTTTGCTAAAGATACATTTAGCGTTCATGTCTATATAGCAACAAAGACATTATACAATCCAGACGTTTGAGCTATATTGTCATTTGGCGAAAAGGGAATTTTGAGAGTAACCCTTAGATATTTGTGTGATGAGCACGAGTATTTGCTCCCGAGTCTTGGATGTTTTCTATGTATTTAAGTATATATTTTTCTATGTAAGTAAGTTTATCGTTGTCTAGTACCCATAGAATAAGCCTAGAGCTTAGTTTGGGACTAGGTCAATTTGTGTGACATTTTCCTGTGATATTTGTTTGTTTGTTTAACGAAGCGCCTATTGACATTAATGTTATTTTTCGTTTGTTTGTTGCAGGTAAAAAAACATTGCAGTTGTCCGTTGCTGAAAATAAGTAAGTAGAACGAGTTTCTGGACGAACCGAACCGACCGAATGTCCAGTATGTGATTATATAAAATTTAGGAGTAGAAATGTACTTGGCTTTGACTTTAGTATATTTAAATACTTGTCTTTGTGACACTGGGAATAATATAATTTCTTTCTGTACTCCTAGGCTGAGAGTGGACACTGAATAACTTTATTGCCTTTGAAGTGTTTCCGTATTGTCAACGTTTTGATAACTCTTATGTCATTGATAATAATGGCGGCCGAGTTAAGAATGATACTAAAACACGTCAAACACGATATCGTTTTAACGCAGTAGAATCTCAGCCCTGTCCGCGTGTCAGTTACGACTTATTTCTATGGAAACAGTAATGAATGCATATTATCATAATAATAATAAGTACTGTTTCTGAATTAAGGATAAATAACGAGTGTCGAACGATTTGTTGCACAAAAAGTCTTGTATTTTCCGATAGTCGATAAAAAAAGTCGGAGGCGGTAGCGTGGTGCCATACTTAGACGCGAATTATTAAAATAAAAACAATTCAACCGTTACAACAGTCGAAGTCATACGTATGTTTACACTTTAGTACCTTGTCAATGTCTTGTTGTGAATGAAAGTGACAAGGTACTAAAGTGTAAACATACGTATGACTTCGACTGTACCAGGCTAATTTTTGCACAGGTTAATCATAGTCGAGTAGGCATTCACGAAAAACACCTTGCCATACCTATCCCACGGTTCCCAATGGCTGCCATTGCGCCGCAAGTAATTCAACATCAGTGTTCGCATTGTTGTGTTCCGGTGTGGGGATAAGACTACCGGTGAAATTACTAACATAGAGGCATTCCATCTTAGTCCTCAGGGTTGACATTGATTTGACGTCTTAGGATTGCAGGTTCATAGTTTTGAGAATTCAAATGTCTATGGGTCCACAGATGGCCTGAGTGTTCGTGTACCTTCTTATCATAAAAAAAATGCAAAACAATTTGTACACTTGCAACGTGGGTTATAAGTTATAATATAATTGTATTTGAAGTCTTTGATTTTAACTGGTTTCTTAGACTGATTCCACCAGAACTGTGCTATATAATTCCTAAATGAATAATTTCTAGCCTCGCTCATCGCAGCTCTCCTATTGGTGGTTTTTTTTCTCGCACACCGCTCCGTTATCTCGCAAAGCTCTGGTGAAAACGCAGCCTTACAGTCTAGCTTTTATTTATTTATTAATAACTACGTACACATTTATACACTAGTTAAGAATACTTGAAAGTATTACATTGTTGCCGAGGCTAGAAAGTAGGTGACTTGTGGACGAGTCATGTATTAATTGCACTTCACACCGGGGCAGACATAGTGCCTTTCTCAACTACTGCGAGGTAATAAATATATATTTTTTATCAATTATTTATTTAATTTGTATAATATATGAAAACGGCCTGCCATAAAAGTGGTGTTTTCTGACCCTAAACCAGACTTAAACAATTCATTTTTCCGATCAGGGCCTCTATTCAGGTGCGTTAAAACGATATCGTGTTTAACACGTTTAAGAATCGTTTATGTCACAGTCGCCATTATTGTAAATGACATAAGAGTTATCAAAACGTTGACAATACGGAAACAGGTCAAAAACGATATCGTTATAACGCAGTTGAATAGAGGCCCAGGGCTGGGATTCTACAAGGTACTAACGATATCGTTTTTGACCTGTTTCCGTATTGTCAACGTTTTGATAACTCTTATGTCATTTACAAAAATGGCGACTGTGACATAAACGATTCTTAAACGTGTCAAACACGATATCGTTTTAACGCACCTGAATAGAGGCCCAGTAGTGTTGGGAAAATGTAATTTTGTCTGATTTATACAAGGAACAAAGGAGTACATAACATTCACGATACTAATAAAATCGGCGTTTAAAGATGATATTCAGATCGTAATGAAATACTAAATGGAATTACAAAAGCGAACTCAAAATTAAATAAAGCGCAAGTTTAGTTTAGTACCTTTCCTTCTCCAAAGCTAATAAAAACATATTATTGGCTTCGATTTCATGTTTACGTATCGCTGCCATTTCCCGTGAATATGTTTCCCATTTTATTGTGAAGCGCTTCCGCCGGCGGGCGGCGCGGGCGTGTTGTGCCGACGGCGATGCAGTTAGCGTCGCTCTGCGATGCAGGGGATATTTATTAATACTCGTATTAAATATTTATTAACATGTGAGTAAAAAATTTGTATAGTATTTATCAGGGATTGTAAAACCGGTTTTATTTAATACCTGTATTTACATTGTCAAATTATTACCGCTAAAAAATAATACTCATATTCGAATTAGAGGTATTGTTGTCATTCCGCTTTTGTTTTTATCGCTATGTATTCACTATTAACAGTATTAAATACCTGTATTCAATACCGCTATTCATTGTACCTGATAAGTGAGATGTCAATTAGACTATAATGAACTGTAATTTCAGACTTGTCTAAGGCGAGTCTAAGTTTTTTGT
Source organism: Acleris holmiana (assembly GCA_949316455.1). Lineage (NCBI taxonomy): Eukaryota > Metazoa > Arthropoda > Insecta > Lepidoptera > Tortricidae > Acleris > Acleris holmiana. The sequence continues at coordinate 20,317,157 of OX438774.1, forward strand.
AAGAGCACCGAAAACGTTCACATATAAAATAAACGAGAATATTGACACTGACAGGTATTACTGGTTATGGTTTTTAGGGGTAAAGTATCAAAAAGGGGTATTGTTGTCAATTGTCTAAACCGATAATAAACTTAAATACCGGTATTCATTATACCGCTAATCAGAGCTTTAGCGGTATAAATAGTGAAAGTCAATTATAACCGGTAATACCTCATTTAAAACCGGTAGTCAGAATACCGGTAACGAATACCGGTCGTGCCTACCATTCCACCGGCGCTTATTAGTTGTCACAGATACAGTGACAAATAGACCCGATTTTTTGTGACGTAAGGTTGAAATTAGCTGTGTTTTGCAGCTGTCATTGGCGTGTGAGGACGAGTTTTGTGTCAAGTCAATGGCGGCGAAAAGGTTGAACACAAAAAAAACAAAATTCAAAATTTTTAATCAGTAATAAGGCCACAGGAGGTTTCTTTTAGCCCCACAAATGGATCAATTCAGTTTTGTTTTCATTAAAGCCCTTAACTATGTACAGTTTTTTTAAAAACGTGTCTACACGAGAATGTGCGGGTCCGACTCTCACTTTACCGGTTTTCCTGGTAGCGGTGTGAATAACTTAAGCTTCTTTTCAGTGCGATTAAAAAAAAACTGATGGGTAGCCGGGTAAATTCCGGATCCGTATTTATTTCAGGCGAAATATCTAGATATTCTGTGAGCGAGTTTTAGTACGAGTATGTTTTTAGCCGTGTTTTACGTTCGTGGTTTAATTCCAGCAATATGTTGCTTTAACTAGCGGTTTCTTTGGTATCTCCCTGGTTTAACAGGAATTTTTGGGAGTTTGTTTATGTTAGGGAGAAGGCACACGAGCACTCAGGCCACCTGATGGTAAGTGGAATCTGATACCCATAGACATTTGAATTCTCAAGACTCTAATCCTAAGACCTCAAATGCGTTGCCAACCCTGAGGACTATGATGGAATGCCTCTATGCTAGTAATTTCACTGGTTGCCTTATTCCCACACCGGAACACAACAATGCGAACACTGTTGCTTGGCGGGTGGTTAATGGATTAGATGGTGGTAGCGATCCGGACGGACCCTGCACAGGGTCCTACCACCACTATATTAATGTTTACTGGTATTATAAATCATTAGAGTTCTTGGTATTTCTGTATCTGCCTCCCCCACTCTAGGAATGAAGGCGTGATATTTTGTATGTACGTAAACTTTCTCCGGTTTGCGGATGTTTTTGGAGAGTTATGGTTGGTTCTAATCATTGTAAGCTATCAGGGTCTCTATTCTAGTCATTGAAACCGTTTTGCTTTTGTCATGCTGTCGTATAACTAGCTAGTGAGATATATTTAGCTATTATAATATAACGTTGACAATACGAGGAAATGACGACACGTTGGCCTAGTTGGGAGTGACCTTGCCTCCGAAGTCAGCGGTCCTGGGTTCAAATCCCGGTAAGGGCAGATATTTGTGTGATGAGCACGAGTATTTAGTTCCTGAGTCTTAGATGTTTTATATGTATTTAAGTATTTATTTCTCTATTTAAGTATATTTATCGTTGTCTAGTACCCATAGTACAAGCCTAGAGCTTAGTTTGGGACTAGGTCAATCTGTGTGAGATTGTCCCGTCATATTTATTTATTTATTTAAATGTTACAGATGGGCCCTTTGCAGATACACTTCGACGCCTTTATGATCTTTTCTGCTATTACCCTCTTACACACTCAGCTGTTACAGTGTGCAGGTTTCCTCACGGTGTTATTCCTTCACCGTAAGAGCATCGGGTAATGTAATTAGGTTAGAAAAACTTATTGGTACATGGTGACCGCGGGGGTTCGAACTAGGTACCTTCCTATAACGAGTCGACACCCTAAGCCTAAGCCACGACTATAGTCACCCACTTAGCTCAAAGCCGCCTAGTCAATCGGCGGACAATGATCACGAGCTTACAATAGAGAACATGCATGAAACTCAGAATTGAATTAAATTGATACGGTTTAGGAGAAAATGTAAAGAAAAAGCATGTAAAACGCAATACACTAAGTTTTGACCCGTTTATTAAGATTTTATATAGAATCAAAAATTGATAATTTTTTAAAACTGCTTTTAATGTTTAGATGGTTTTATGATGGTGGACGATATTGGCTTAAACATAGTAATTTAGGAAAAAAATGCAAATATCTTTATAAGGTCCTTCTATTTTAAACATGGAACAACAGCTGTGACGTCATTCCTATCATCGATTTTGTATAGAGTGATAATGCAGGGGGTGATGACTGACTTTTTAAAACTTCATATCTTATGAAAAAATTACACGACAATTACTTCGCGTATTCCTCTCTTTCATAGCACTTCCCAGAGAGCGTAAGAAAAAAATGCACGTTCCCTATTACTATTAACCCTATTGCTCGTAATCATAAAATCGACATTTAACAATTTCGTAATACATAACCAGAAATCCCACTTTAATATTCCCGTTTTGCCAACAATTCCATGTTAATAACGGAACCTGAATATGGTTCCCGAAATCGCTCCGGAAATTCGTAGAAATTGTATTTAACTTCCGAAATTGAATTTGCAGGGACCCGAACCAATCGGTCCTCGTCGACTTTGAAATCGTTTGCACTGGAAACGTTTGTTAGCAACACGAGAGCAGTTGAAGTTTATTGGTGCAGTAAAGTTGGATGCGTTGTTGGGATGTTGGAGTATATCTTGAAACGGTTAGAGCTGTAACAAGAATAAGTTTTGTTAGGAATTGAGTGGAAATACAACTGAATTCCCTGAGTACGATTTTTTTAGATCGAGATCATCTTCTAATATATAAAATTCTCGTGTCACAATGTTCGTTCCCATACTCGTCCGAAACGGCTCGAGCGATTCTTATGAAATTTTGTGTGCATATCGGGTAGGTCTGAGAATCGGCCAACATCTATTTTTCATACCCCTAAGTGACATAAGAGAAAAAAAAATGCAGAGGGCTTGGGTCGCTAGTTATCTAAATAATTGAGATTTACTCAACAAGAGCATTTCAATTGTATTGTATTGTATTGTGATGCGCGGAGTCCTGCTCTTTGTTCTACATTATTCAGTTGTCTTCAAACAGTTTTAATTTTTTACGTCGTAAGACTATCCAAATAAGTAATCTGCCAGTCTTTGTGTGTGATAAGAAACTGTTTCGGATCGTATTTCGATCATGAATTTTTCGTTTTCGTATTGTTACCTAATGCTTTGATAGCTATTACGTACATGACAGTAGTGGCGACCGAGTTAAAGACGATACTAAAACACGTGAAACGCAATATCGTTTCAATGCAGTAAAATTGAGGCCCTGATCGTGTTTGAAATGACAGTTACATTTTTAGAACGTTGGGCAAGTGATACCTCTTTAATAAAAAAGAAAATTTGGTATGTTAAGAAAGAAATAATATTTTAAATATAATCAATATAGGTCGTAACTAACCGTGTATAAAGCTCCCAGTCAGCTCGTTCCAACAAAGCTGTGTATACAATTTCCGGCGACTGCGTTTCCCGTGTGTCCGGGCTTTTCCCGCCAAGCTCGGGAAGCTCGGGAAGCCCGGACAGTCGGGGCTCGTTTGAGCTTTTAGCGCGACGCGGAAAGCGCTTGTCATGTCCGAGTATTGAAAATATTGGAAAAATAATAAAAAATATATGAAATTTCACAGAACTTTTAGGATTTATGGATAGCAAAAAGCTGTTATTTATTAAACCTGGAACTGGTATTTTTTTGTTCGATTGGGTTTACTTTCTAGTTGTTCCCATTTCCAGCACGTCAAGATCTGATGATGGGATCTTAGAGAAATCGAGGGAACTCCACAAATATTATAGGAATACATATACGTGGACGACATAACAGTATTATTATGATCAGTAAAAGTTATGACAAAAAATATTAAAACTTTAAACCGTTCTCAGAAAGCAAGAAATAACGTATTTTTACCCAAAAGCCGAGTTCAGTTGGACTTGCCTATTATTACCTATCATTTTAGAAGAAGTTATTTGTTAATTTTTGAAAACGGTTTTTAGTTTTTTATTATGAGATCGTTCTACCAATATTTATTTATTTATTAAAGTATAAAGATAATGTTTCCGCACATACACATTTGGGTCACATAAACATAGTTTCTTCCTTTTTATATTTTAGAAAACACGTCCCCATATTAATATTTAACATTGGCAAGCATATTGAATAATATTGCAGAGGAATCATGCAATACAAAATATAATATCTAACAAAGCGCAATACAGGAATGGCAAGTAGAAGTGCTACGCTGCTACGAGCTCCGTGCTACGTGCGATTCCAAGGGAGTGAATATCCATTCACTTTAAAGAGAGTGGCGCGCGCCGCCACGCTCGACGGGAAATGCCTTAAACGTCATTTTTAAATGAACAGGGCACAGATTCAACACGGAAAAAACGGTTTTGTTAACTCTTATGTACTTACTTGACAGTAATGGCGTCCGAGTTGAAAACGATACTAAAACACGTCAAACGCAATATCAGTTTAAGGTTGGAATAGAGGCTCAGGTCCGTGTAATATCTCCATTTTTATTATTATTAAGTCTTTATTGAAGTTCACATGATAGAATGTTCAGTTTAAATCTGGCAAATCTATTTAAACCAGAGGGGCTATGTTCCGATCGGTAAAACCATATTGATTTTGACATGTTATCGTATTTTTTTTAACTCGGTGCCATTACTGTCAAGTAAATAAGGGCTATCAAAACATTAACAATACGATAACATGTCTAAAACAATATGGTTTTATCCAGTAGGTAGAATAGAGTTCTCGATACTAGATGGAATAGGCTGAAATTTGGAATACAATTTAAGTGAGCACATGTTATCTCCGCTGTACTTACAAAGACCCACGGCGTTAGGAATCATTAGTTAAGTTTCGATAAGTTTCATAATTGTTCCTGAAAATACCATCAGCAACAGAAGCTTGCCACAAAATTTAATTTTTGACTGAAATTTACTACTTGCCTTCATAAGTATATTCAAACGTAAGGCTTGACAATTTGCGGTGACACCGGAATGAAGACTAATGTGTTTGTCGAGAATCGAACGGTGATTTAGAACCTCCCGGGAGTTTTGCTGATCGAAGCTATTGCCCCATCTGCATTCTTTCTTCGTTCTTGTTTTGCATTTAGATTTAGATTTATTTATTTAGTAAAAGTTCCTGTTATATTGTACATAAATGAAATAAATCTCGGGACAATGTCACACAAATTGACCTAGTCCCAAATTAAGCTCTAGGCTTGTGCTATGGGTGCTAGACAATGATAAACTTACTTACATAGAGAATTATATACTAAAATACATAGAAAACATCCAAGACTCAGGAACAAATACTCGTGCTCATCACACAAATATTTGGCCTTTCTGGGATTTTAACCGGGGACCGCTAGCTTCGTAGGCAGGGTCACTACTAACTAGGCCTACGTGTCGTGAAATGTCAATTTCAAAGAATTCGTATTATGATCGTCGAAAGAAACAAGCAAATAATAACTAACATTGGTATAAAGGATTACTAAGTTAAAGCAATACGATAACACATTAAAAGCAATATGGTTGTCCTAGTAGAGTAGAGCTCCTGCTAAGCATTTTTATTAGTAAACTTGTATTTATACAACTTCGCCTAGTTCACAAAAATCACGCAACAAAAACACAGTCAAATATTCAAAAAATCTAATCAAGTATATGGTTTTAAAACGAAGAAATTCAATAAAACTGCGCCGAGCGTGATATTGCTTTAACAAGGTTCGTGAAAAATCCGAAGAATATTCATATTAAATCGTCCGTTTATTATCTGGTCGACCTAGGCACGAACTATTCAAACCGTGTGCCATCTCTCTCACTCGTGCGTTGTAGTTACATGAAGGGAGAGAGAGTTGCCGTGGATTTTTTTGCTTGCACGGGAAGGTCAATATCAGGCTTAATTAATCCACCGGGAGTGGTTCACATTCCTGCAGTTAAGTTAAACGTTGAATCCGTTGTTTTCATTTTGTTTTAGAAGTGATTCGTTTTACTTTTGAACAGTTTATAAAGCTGTTAAAAAAAAAAACTCAAGGTCCAGCTGTAATTAGTAAAGATAGATTGTGCAGACATATTTTTATTTAAAGGGCCGAATCTTAAGTACTCGAAACCGACGTGCATGCATGGCTCGATGTATGAATGTGGAAGAAGCGAAAGAGCTTTGTCAGGATCGTAGCAGGTGGAAAGAAGTGGTCTCTGCCTACCCCTCTGGGAAACAGGCGTGATTTATGTATGTATTTTTATTTCTTATCTTTCTTTTAAATTATGACATATTCCTTGTACAAATAATTGCAGTACAAAATTATGATAAAATATTTTTATAATATTGCTTTACTCTAGACGTCCGAGTATATTAGAATTCTAGCAATTAAACACGGCCCAAAGTATTCCAAATTAATTTATAAATTTTCGGTTATTCTAATCCTACTAACAACATTTCGTATTTTATTGCTAAAAGTTATATTATAAATAAATTCGTAAATATTTTACAATCAACACCGGTCGTATTTTACCAAAACGGCTGTTTACGTACTTTTCCCAAACCCAAATCTTAGCAAAATATTCAATCGCAAAATCGACCATAAACTTTTCTCTAAAGAGTTTATTTTCTAGTTTTTTGTCTGAAAAGTATAGTGATATGGGTTCTTTGATAGGTAGTTTGATAAAAAGATTTTTGTAGGGTAGTTCGAAAGTTGCTCGGGCGCGGGGATGAAAGTGTCGCATAAATCACCTGTGAGGTGAATGGGAGGGCTCCTGGGACGCCTTAAATGATTTTTAATGGTTCTCTATAGTTGAGCTGCGGCTACTAGGTTTTAATTATTTATAGCACACTAGAATCTGGGCTATAGTCAAATTCAAATTCATTTCATTGATTAAATACATTATTATTAAAATGTACATTCAATTGAACTTGGTACGTAATGATGGAGAGGTTACAATTTGCAGTCTTATGATTGTAGTATGTATGTATGGATAACGCTTTTTGTACTAAAACAATTAATTACATTAAACAATTAATATAAAAATTACAGAAATAAAAGTCGTACACTGGCGAAGGAACGTGCTAAATAGTGAAGGGTGGTACGGAACCCTTGAAGTCCGACACGCTCCTGGCCGGTTTTTCTAACCTTTCTACCTTAGTGCAAAATTAATTTACTTTTACTAAAAACGTAACAAACGAAGTGCATTTCCGATTCGGATGTCTTCAATATCCTTTCAAAACACTTCCCCAGACGATATAATAGCCAGACAATCATGTAAAACTCGAAGTCACAGTCAAACAATTCAAACTTCCACTGGAATGGGGGGATTTCATTGTAGGTGGCAACATTAGGCGGGCCATTACCGCGGACCGCTGGTTATGGCCGATGCTGCCATCACAATGCGATCCTCGTAATCTGGGAGATTACTGTTCAAACTGGTGTTAGATTTAATTTAACATTTTGCCTTTTAATGTAAGGGTATTAGGTAATTATTTTATTTAATGCGTTTTAGAAGTAGTGAGATGGTATTTGGATTTTTCATTACTTGCTATATTTGCTTGGGGCGCCTCACAAACTTTAATTGTGGAATCCTGGCATAATGACTCGGTAGAAGAAATTACGTCGCTTTGATGCGTGCATGCTTTTGTAGTGTTCCAGTGGGGCGTTAGACAACCGGTAAAATTACTAGAGTCATTCCATCTTAGTCCTCAGGGTTGGCAATGCGTTTGGATTCTTAGGTTTGCAGTCTTTAGATTGTAGTCTTGAGAATTCAAATATCTGTGGAGTCGTGCGCCTTGCCGGGCGTATTGCTATAAAAAATGTTTTATTAAGGGTTTTTAGTAGCTTACCAAACTAAATTTATCTTTATTTATAAATGACTTGAAATCAATCATGTATATTATCGAGCCATAATTTCATGTATGTGCCATTAAGAGCAACACGTATCAGTTTGTATCAAAATATTCTACTCTTAGCGCAACACGTTGAACCAATTACACAAAGTCACACGTGCCATTTTAAGCGTGATCTGATCAAATTCCAACTGTTTGTAGCTGTAAGCAAGGTTGAACTTTGAATGTTTATTTTATACGTACGCTTCTGTGAAATTACGCCGATGTGTAGAGGTGTGTTCGCTAAGCCGCGATCCGATGTTAGCTTGATCCCCGTTTCCAATACGTAAGCTCTCGGTACATCAGCGTTAACATATTCTGTGCCAGAGTCTTAAGTTTCTATACAGAATGGATACGGTATAGTGTAATTGGCATAGAAAGTGTCGACTGAAACATTACCGCCGGCAATATTATAATCTCCTGGTAGGAGACAGGGGGTTGCGGCGGTTGTTACTGTGCAAGATTTGGTCTAGTGTTAGAAAATATGTGTATCAGATATACAATCTTCCGTCCCGACCTAACCTAAGCTACGCTACGGCTTGAACTACGAGTGTTAGATAACAATGAAAATACTTATACGAGTACTAATGTATACTAAAATACATACTCAAACATATTCGCGCTTCTCACACAAATATTTGTCTTTACCGGGAATCAAACCAGGGAGGGCTAGCTTTGTCCACTTCCAATTAGCGCGTACAATTCTCTAATGTGATTTAATTAACGCAAACGATCGGAACCGGAAACATCGTACTATAACTGATAGTTTAATAGATAAACGCCCCGAGGCTCTATTCAACATGGTAAAGCAATATTACTTTTGACGTGTTATCGTATTGTTTTTAACTCGCCCACCATTACTGTCAAGTAAATAAGATCTAAGCTAACTAACTTACCTTGTGTGGGCATGTTTTTGAAATAATAGTATTTTATTCACCAAGGGGAGTAATTTGTATTTACCCTCGAGTGATATATACTGCTTTATACTACATTTAAAAATAAATAAAATACAAAAGTAACTAATGAATTCTTTCGAGGAAGAACGAGCGCGCCCTCAAACAGGGGCTCTATTTGAAATCCGTAATTCGAACTTCTTCTATTGCTATCCGTTTTGCTCTCGATCCGAAACTATTTTCTAATTATTATATTAACGGTCGATCAGGGCCTCTATTCAGGTGCGTTAAAACGATATCGTGTTTGACTCGTTTAAGAACCGTTTATGTCACAGTCGCCATTATTGTAAATGACATAAGAGTTATCAAAACGTTGACAATACGGAAACAGGGCCTCTATTCAACTGCGATATAACGATATCGTTTTTGACATAAACGGTTCTTAAACGTGTCAGACACGATATCGTTTTAACGCACCTGAATAGAGGCCCAGGTCAAAAACGATATCGTTATTACCTTTGAGAATTCCAGCCCTGAAGTTCGAAATACGAATTTCATGGTACAGCCGCAATAACAAAAGCATTTTTTTTAATTGTGAATTTTAACGCTCCGTGCAGATTGCGTGCCAAAAGTCGTTAAAGAAGGTGCGCCCCGATTTTCAGGGTCCAACTTGAGTGCGTGTCAAAGTGGGTTGATTGACAACGTCATCTAGAGTAAAAATAATAACAAAACGGGGTAATAATGGATTTTCATTCGACATTATTGTCCTGATAACGGGGCAGTTGGGTCAAACACACTCTTAAAAACAAAAGTTGTCTCTCCTGTGGTCAATAGTTAAAAGCTTGTGTGCACATAAGTTGTGTTTTTATATGATACGTCTAAAGCAGTCCTGACGGCGTTTTTACGGGAATGGGCTTGGCCAGAAAATTAGGCCTTACAAACGTTAACTTTCTCTGTGTCCACAGGAAAGACGGTAACCTAAATCTGTGTATGAAATTCCATTAAATATTACTACCCTGATTTTTGAGTACAATTACTAACAAAGTGTAGTATGAATTATTTATTTGATTTAAATTCAGCACAGCAGCCCGGTGCGCCCGAGTGCCGGGATATTTGAATGTTATTCGCGGAAAAGGAATAATTAGTTATTCGTACGAATATGCCATGTGGCATTTAGCTGCTGGGTCTTGGAGTCGGTCGTGACATGTTGGTGATAATTCCTTAACCGTTCTTGCTGGTTTATACCTTGTGCTATCTGTACGTCAGTATCTATATTTCTATTTTTTTTAAATTTTATTTCTACTTGGTTGCCGTGTTAGAATAGTGCCACTCCATGTCTTCCCGTGGATGTCGTAAGAGGCGACTAAGGGAATAAGGGCTTGTAGTACTGTTAGGCGATGCGCTTGCAACCTGTAACTAATACACTTGTTATCTTCTTGGCCTGATTGTGAAACATGTGGTTATAGAATTGTAAACAAGTCTTTATGGAATTGTTGGTATTTCTGTGGCTATGCCTACCCCACTCTGGGAATGAAGGCGTGATTGTTATGTATCTAATGTCTATGTCTAGATAAAGATAGATGGATAGAGGTTGACCATGGGTGGCTAAATCAGGAGGGATAGAGATTGTAGTAAAAGTCGTTCTAATAGTAAAAACGCGTTTGGTCCTTTTTAATGGATAATCGTATAATTTGATAAAAACATTTGCTTCATAAAATAGTTTTATAAAATTCGAATATTTTTTTAGTGTGTAAGGTCATTAGGATCATCATAAAACAAAATAAACAAAATATCAATGTACTATTTTTTATGTATTTTCTTAAAAATACAATATCAAACCAAAGGCAATAAATACTACGTTGACATATGTTTTTGGAAAGCAAATTTTTGAGCTAATAAAATACTCTTACAATAAAACTTGGACCTATTTTCAAGACTAGAAAATTTAGTACCGTCCCTAAAATAATTTGACAAGCCTCTCTAGATAAGGTAGATGCCGAGTGCTGGTCGCTGTACTAGTAGTTGTCACCATACTTACATACATACATACATAACGTCACGCCTTTATTTCCAGAGTGGGGTAGGCAGAGCTACAGAATACCAACAACTCTAAACTTGTTGATAATTCTGTAACCACATTTTGCATTCAGGCTAAGATGTTTACCAGTGTATTAGTGACAGGTTGCAAGCCCATCGCCTAACAGTACTACAAGCCTTTATTCCCTTAGTCGCCTCTCACGACATCCACGGGAAGACATGGAATGGCACTATTCTAACCCGGCAAACCACACGGGGGAATTCAAAAATTGAATTGCGATAAATAGAATAAGACCAACTTTACTTTTATCACCACCACACTTTAGCGATGAGAAATGTGTTGACTTTTGATATTTAACACGCTAATTTTAAAATATAGAACTTATTTACTCATAAAGTCCGATTGACTAACTTTTTTTTTTTCATTTTGAGTAATATGGTCACCATATAAAACAAATTCGATTTAACAAAAGAAAAAGTCACGTCTCCTAAAACACATGAAAATGTTGGATAGATGTATAAATGTACGTAATATCCTGACGCGAATAAATATTTTCTCTTGACATTTCGAGCACTCGGACGTCCACCTTACTACAAGTTATTCTTCTCGTCATACGCACAGGGCCTGTATTCTTCTGCGTTATAACGATATCGCGTTTGACGTGTTTAAGAATCGTTTATGAATCGGTCGCCAAAATTGTAAATGACATAAGAGTTATCAAAACATTGACAACACGAAACACTTCAAAAGCCATATCGTTTTTACCTTGTCGAATCCCGGCCCAGGTATACGGCTTCGATTACAATCCGGTATCCCGCTCCCAGCCTCCGAGCCCGCGGGGCACATCTATATTCACCTCGTGCTTTATCAATGTATTGCCTCCTCAACCCTCCTGTAGGCCTGCCTCCAGGTTTTGTTTACATTTAAGCCGCTTTGGAGGCAGCGAGGTATAAGCCGAAGTTTACATTGCCGTCTTTTGATGTGTGCTATTTTTGGAAGTTGTGGCTGTGTCGATGATATGTTAGAACCAAATGTTTTAAGGAATATACAAGGCCCATATTTTACTAAGTCTTAAGTTATATCGCTATTGTATTGTTAACGATCAAAGTAAATCTGTTTTACTTTAATCCATATATGGCCTAGGTCATATCGTAAAAAGCAATATTGTAGGTAGGGCAGATATTTATGTGATGAGCATGAGTAGGTATTTATTCCTGAGTCTTGGATATTTCCTATGTATTTAAGTATATATTTATCTATATAAGTAAGTTTATCGTTGTCTAGTACCCATAGTACAAGCTTAGAGCTTAGTTTGGGACTAGGTCAATTTGTGTGACATTGTCCTGTGATTATTTATTTTTATTTATAAATATTCTGATGTAACTCCGTTTGTTTATAAATGTGTTATTGATAAATATAAATGTGTTATTTTAATATTTTTTATCGCAGGAATTTTTTTAGAGGCACCGGAGCACACAGACCGTCTGATGATAAGTGGGTTGCTGAGAAATAATTCTTAAGACTTGCGTTATTCTTCTCCTTCTTCTAGTTCCTCCTCATTCGTGAAGGTTGTCAGTCAGCTTCTTATACTCGTCTCTATCCGTAGCCAGCCGGAACAGCTGTTCGACGGAAGCAATACCTGTCCACTCCCGGATGTTCGGCAGCCATGATTTATTCTTTCGCCCAGCGCGTCTCTTTCCCTCTTCTTTGCCCATCATTATCAACTCTAGTAGCGTGTGTCTATCGTTCCTGAGCACGTGACCGAGATACTCTATCTTTCGTTTTTAATATAACTCAAATTGCCAACCCTACGGAGCAAGATGGAATGCCTACGCTAGTAATTTCACCAGTCTTATCCCCATACCGTTCCACTCCATTTTACCAATCGTTTAGATACGAGCGTGATAGGGATCCAAATCGACCCTGTAAAATGTTCACCACCCACTAGATTGATTTAGATATTATAACTATATTAAGGCTACATATTTTATACAAAATTTAAACTAGTTCATTATTCTCGCTGCTCTTATCCGACATTTTGGCAGTTTCTTTGCCTAACCTTCTGTGGCTCAGTTCACAGCGCCTCGGTTATTTCCCCCGGGGCGGCCGGCCGGGCTCAAAGCGGCCAACAATGAGGTGTTAACACAGGTTGGCGGTGGTGACTGTTTGAAGGTGTTGAGACAGCTTTTACTGGTTACACGTGACGTGCTAACGCGTGTCACGCAATGTGCGCCTGACGTAATGTCAACGCCATTAAGACAGGGGTGAGATTCTACACGGTAAAAACCGGGCAAGAGCATGTCGGACCATGCTCAGTGTAGGGTTCCGAAGGCGTGAAGTACTTACTACAAACAAATACATCAACAAGTAATAACAAATTTTCTATTTAAAGTCATTTGGTGCCGTCTCAGATGATTTTAGTATCTCAAGAACCAATGATGTCTACTTAGTCGTGATAGTTTTCCTTTTAAATTCGTTATATGCGCTTTCATTTAAGTTTTTAAATGAGTATTTTTAGTTTTGACTGTAGGGGGGGACACTTGACTCCAACAAAAATTAGCGCTTTAAAGCTTATTATTTCATAAAGGATAATTCGATCGAACAATTGTTTTCACAAACCCACAATATTTTTGAAGGACCTATCTAACGACACTCCACACTATAGGGTAGACGAGTAAAAAAAATACATCCCAACGTTACGTATAGGGGAGGTAACCTAAAAAAAATGTTTATTTACATTTTATTGTACTACTTTGTTGGCGTGACTAATATGTATATTCATGCCAAATTACAGCTTTCTAGTACTAAGAGTCTCTGAGCTAGGCTCGGACGGATGGACATGGCGAAACTATAAGGATTCCTAGTTTGTCTACGAAACCCTAAAAATCATTATTGTCCTTGACGTGTTATGGTATTATTTTTCACGCAGCCGCCATTACTGTCAAAATAAAGGACATAGCTTCTTAATGAACAAAATCTGTGTAATTTAGTCCCGGGAACCAGAGCCTACCTATTACCTACCTATCTAAAAAGATTAAAAAGATTAACGACTTACCCCACGGGAAATTTCTTAAGACCACAAGCTTTCGCACTCTTCGACGTAAAGCTCTTCTAAATGGAATCTGACCAATTCAGCGGCAAAATAAAGGATTATTATCTCCACCGGAAGCCGGACCGGACGCTTCCGGCGCAGGAAATGGCAACTTTTACAATGTTAGTCAAACTTCCGTATCCGGCTGAGCTTTGTTACGAGGCTGCTCAAATATTTAACTTTCGAGATAACATTAGCGAGAAAGGATTTTATTAAATGATCTAGAATGGTGGTGGTTATTTCTTGAAACAGCAAATTAAGCGAACATTACAGATTATACACGTTGCAGAGCGCTAAGGAGTGCTAGAGCGCTGGGCCTCTATTCTACTGCGTTATAACGATATCGCTTTTGACGTGTTTTAGAATCGTTTATGTCACAGTCGCCCTTATTGTAAATGACATAAGAGTTATGAAAACGTTGACAATACGGAAACAAGTCAAAGACGATATCGTTATTACCGTGTAGAATCCCGGCCCAGAGTGCACTAGATTGTACGAGTATCACTAACAGAGCTGGGATTCTACTCGGTAATAACGATATCGTCTGACTGTTACTGTATTTTCAACGTTTTGATAACTCTAATGTCATTTACAATAATGGCGACCGAGTCATAAACGATTCTAAAACACGTCAAACGCGACATTTTTATAACGCAGTAGAATAGAGGCCCTGGGCCTCTTCTACTCGATACGATATCGCGTTTGACGTTTTAAGGGCCTGGGCCTCTATTCAACTGCGTTATAACGATATCGTTTTTGACCTGTTTCCGTATTGTCAACGTTTTGATAACTCTTATGTCATTTACAATAATGGCGACTGTGACATAAACGATTCTTAAACGTGTCAAACACGATATCGTTTTAATGCACCTGAATAGAGGCCCTGTTTCACAATCGACAATAAATTCATCTGCCAAATAAAGATCTCGCCCTCTTTGTCTATTTTCAAATGTAAGAAAGAAAAAGGGCTAAATTATTTGACAGATATGCTTTACTTGACGATTGTCCAACAACGTGCAATTTTTAACTTGAACGCAATTACTGCCAAATAGATTGACAATACCATATAGTCTTTGACGTACAGACAGCAACAGTCTTAACTGTACATCGGTGGCCCTTATTACAAAAGGCATAAGGTCTACCGATGGACAGTTAACAGTGTGGGCGTTGGTATTATCGTGCTAGTAGTAGAAGAGAGGCCCAATTAACTTGATCGATAAGGTTACCGGCGGTACCCTCTAGGTATATGTCCTTTGGAAACCCTAGAGGTACTATGAAATGAAATGAAATGAAAAATAATTTATTTTACACATAAAAAAACAGTTAACAATCACATATTTTTTTCTTACCCTAAATACATTTTTTAATTATGGCCAAAATGGTCTCCGCTCAGCTTTATGCCTCTGAATGTTGTAACATTCTGTGACGCTGATTCTCAGAGAGGCCAGGAGAGTATGGCGAAGGCGTTAAAAATAAAAAACCAATATATTTAATACAAATGGCTACAATTAGGAGATCATTTCAGAGAGATCAAAGACAGTAAAATTTAAAAATGAAAACCCATCCTCTTAATATGCCAGCGCGTGTGTGTGTTTGTGTGTTTATTTCTGTGTCAAGCACAACTGCTTATGGACCTGATATTTGGGAAGGTAATAAATAATTCCTGAAGTGGTGTTTAAAGGTAGCTACTATGCATTCACATAAATCTTTCTCAGGATACTATAAATAGGGCTTGTATTTTAAATTTCACATACTAAAATTGAACATTCGAACATTCGAAAATAAACAGCGATATGTATGTTTTCCAATACATATTACGTTAATTTCCGGTAATGTAAAGGTTTATTTTTCACCCCTTTGGCCATAAATATTGGTGTGAGTGGGTGATATAATGGAGAGGGTCGGATGGGAACGAATACGTCGCGTCTGTTGATGTGTGGCGACATTTGGTGCTGTCTTGTCTCAGTTGAGGAGATTTATTTCTACTTTGTCGATAATATAAATTTTATTTTATACTAGTGACCCGCCCCGCTTCGCTCCGGATTAAAGTATTATACATATAAACCTTCCTCTTCAATCACTCTATCTATTAAAAAAAACCGCATCAAAATCCGTGGCGTAGTTTTAAAGATTTCAGCATACATAGAGATATAGGGACAGAAAAAGCGACTTTGTTTTATACTATGTAGTGATTAGTACTAGCGACCCGCCAGCGGCTTCGCCTCGCTGCAAATTTCTGACTTTCCTGGTGGATTTTTCAGTTTTTTTTCTTTCATATGAACCTGGTCCTGACAGTAACAAACACAATAAAAAAAGAATTAGCGAAATCGGTTCAGCTGCTCTCGAGATTTGCGCTTAGCAACACATTCAGCGATTCATTTTTATTATGTAGAATAATCAAATTACGACTAGTTTTTAGTCAAAATTTTAGATGGCCGCCGGTTCAATGACTTTTCTCGTCTCTGCAATGTTGCGAGACTAATGTTTATCTTGAAAATCCTTTAACTTTTTAACGGCTTCTAAAACAGGAAAGGTATTATGGAGAGGCGAACAGCTCTCTATAGAGTTAAAATCTTCAATTCCTCAAGAAAATCTGATAAATAAATTCTACACGGAATGGTAGCCTTTAGCAATAACAATAAATATATTAATACATTCAGCAAACACTTTATATACAGCCAAGATAGAATTGGTTAAAGAATAATTGCCTTTTTGGACCTCATCATCAGCACCTCTAGCCGCTAACAACGCGACACTCCGACGGATAACCGCGTTAGAGCGACAATGAGGTTTCTAACGAGCTAACTTACCCTCCCGTCTCCCGGCCTCTCGGCCTCGGCTCGTCTTTCGGCGATTGTTCGGCCACGATTGAGTTAGCCGACGATTTTCCCGTCCACCGCGTTAGAAACGCGATTTATCACCGCGTTAGTTTAGTCCAAGGCTTCCTTTTTGCCCTCGATAGTTTCTAGGTTTTATTGCACTGTGGAAATAGTTTTTGTACCGAGTGGAGCTGAATTTATTTTTGCGTGAAGTAAAAGTTGAAACTGCAATGCTAAAATTACTTTTGTTTAAAAGGACTGGCTTATTTGCGAAGTCTTTCAAGCAATGGGTACAAACAATTACACGAAGAATTAGAAGCACACCTTACTTCCAAAAATATGAAAATACCTGATTTTCATACTTATATTTAATTTCGAGTCCCCAAAGACACTCGCAACGTTTCGTTATCTGTTGCTAATTGCGAAGCGCTGTTCTTTCTTTACACTTCTTCTGCAGCATTTTATTATGCCCGCTGAAGGGTTTATGCCTCTTCAAATTACGTATGGATTAATAGTTATAAGTGATTACTAAATGAATTAGAAATCATTTTAAAATTGAATCCAAATGATCAAAGTGTAAACTTACGCGATGATTACACATTGTTGTTACTGATCAAAGTTATAAGAACAAACGTACTTATCTGTTTTTATTTCTTGTTTCAGGTAAATTCGACAGAAAATAAACAATACGAGTGTAACAGTAAGTGCAGAAATGATCTCTTCTCTCTGACTAATCGCTCAACATAGCCGAAACCGCTGGACTTGGAATTGACGAAAACGAACTGAGTCCAGAGAAGAATGTGTCGAAACAAATATGTGCCCGACCATGAATGCGTTGAAAAACGAGTCAATCCGTTAACAAGAGGCAGTGAGAAAGAAAGAGACAGCAGGCAGAGCCTTGCGTGTGCTCTTATTGGTAGTGGTGTTGATAATCTATCATAAGACACACGCGGCTCTGGCTGTCATGCTCTAATCTCCAGCGACGGAATAAGACAGGAAGACATTTGGAAGACTTCAAAAAAACATTCCTTTTGAACTAAAAATTTTTGATTACCGATTTAGTTTATTCTTGTCTAGATTTACTCTAGACTTTTACAATATGAAGAATATTTGTATAATTTAAGATTAACAACGTAACACAAAAACACAAAAAAAACACTAACAAAGCCAAAAATAATGTCATCCCTAGTCATTGACTGACAGGGAAATGTCAAAGAGACTCATTCAAGAGGAAATGCTCCCAGCATCCTTGGTACAATGCCGTAGGGGCCATTCCTATATTAAACGTTTTATTTATTTATTATATCTTAGATTTGGTATCCTATCGCAAACACTAAAAACGTTTGACAGCTATTTCATTTGCCATAATTTTCATTTCATTCTGAACCCAATAACTTTTCAATTTTTTTAATGAGGTATAATTACAGAACGTGTAGGTTAGGTTAGGTTTATTTTATAACAATTCAGGAAAGTTAAACGGG
This sequence comes from Acleris holmiana, assembly GCA_949316455.1. NCBI lineage: Eukaryota > Metazoa > Arthropoda > Insecta > Lepidoptera > Tortricidae > Acleris > Acleris holmiana. Next base: position 20,335,417 of record OX438774.1, read on the forward strand.
TTCAGAGAAAAATGACTTTCGGACAACTGAAAATTATTGCAAATGAAACAGCTGGCAAAGGTTTTTAGTGTTTCAGATAGGTAACCCTTAGATTTAGTTTTATTTAAGCTTAGTTTTAGTTTTTACTTTTCAGTTATTGTTTTATATGTCATGTATTATTTTATGTCGTTTTTCAAATAAAAGGATGAAATCTATTTTCTTTAAGATCTATAGAAATACTTGAACCCTTTTGAAAAATCTAAGATGCGACATCTATTTGGTAGCGAGATGTTTGGGCAGTACCGATGTTATATTTGGAACAAAGCGATTCGACCCTCTGTGGAGTCTCATTTCCTTCCTCCTCTCGGAGGTAAATTTCCCCGTACTAGGTATAAATGAAGTATGTACCTTAAAGTACATAGCAAAAGCAACTTTCCATCGCTTGAAATAAGGTTGTATATACAATGGTGGTTTGATGTAAGTTGTGGTAGTATTTCAAAGGCTGGTAAATTGCTTACGAATATAAAGGACAGTTCGCATTAGGCCCGCATTTGTTAGACCTTTCTGATAACGAGCCATTTATTTCGGAGACGGGCGTTGTTTAGGAAGCAGTTTACATTTTCCTTTTGTCTGACTTGTCAAGAAGGAAAGGTATGTATCAACAACAACTTAAACTGTTGAGCAATCATAGAACCTTGTCATATTTTTGCGACAGAATTCTATAGTAGGTAAATCATTAAAGATTGAAACGGGGTACGAGGCTGTAGGCTACACGGATTTTTACGTGTGGGGTATCGTTGGATTGAGTGTTATATCAGAAGAGGCATAGGCTAAGTAACATTATTTTTTTATGACAAGTAGAAGGCACACAAGCACTCAGGCTACCTGATGGTAAGTGGAATCTGAGACCCATAGACATTTGAATTATCAAGACTACAATCCTAAGACCTCAAATGCGTTGCCAACCCTGAGGACTAAGCTGGAATGCCTCTATGCTAGTAATTTCACTGGTTGTGTTATCCCCACACCGGAACACAATGCGAACACTGTTGCTTGGCGGGTGGTTAATAGATAAGATGGTGGTAGCGACCCGGACGGACCCTGCACAGGGTCCTACCACCACTGACTGAGTAACTTGGACTTTTACTCTGAAATATCAAAACATAAATCGGAAAAACATATTTATACATATGTAGATATAGACGCCTAAGATTCTACGCGGTAAAAACGATATTGCCTTTGACGTGATTCCGTATTATCAATGTTGTGATAACTATTATTTGGCTGACAGCAATGGCGACGGAGTTCAAAATAATACTAAAACACGTCAAACGCAATATCGTTTTAACCCCGTAGAATAGCTCTGGTTATTCGTGGCATGTTTATGAATCATGTAACGAATCATTAACACAATAACTCTTTTTATACGAAATAACACATCAGTTTGCTCTTCATTATGAACATTCGATTTAAACATCAATCGAAACACATTTTAAATGTTTCATTCGTCGGAACATTCATTATCCCGTTTAAATACAGTATTAATCCTGAACTGAATTACACTCGGGCTTTAAAACGAACTTGAGCGAGTTATATAATATTTAATATTCAGGACATAATAAATCATACGCCCTTTGTTATGAACGTGCAGTAATCTGATTGTATGTGGCAGTAAATTGTGAGATTATTTGCTGTTTCAATAGTTTAATAAACTGGTTTTTACATGTACAGTAGCTGCAAGGGCTTATGATACAAGTGGTAACGGTATAAGACAATTATATCGTCACTACTTTGAAAAAAACCTCGTATCTCATATTTCGTGATGTGCTATTTTAAACTTATTTCTCTGACTGTTTAAGTTTAAAATTGTTCATCACGCAATATGTGTTACGATCTTTTTTCAAAGTAGTGACGATATGCCGATATACGCCTCGTAGTCCTAATTTAGATACTCATACTCGTATAACAAGTCTTGATACTTGTTAACTTTTAAACTTTCGTGTTTTATGCTTGCTATCTTGTTAAGACCGTTTCAATTTGGAAAAAAGCAATAATTTTATTTCATTTAACTTAGGATCATTGTATTAGGTATACTATACAATAATTCTTAAAAATTGTGTTAGTAGGAACTTATAAACAGTGGGCGGCTGACGGATGCAAAATAGGAACGTAAACAGAACATGGATAAGACTTTTATTAAATTTCGAGAAATATTTATGAATACAAAACTATGCAGTTTTTATCTTTATCTGCATTATTAGTAAATACATAATAAGCTATCCTCTATTGTACGTAGATTGTATACTAACCCCCTTACTTATGAACGTGGAATAAGCTTGGAATAGTTTATGCCATGCTTTGTCCTTATCTGTAATTGTGACATTTGCATCTGACAGAAAGTGACAAAGCATGGCATAAACTATTCCAAGCTTATTTCACGTTCATAAGTAAGGGGGTAAGAAGATACTGGCCACTTATTATTTTATCACCTCTTGAGACTGATGAGCATTTATGTCTATTACGTCTTAGACTTGTCCATTAAATTTGCTTAGTTTTCAATATTCATATTTAAGATGGCAAAGGAAACCACAATTCGTAAGTGGATAATAGATAAACGTGATCTAATTTACGATACTTCTAAAGGATCGATCTTTTGTACAAAATGTCAAGTAAGTTTATTTGCGAAACGAAAAAGCGTGATTGATAGACATGTTAAATCTAATACGCATCGCCGTCAAGAATTTTGCACGAAACAGAATCAAGACGATTTTAATATTGATTTGATAAACTTTTTAGTTTTATGCAATATTCCGTGGAAACGTGTTAACAGTGCCGCTTTTCGACAGTTTTTCGCTTAATATGTATACTGCCAGTGTACGCTATACATTTTGCCAGATGAGACTATTTTATATTTTATAGACTATTTTAGTCATATCCATATTACGTATAACGTTCGACATTATTTTGACGTAATTTGCATCCGTCAGCCGCCCACTGTTCATAAAACAATTATATATAAACAATAAACATACAAACAAGTTTGGACGTACGCGAAGCTGCCAGCTGTAGCTTGCATACGGACAATCAAGCCTACTGGCGATCATGTTCAGGATGCTGTTGATGCTAGCCCTAACTCTGCATTATGTGACAGTTGCGTTAATTACTTATAATTAGATACTTTTTACTGACTTTGTTCACTTCAATTTGTATGAGAATACGTGAAATTAGTGTGGATAATTGTGGTCTGTTGGATTGCAACTTGGTTTGTCCGATGTTTGTAGGAACTGCTTTAACTACACATCAAAAAACTCCAAGGCATACTTCTTTATCGCGGGAGCAAATACGATTTGACAGTACTCAAAGATTAGGACTAATAGGCAATATCAGAAGCGACACTTTCATAGTGCCTGTATATGTGCCTGAAAAAATACCAAATTGATAATTTTAAATACTAAATGTCATCATCCTTAATGAAAACAGTTAAAAACGTGTTTTAAAACCTTTTATGCATCATCTAGTATTAATTTCATTAAGCTAAGCAGTACCATCTACAGCATCAGGATTTAAAGATCGAAGGTATCGTAATTCTGCATGGTCCCGGGGTCTCAATACGTGTATGTTAAATCGATTGCAAGATTTCAGGCTTACAGCCACTAACAAATTTACGCGGTGAAGCTAAATTAAGCCGTTTAAAAAAAATAACACATTGCTGGCTTATTATGAAAATTTCTTTGACTCTCCAGAGAAAACGTCGCATAAGATATGAAAAACTTCTTAGAGGTTTAGAATGCGTAGGCATAATATTCCTTTTTAACTAAACAGACAATCTGTTATATGTGTTCTATAACAGATTTGTTTTTGTATTTTTATATTTGGCAATGTACTGCGTTAAGATACCTTTTATAGCAACAAAATAATATAAGGATATTTTCTATAACGTATTTTAAGTGTGTCCCTATTCACCTCTTAGTCCTTATTTACCCCGTTTTACGCTGCTCACGACTAAAGCTCACGAATTAACTCATCCAGCCAGTAACAGGTGACAGACCCGGTTTTTATGATATACATTGCTGACGTCGGCCGGGTTGACATACGTCATCAGCCGTCAGACGTGGCGGATTAAATAATGACACTTTTCGGTGCCGCTGCATTGGTTGTTAGGCCTGCAGCACACTGTCGCGAATGCGAAACGGAAGCGGACCGTACCGAGTATTTTTTTAATTTCGCTAGGATAAATATTAAATAAAATTTATTTAGGCAATAAGCGCTTTTCAAGATCAGACCACCGTTAAAAAGAAGCCTCGCCACTAACTCTAAAGTCTATTTTTCAAATAACTTTCTTATTGAAATAATATAAACAAGCAAGTTTGACAAAATTATTATATGAAAGAATAATGATATAGTAGTAGAAATAGGACATTATTAAAAAAATATACGTTACATGGAAGGTGTACAAGGTCTCCCGGTCAACTATTAAAACTTTTATTTGTAAGGTTCTCTGGAGAAGATCGCTATTAAGCGATGAGGCGCCTGTGGACTCAATATGTACATACATACAAAACATAACGCCTTCATTCCCAGAGTGGGGTAGGCAGAGCTACAGAAATACCAACCATTCTAAAATACTTGTAGATAAATCTGTAACTGGGCGTTTTCCAAAAAAAGTGTACATCGTTAGAGACAAAATTAAGAAAATTTAACTTTATCGTCACGAAAATTAACGTATCTAAATGTATGGCTAATTTTCGTGACGAAATGGAATAAGTTAAATTTTCTTAACTTTGTCCTTAACGATGTACATTTTTTTTGGAAAACGCCCAACCACATTTTGCACAAGTAGGCTAAGATGTTTCCCAGTGTATGTAATATTTATTTTTTGTGTATATGTTCCTTGATCATATTGTGTAAATACTTATCATAATACGTACTAACTTAACATATTTATATAGAGAAAATATATACTAAATACATAGAAATTTGGTGGTGGTAGGACACTGTGCAGGGTCCGTCCGGATCGCTACCACCATCTTATCCATTAACCACCCGCCAAGCAACAGTGTTCGCATTGTTGTGTTCCGGTGTGGGGATAAGACAACTGGTGAAGTTACTAGCATAGAGGCATTCCATCTTAGTCCTCAGGGTTGGCAACGCATTTGAGGTCTTAGGACTATAGTCTTGAGAATTCAAATGTCTATGGGTCTCAGATTCCACTTACCATCAGGTGGCCTGAGTGCTCGAGTGCCTTCTCAGTAATTAAAAAAAAAAAATCTAAGGCTCGGGAACAAACACTCGCGCTGATCACACAAATATCTACCTTCTTTTCGGTTGACCTAACTGCTTCAACATTGTGATAGCTCTCATTTAATTCATAGTAATGGCGGTCGAGTTTAAAACAATGCGAGAACAAAAGCAATTAAATTTTACTAAGTAAAATACAGCTCCAGAATTACGAAAACCAATTTTCACTTAATTCCCGGCCGGGTAAATTAGTTAACTACTTGAATTTAAGGTACATTTCGAAGTAATCGTGCTTGATCCGCTATAAATCGCTCGAACACTAACCGGTTTTCCGATTTACCGGTATTACCGGTATCGGCCCTCGAGCGGTCGTTATCGGTATTTCGGTAATTGCGGCGTGTTAAGAGTTCGTAAAGTACACTTGTTTACTGTTTATTTAGAGATAAGTTTAAAGAAATTAACATATTGACCATGCACAGTCAATACATTTATGAAAACATTATGTATGTTCATAAAAACATCGCTAAATTTAGAAAGAACTGTGACATACATAATGTTAATACCAGAAATAAATATAAGCTCGCAGTGCCCTTCACGCGGCTCCATAAAATAAAAAACTCTTTTATGGGTAATTGTATTAGGTTCTATAATAAGCTCCCAAGTAATGTTACTGAACTATCAGTAAATAAATTTAAGAGTTACGTTAAGCGTAAACTAATTTCTAAAGCATATTATAGTATTAAAGACTATATTAATGATAACAATGCTTGGGACTGAATTGCTTGTAATAAAATGTTTAGTCCTTACGACAAAAGGTTGCGAACGTCGAAAAAAAAAAGACATCCGACAGAGTTTCTTACAGGTTCTTCTCTGATCGGTCGCGATTTGAACCTGCAGTCAATTTAGGCTAAGTCGCTACTATGACGTTTCAAAAGAGTTTATTATTTGTAAACCTACTTGAATAAAGATTATTCTGATTCTGATTCTATTGCTGTGGTTTATCTAATAGGCCTCTATTCTACTGGGGGATATTGCATTTGACGTGTTTTAGTATTGTTTTAACTCGCCTGCCATTACTGACAAGTACATAAGAGTTACCAAAGCCTTCACAATACGGAAACGTGTCAAAGGCTAAAGGCTAAAAGGTCTTTTTTGCCGTCAGCTTCTGTTCTATTGGATAAAATCATAATGTCTCTTTAACATGTTATCGTGTTGTATCGTATTGGCCGAGTTAAAAACAATACAACATGTAAAACCAATATGGTACCTAGTAGAATACAGGGCCTCTTTTCTACTGCGTTATCACGATATTGCCATTATTGTAAATGACATAAGAATTATCAAAACGTCGACAATACGGAAACACGTCGAAGACGATATCGTTATTACCGTGTAGAATGCCAGCCCAGCCCTATTAACACTTATACCAACTCTAAGGCCGAGTTGTTTGATCAGGGCTGGGATTCTACACGGTAATAACGATATCGTATTTTACGTGTTTCCGCAATGTCAACGTTTTGGTAACTCTTATGTCATTTACAATAATGGCGTCGTTTGCGATATCGTTATAACGCAGTTGACTAGATGCCCTGTAGTTAAACTAGTTAACTAATTGTTCAAATTCGAAAACAAGAATCGAAAAATAGACACATTTCCTTGAGATTTAATCATTAGTTTCGATTTTTAACAATTAGTGTGACTACTGATCAAACAAGAGGCCCTAATTATTTATTACTGTCCTACCCTCGCAAACCGCAGCTACTGGTATCTTCTTCCCCGTTCACCGCTCAGCTTTTATCCTTGCAACTTTAGGCGAAACGTCCCCCAGTATGACACAGTCGCAGTTCCCCGCAGGGTAAATAAATCATGTGTCACAAAGACACGTCGCGTGACAGCCGCCTAAGTGACGCGGCTACGACGTAGCGCCTCGTAGCTCGTAGCGCTCGTAGCGGGTCGTAGCTGTCTGTCATACTTTACGATAATACAGGGCCTCTATTCAGGTGCGTTTTAACGATATCGTGTTTGACACGTTTAAGAATCGTTTATGTAACTGTCGCCATTATTGTAAATGACATAAGAGTTATCAAAACATTGACAATACGGAAACAGGTCAAAAACGATATCGTTATAACGCAGTTGAATAGAGGCCCAGGTAATAAGAACGTCTCTTATTGTATTTTTATTGATATTATTATTAGTTTTTATATAAGTAACTTGTTTTACTTTGATTAAATATAAAAGATTTTGGTGTTCTTTACGCATGCATGCACTTTAATAAAAATAAATAATAGGGAACAATCTCAAACTTTAAAAGCTTATTACGTAAGTATAGCTGACGAGCATGACGTATGGTAGATAGCTTAAAGTCGTATTATAGTAATATTATAAACGGTAATCGTAGATTTTGTAGCAAAACCGGTGCAATGACGTCACAATGACATATGATAGAGACCTACGGCTGTCGAGGTGTATAATATGATTGACTAATATAATTAGCTAATTGAATATGATAAAATGAAATACTACACTTTTTACTTAATTAACCAGCACTGCACCAAAAATGGTACAAAATCTATGATCACTGATTATAACGAATTTGAATTAAAAAAAATGTTTTTGTTTCATTATGTAACGAGCAAATAATTTAACCAAAGAATGCGCCTCAAGAAGCAAATTCTCTTTTTATATATTAATTAAAATATTATTATTTACTCAAATTAAACAACCACTAAAATGAATTACTACTATAAAAACCTTAAAAAAACTCGATTAAAAATTACTGAAACTACTGAACTAAACCTAATAGTTCCTCACGACTTTTTAAATGAACGCTGTGTCATAAGACATTCCAGGAAGCTGCTCCAAAAGCTCGCATGATCCGATAAAGCTCACTCGCGGCGCTTCCTCCGAAAACGACCGTTAATCTAATCCCCCGTTACCGGGAATGCATCGCTGCAGCCCGTGGGCTAATCGTGCATGCGTTTACTGCATTCTATAGAAAATAACGGATAAATTAAACTATCGAGAGCACAGAAATGCATTTGTACTGGTTGTAGCGTTCGCATAAAAAGGAAAACAGTTTAAGTTTTTACAAGGTTGTTTTGAATTTGTCACGTTTACCCTGAGACTTAATACAACGTGTTAAAAAAAGAAAGAAATAAAAAGTAGTGTCAACCCTTATTAAACAACGTCAGTTCAGTATCTTAGGTATACAGTGTACTAGGGTTGACACTACTTTCGTAATTTCTTTTTTCGGATTATTTTGTAACACGTTGTATAATCTTACTAACTAGACAGCGGTTATTTAAGAAAGTTATTAGTTTGTGTTTAAAATATCTATAATAGTTAATTAATTATGCTTATACTTCGACTTTCAATTGTATCGAAATTCGGACTGCAAGTTTTTGAGAACTTTTAGAAAACTGTGTAACAGTAGATAGTACAAGAAGAGAGAAAATTGTTTTACCAACAAATCCAAATTAACCAACGACATTCAGATAACCGTTATCGCGAAACTGCATCACCATTCTAACGGTAATTGAGAAGGAAGTGGGTATAATCCTTGCAAGGCTGTTATGTTAATAAGCTTGCTATTATACTGCATAAACGTCGTAACTCTGGCTCATCCGCGAGAACAGCCGCGGGGTTTGAACCGTGGTCTAAAACAACAGCCGGGACGGTTGGCTGCACCTACCGTACTGGAGTGAAACACTTTATTGAAGAAAATGGCTCTGTATTAAGATGCATGTTTGAAAAATAATATATAATCTTAAAACATCACTACATAGTATAAAACAAAGTCGCTTTTTCTGTCCCTATATCGCTATGTATGCTTAAATCTTTAAAACTACGCAACGGATTTTGATGCGGTTTTTTTTAATAGATAGAGTGATTGAAGAGGAAGGTTTATATGTATAATACTTTAATCCGGAGCGAAGCGAGGGCGGGTCGCTAGTAAATTATAAATACTTCTAGTCTCTTATGTTCTTGACAGTAATTTCGATCGAGTCAAAAACAAATTGTTATATTGTCATTTTCTAGCAAATAAATATTATAATTCATTCACACTATATGGTGATGAATGTATTTATTTATTTGATGTAGGCATATCTTTATATTTTGAATATAGATATGTTTATTAATTATTGATACAATTAGTATAATCTATTATTATTTGTTAGTTGCCTCAGTCTTGGTCTGGTAAGATAAAAGAGTGGGATAAGTTCGCCATTGTACACGTTAATTTACGTAAATTTGTACGTATTTATTGTAATTGGTTTTATGTGCCATAAAGAGCTTACATAAATACAAACACTTAAGAGATTTATTCAGGTAACAGTGAAAACTAATTTCTAAATAAAATGGTTAGATCCGAATCACCATTAGCGCTGCGCCCGAGTGGCGCGCCTCTCCGCTCTCATCCGTCTCGCATGTACAGTCGACTACAAAGATATGAATCCACTTTACACCTTATTGCATTGTAACGTTTAATGGTGGTAGGACCCTGTGCAGGGTCCGTCCGGATCGCTACCACCATCTTATCCATTAACGTAACGCCAAGCAGCAGTGTTGTATTCCGGTGTGGGGATAAGATAACCGATGAAATAGCTTGCTTTGAGGCATTCCACCTTAATCCGCAGGGTTGACATCGCATTTAGCGTCTTAGGGTTGCAGTCTTGAGTTTAGTCTTGAGAATTCAAATGTCTCAGAGTCCACGTACCATCTGGTGGCCTGAGTGCTCGTGTGCCTTCTCCTTGCCAGAAATTATAAAATTATTATGTTTATTTTTTATACCTTTTTTTTTTACTTTTGTAAATATTGTAAAAAACTTAGCCTAATGAAAATTTAATAAACATCTAATTAGTAATAATAATGAGGTACTGTCCTAAAAGTTGTTTTGGCGAACAGTCTTATAGCGAGTCTCGACCAACACCTTAAGAGACTCTCGCTAGGTGGCTGGATCAAGGGCCAGATACAGAAAGCAGTACTCCTCGACACGTCACGTATTGTGAGGAGGTTCCTCTCTCTGCAGCCCTAACCACCGGTAGCTTGAGCCATGCCAAGCTGTTGGCGGCACCCGTAGTTGTTACTTCACAGTTCAAATTAAATATTTACTTAAACCTCCAGGAAAATAAAGACATTATCTGAATAAGGTACAAAAGTAGATAAATTTCTTTGTAGTCGACTGTACAGTCACCAGCAATGATTTGTTATACAACAATGCCCTTAAAAATATCTGACACGCTCTTATGCCTTCAGTAAAAAGACGTTTCAGATATTTTTGAGCCCAACGTTGGATAATGTATTATTGCTGGTGACTGTACTGGGTTCTTTCCCCGCCGCCCCGGGTGGCACTTTGTCTACACGCTAATACATTATCTTACTTAGTATCGGACGTGTTTCCTGCTCGTTGGGGGTGAGGGGGTTTATCAGCTCTAACTTCGTTTCACTCCTATCTCTAACTGCATTATACTAGTTTCTATTATTTGTCAAGACAATGTATACTAGGTTTTCTTCTTTAATTGTATTATAAAATAATTGTATGGTTTCATAAATAATTTGTCAAGAAATTATTGTTTCTTGCTGCGCTTCTTCTTAATTTTGTTATATATTTACTTATTTTTTGTTCCATTATACCCAATGTAAATAGGTTTTTCTTACTATCGGTGTCTGATTTTTTGAATTGTGGTCGACGGTGGTCTAAAAATAATTTTAGAGCTTACTAATTTTCCAAGTAACATCAATATGTTAACAATACCCATTATTTTGCTGCCTTTTGCTGAATTATTATTTTATCGTTATTTCTAAGGACGTGATAAGTAAATAAAGTCGGCAATAGGCAAGACCATGATAAGAACGTCACGATGATGAAGACTTACTGATATTTCTGTAACCACATTTTGTACTAACAGGCTAAGAGGTTTACTAGTGTATTAGTGACAGGTTGCAAGCCCATCGCCTAACAGTACTACAAGCCCTTATTCCCTTAGTCGCCTCTTACGACATCCACGGGAAGACATGGAGTGGCACTATACTAACACGGCAACCACACGGGGGATGGATATTTAAAAAATAAATTAATATCAGGGGACAATCTCACACAAATTGACCTAGTCCCAAACTAAGCTCTAGGCTTGTACTATGGGTACTAGACAACGATAAACATACTTATATATAGAGAAATAAATACTTAAATACATAGAAAACATCCAAGACTCAGGAACAAATATTCGCGCTCATCACACAAATATCTGCCCTTACCGGGATTTGAACCCAGGACCGCTGGCTTCGAAGGCAGGGTCACTCCCAACTAGGCCACCGTGTCGCGATGCTTAGGGAATTCCGTTTTTAAAAAGAAGTAATGTTCAACATTGTTTACTGACAAAAAGGAACTAAGGATCATTAACTGAAGAAAAATATATTTATACCAATTTATATATTCTTTTATGACAAGGCCATAAATCCGAATCCTAGTAAGTTATGCAATGTGTAATTAATGCTCCGCGAGCCGCATGCCGCGGTGGCGACACATGTTCTCAGTCGAACAAATCGCTAAGTCGCGTGCGTCTCCAATTTTATACTCCGGAACCAAACTGCCATATGTCCACGTGTATGAAAAGGCAATTCTAGAACACGAGGAGCTAGCAAAGAGCCTCAATTGCGTGTTACGTATTATGGACTTCAATCGGTTTGATTCCGATGTGGAATTCGTGCCTGGGATTGTTGCCTCGGCGAACTTTCGTTTGTTTCTATGCTCGATTTATTAACGCTTGTACAATACAATACAATACAAAAATTCTTAATTGAACACCACATACAAATACAGCATGAAAAGTAAAATACAAATAAAAAGTTACTAAGTGAGTCAATAGGCGGTCTTATCGCTAAGTAGAGATGTGTATATATCCATTATATTTAGCCATTGCCGTTTTAATTTTGTCTTCGGACAAGTCTAACGAAAAGCAAGCTTTGAAAAGCCATGCAGCATCAGGTCTGATGGTCAGGTCAGGTTCTCATAAAGCCTATGACACTTCTCGGGTGAAAACCAATCAAACGATACCCGGTATTTTAAAATCCGTCAAAACCTTTACCCTACAGGAGATCGCTAAGAAACATAGATATACATATACACCCGAAAACAATACCCTTATTTTAGGTCAGTCTGGTACAAACTCGATCGTATGAATCCGTAAGACCCATGAATCGTCTCTTGAATGCCTTAATTTATCCCTTAATTTTTCATAATTTAATTTGCCATTTTTTCAGAAATCGTAAACCTTTCAGGTAATTTTTACATGCCATCGTATAGAGCCCAATAGGTTAGGTAAGGTTTGTTTTATTACAATTCTGAATAGTTCACGATTTCAGAAAAAAATGGCTTATGGAAAATTAATATTATGGCACATAAAATTACCGTATGACATTCGGTATGACAACGTTTTATTTTGATTACTCACACTTCTTTTTCTAATTCAATTACCACATTTAACAACACCTCTTTGGTCAAATGGGCCATGTTTGGAACTTCTACGAGGTAGGATAGCTGGCAACACTAGCCAAGAAAACACGTACACCGAAACCTCTCTTACGTTTTTATATAATATAAAACTAAATAAGTTATAGTTCGAGTCTGTGATTGTGCAAAAGTAATCAACCAGTCTACTTACGTTGAAAGCACGCAAAAATACCATCCAAGTGGGCCGAAATTACAACCTCGCACAGCATGGTGAGGACAAATTCAACCGTTTATCATTTGAATTACTTATTTTGAACACAAACGACCACATAATTCTCGTTGTTCTTCTCGAAATCATAACGACGGCCGTACCCCGGACCGGCTGATTGGCCGCCATTTGACAACTGACCGACGCATGCGCAGCGCTGTCACTGCGGTGTTGCTACAACTAAGGGCGCGTTCAAAATAAATGATCGGGAATTTAATTGCTAGTCTAGTGCAGCATAAATAGTTGAGAATTATTTTCTTATAACAGAAGGTTAAAAAAAGAATTACTGAAGCACGGTAAATAATGGATTGCATTGCCTGTAAGACTTCTATTGCGAATAGTCTTGAGTTATTAAAATGCGTTTCGTGCAAAGACACTTTTCATTATATGTGTCTTAACATGACAACGGAAATTTATTTAAACAAAAAACAGGAACTTGAGCGCGCGTGGCGATGCCCGTCTTGCGCTAACATTACGTTACGGAGGAAAAATGATAGCACCCCTGTACGAAGACAGTTTGATACCAATACACTAGAGGATACAAATATGTCAGTAGATGACCTATTCCATGACGAAACACAGCAGAGCTTGTTAGGCGACACTATACATTCTCAGCAAAATGAAAGCCATCAACCTATTACTTTGGAACAAATCAGTAGATTGTTGGACTCAAAACTAGAAAAACATAACAACACTATTGTAAACAACCTTCAACACTTAATACAATCAGAAATAAAAACAGCAGTTGACAAAATACAGAACGATTTCACACAACAGAACAGTGAAATTCTATCTAAACATCAAGCTTTGACAAAACAATTACAAGAAACACGTATTTTAATAGAATCACTTGAAAGCGAAAATTTACACATCAAATCCGAATTACATGAGCTTAGAATACGTCTCAGCAATACGACTTGTCACCACAAAACAAATCCGGACAATAAGAAAAAAATTGTACTGTATGGTCTAGAGGAGATTTATGGTGAAACCGAAAGAGACTTGATTTACCGCATACATAATATGTTTAGCGAATTAATGAACATCGATATCGACGGGTTTATTGAATCGGTTAGGAGAATTGGAAGAAAAGGAAACCGTCGCCCACTCATTATTGAATTAATCAGTAAGCGAATGCAAAAATATGTAATAGAAAATACTTTCTGCTTCAAGAACACTGGATATGCAATATCGGAAGTACTGGATACTGAGATCCTTCAACAAAGGAAACATTTAAGAGAATGCCTCTATAATGCCAGACAAAATGGGAAATATGCAGTGATGCGTAATAATCGGCTGTTTATTAATGGAAAGGAATACATCCCGACGCCTCTATCTCAAAAACCACCATTGATAACGAAAGACTGCAGTACCTCAAAGAACCCTGATTCAGCAGCTCGAATAGAAAATACGAGTAGGATAGACAGTAGTGATACCGTTTGTAAGCATGTTAAATCTAGTAATGATCTTTTTCGAGCTTAAAAATGTTTTTGTTCTACATCAAAACATCAATGGTTTAGGAAACAAGGCAGATCTCCTAACCGTCCATTTACATGAATTAATCGACTCTCAAAAGTGCATAGATGTAATTTGTATCACGGAACACAACATAAAAGTAGGCGATGAAACGCAACTAGCTATTCCTAACTATAAGCTCGCAAGTCACTTTTCACGAGACAATAGAAATGGCGGATCTTGTATTCTTGTAAGAAATGTCCACATTTTCAAACCTATGCATGATATTGTAAACCTATCCACATCAAATATGGTTGAATGTTCGGCCATTGAATTGACGAATCATAACATTGTAGTAATTTGTATTTATAGGGTTCCCAAGTATGATTCCATAACCATGGCCATGTTTTTAAATAAACTAAGTTTAATTTTAGATAAAATATGTGTCACAGGTAAAAAAGTAATTATATGTGGCGATTTCAATATTGACATTTTAAAAAAAAATTAACATTCCATAGATTTTCAAAATTTACTTTTAAGCTACAATCTCATATTGGGGGTATCTGAACCGACGCGGTTAAATAGCAAAACATGCATCGACAACATTATATACAATGTACGAGGTGGCAAAACCGAGGTGATTGATTTTGCTATCTCAGATCACACAGCACAAATAATGAAATGCCCGGTCAAGAAAACCTGTCTTTTGCCTTATTGGTATGTCAAAAGAAGGGACTTGTGTAAAGAAAACATTGCAAAGTTTACTGAAATTTTACAAAATTTAAGTTTTAATTCCGTTTATATGTCCAATAACGCTAATGAAGCGTATAATAATTTCATTGAGATCTTCCTACTGTTCTATAACTTATGTTTTCCCTATGTTAGATCTAAAATGACTGCAAACAAAAAATCTATGTGGATTTCAAAAGACATAAAAAAATGTTGTAAAAAAAAGCGGCAGTTACTTTGGAAATGCAGATTCTCTTCTAGTGCAAATAGCAAAACGCATTTTAAGGAATATTCAAATCGTTTGAAAAAAATCATATCACTAACACAAAAGTCTCAAAATGAGTATTACATTAAAAACTCTGCAAATAAATCTAAAGCTACGTGGAATATTATCAATAATCCCAAAACAGTACATCCTAAGGAAAATATCACACAAATAACACATAACGGTAAAATAATAAAAGACCCTACGTTAATTGCTCGAGAATTTAATAATCATTTTATAGACCAAATTAAACCATTTAATAATTTGAAAAATAATACCAATAATTTAAGTGACATTTTTTCTAAAAAATATTCCCAAATTTATAATACATTAAAATATACTTCGCCCCGATCCTTATTTATGAATCCAACGATCCCTGATGACATCTTAACTATTATTTATTCACTTAATAACACCAATAGTACTGGATATGATGGAATATCAACTAAAATAACAAAAAAAGTCGCACTTATGATAGTAGCGCCTCTCAGCTACATTATAAACTTGTCAATTGAACAAGGCTTATTTCCTGAAAAACTGAAGGTAGCGATTGTACGGCCTCTATTTAAAAAAGGAGACAAAGAAAATATTGATAACTACAGACCAATCGCCCTTATACCCGTATTTTCTAAAATTTTTGAAAAAGTTATTTATAATAGTATAAATCAATATTTTGAAGCGAACAACTTATTTGCACAAGAACAAAAAGGATTCCGTAAGAATAAAACTATAAATATGCCTATTTTTGACCTTCTGCAAACAATAATGACTAACATGGATAAAAAACACTCGGTTTGCGCCCTTTACATGGATCTGACAAAGGCCTTTGACTATGTTGATCACAATATTCTAATGCACAAGTTATATAATTACGGGATACGCGGCAATATATATGATCTTTTAAAATCTTATTTGATTGGCCGAAAACAAATGGTTCAAATCAATCAAATATCTTTTAAAATGAAAAGTGAAGTCACTCTTTCATCAGAGCTCAGGGAAATAAATTACGGAGTACCGCAAGGGAGCGTACTGGGGCCACTTTTGTTTATTATTTATATTAATGATCTACTTTGGGCAATTGCACACCCCATGGTTATTTTTGCTGATGACAGCACAGTTTTATTAACAGAAGAAAACCTACAAAAAAGCTACGGAAATATAAATGACACATTAAAATTAATAATTGAATGGCTTAATCACAATAATTTACGAATAAATTTAGATAAAACTAAAATTATGAATTTCTACCAGAGGATTAATAAAATGAATAATTTAACTGTAACTTTCGAGGGACATAAAATTGAAGAAACTGACAATACAAAATTTTTAGGATTAACTTTAGATAATAAGATGACATGGAAGAACCAAATTGACATCGTATGTAAAAAATTAAATAGCTTTTCGTATGCATTATACAACTTGAACAAAGTAGTAAGTCAACCTACTGTACTCACCGCCTACCACGCCTATGTAACTTCCACACTAAGATACGGAATCATGTTCTGGGGAAATTCCACTGACCGAGAATTGGTGTTCAAGGATCAGAAAAAGTGCATTAGGTCTGTTTGTAGCCTAAAACTAACAGAATCATGTAAACCGTATTTTATAAAATTAAAAATATTTACTCTGCCCTCTTTATATATTTATGAGACAGTTATGTATGTAAAATGTAACACACCTGTTCCCTGTTTTTAAAAGTATACGCCAGCAACATAAAATTTAATTTTAAGCCAATAAAAACGGCCATACTTTCTAAGAGTGTATTTGGAATGGCACCAAAAATTTATAATAAGTTACCGGAATATATTAGAAAATCTGATATGCCGGAATTCAAAAAACTCTTATTGGATTTTTTAACAGACAGTGCGTTTTATTCCGTACTTGAGTATTTTAATTTGTAATAATAGCGTGTAGAAATACTAATATAATGTACCTACCTACCTAGGTAATGCATGTTGCATGCTATCCCTCACAATTTTGTATGCCTACTGGCCAGACATAGTGATACTACCAATTATAACTATTTTGTACCATTTCACACCTATGTTTTACAAATAAATAAATTTGATTTGATTTGATTTGATTTGAGAACCTTGCACACATACCCACATACTACATAAGAGAATATTAAGACAGCATTCAGGTAAAAAGGTCTGCGTAAAAGTTACATTAACGGCAACAAATCACTGCAGCCATCGACGGATAATCCATTACGTCCCGCTCTCCGGCCTTGCTTCATCATCGCTCTACTATTACTTATACTCGCACACCTCACCGAACGCATCAGACAGAACACATCTCTATATCAAGCGCGGAATTTTCGCAAAGGTCCCAACCTAATCGCTTTCGACCTGCATAAAAGGAACGGGCCCTAGCCAAGATGAAAACGTTACAACGTTTCTAATTTCTATCGCTCAAAAGAGATGACAGGTTGACCACGTGGTTTATCGAAACGCACGATAATGTCATCTTATAAATTTTTAACGATAGAAAAGAAAAACGTTGGTAGTGTTTGCATTTAGTGGTGGTAGGTCCCTGTGAAGGGTCCGTCCGGATCGCTACCACCATCTTATCCATTAACCACCCGCCAAGCAACAGTGTTCGCATTGTTGTGTTCCGGTGTGGGGATAAGACAACCGGTGAAATTACTAGCATAGAGGCATTCCATCTTAGTCCTCAGGGTTGGCGACGCATTTGAGGTCTTAGGATTGTAGTCTTGAGAATTCAAATGTCTATGGGTCTCAGATTCCACTTATCATCAGGTGGTCTGAGTGCTTAGCATAAAAAAAAACTTGGCTAGGGCCCCAGACGTTGTGATGGTTAATTTAGTTTTTATTGTGCTTTCTCAAGCTTATGGATGGCTATTAAAGCTAACTGCAAACAGCAAGTTAAATACGATGTAATTGAAAAAAAAACTACGTCGTTAGGTTATTCCACACTTCTGGGGCCCCGATTCTTTTTCTACGTATTGTCAAAGTTATGATAGCTCTTATTTTCTTAGCCTCTGTTCTACTGGCTAAAACTATATCTTTAACATGTTATCGTTTTTCAACGTTTCGATATCTCTTACTTACTTGACAGTAATGGCGGCAGAGTTAAAAACACTAGCATAACACGTTAAAGGCAATGTTGCTTTACCCAGTAGAATAGACGCCCAGCTAATGGTGGTTAAGTCGAAAACAATGCTATTGCAATAGGGGATAAGTCACAAACAGATGACAGCACTGAAATTCTTACAACACAAGAACCGTGTCACTCCGTGCAGCGAGTATTTTAAGTGATTCTTCGCCATAGCACGGCAAATCCAGTTCTACTTCAACTAAAAATCTCTCTTAATTAAGTAATTATCTAAGTCTGCGTTAAACATACACTTTTTTTTTTATTATAATAGAATCCATGATTTAGACTGACTAGTTTGTTAGCATGCCGATTCAAATGTCATGGTTGCATATTATACTACCACACCCCGTGTGTTAATTACCGTTCGAAATAACATAAAGTATAAAATTACAAGTTACATAAAACAATTGTAAAATCACTACTATGCTCTCACTAAGGATCGATATGTTTTTTTTTGCGGTAAAATGCGAGCATTTCGTTCCGTACCCTTTTCGGGTTAATTTCAGAGTAGCTGCAGGATTACTCAGTACGAGAAGTAACAAGATAGTTGTTATTTCGTTGAGGAAATTAACCAAAATGTTTTATTACGCGACCTTTTTAGACCCAATTACACGCAGCCTGATTTATTCCGAACGCAGCTGCAGACCCGGTTCTATTGAACAAGTTTGACAACCCTGGTGATTGATCGACACCCTCGGTCAACACGTCGCAGCGGCGATCGCGTTTTGTTTTCAAAAGCCAAAGGGAATGTTGAATTGGTTGGATGACAAATCCGATTTGTGGTCGCGTCAATCTGGTTTAGCTCCAGGGTTTTGTTTGATGTATTGCTTTGGTTAAATTGGTAAAATAATTTTAAACTGAATATTTATATGGATACAAATTTAAATCAACCACAATTAAATATAGTTCAAAGTAGGTACGACATTTACAAAGAGGAATTTTTATTGAAATTTTTATATTTGCATCTTAAAATAGTTCAGTTTGAATGTGAAATAACTTCTATTTTACAAGAAAACAGACAAAGTTTTTATTAAACTTGCGCGTAAATTGCTTACGATGCAACTGAGGGCAATGCCAGAGTGCAATCTATTATATGGCTCTTTATACGAGTGCATTTATGTAGTTCGCCTTCTTACCCTGTCGTTTTAAGTAAAGGCAGAAATCAGATGTCACTTGAGTCATGCAATTTACTCCAAGGAAAGACTAATAGCAAAAGAAAGTAGCGTTTTGGATGAAAAGGAAGGCAAAATCTATTTAGCAATGAAATAGACAGTCGCGTTCTCTAAAAGACCTTTGCAACACTGACTCTAGAATATTTTGTATAATTACCCCTGTTACTAATATATCCAAATAGGCAGGTTTCCTCAAGATGTTTTTGTTTACCATAAGAACATCGGGTGACGTAAATTAGTTGGAAAAAGTCATTGTCTCATGGCAACCGCTGGGGTTCGAATAAGGTTCCTTGCGATCACGAGTTGGCAACCTGAGCCACTACGCCACCGAAGCTCCAAGCGTAACTTAGAGGCTTTCACACACATGAAGGAAATACTTTGCACGTTTTATGAATCATCTTCACAGAGTATAAACAAGGTCAATTCGCACCCTCTGTCCACCTGACCAATTTGATTCCTATACCACTGTGGACTATTTCAACGTGACGTTGTAAGCCAAATCACAAAAAGTCTCTTATGCTTTGGTTGGCAACTTCAGTTTAAAAAAGTAGTGGCCTAGGAATCAAATAGTTTGACTGTACGCTTCGATCTTTCAAACTGCGCAACGGATTTGAATGTGGTTTTCATCAGTAGAGTGTTTCAATAGAAAGGTTTGTATGTGTAATAAATTCTGGATTATGTACGGGTGTTACAGAACACTCACAAAGTCGCTTAGTACGTGTAAATATGTCTATTTTAGCGTCATTTGTGTGGCGACACATCTATCACAGCCCCGGCATTGAAACGAGTGCGGAGATGGGAGTAACCTCATTAGACGCGCCCCAGGGGGTCCGAGGTTCTATTTTTGTTGACTCAGGGAAGTTGCTCAGCCGATTAGAGACTTTGTTTGTTGTTGGAGTTAGCCGGGTTAGATTCGGTTTGATGTTTATGCTATGACAGCGTTATAATGGTTGATTGTTTTGAGCGAAAATAACAATTATTTTGCGTAAATACTAGCATTGAGGTCGGATAGGTAGCGTCCTCGTCCTCAGGGTAGGCAACGCATTCGTGCTCTCAGGATTGCAGTCTTGAGATAGTAGTCTTGAGGATGGAAATGTGTTTGGGTCACAGATCCCACTTACCATCAGGTGGCCTGTGTGGTTGCTTGCCTCCTTCTTCTTGCCAAAATAAAGTATGAGATTACCAGTTTCATAAAATTACTGACAGTGTTGGATATTGACTAGCTTCTTTGAAAAATATAGAATTGTTTTATAGAATTTGTGAAAAGAAATTCGATGAAATAGTACAATTGCTAATAAATAAATAAATAAATTGATGAAATACCAATTCCAATACTATACCTGTACGAGTATCTTTATTTCTGTTACTAACATGTTAACTCTTATTTTAACTTATACATTTAGTTTTATCGTTTGAAACCTTTATTTCATACTGTGTCCTGTCGTATTGTATTTCTCGTTAAACAAAACTCAAGCATCGTTGTTATCTTCGACCATCATTCCCAACATATCTCGGTCAATGGCCGCCAACGCATCTGCGATTTATCTTCTGGTGCTGCAAGTTTCCACTCTGGTGATCACGTTCCGTTAATTGGCTCACTGGTTCGTTTGCCGCTGGCATAAAAAAACGTCGTCCATGTCACTCGTCATTCCCTGCCAACATAAAGCCGCCGCACACGGGTGACGGCGGCGGGACGCAAAACGCAGCGGCTGTCACTGACTCTGACAGTCACATTTGTCCGCTCGAGTGTGACTTGCAGGTTGTACCCAATAATTGGATTTCGTTGTATTTTGCTGCAGTTTTGATAATTTGGTCGATGTGTTGATCGTTTTATTTTTTGCCTAGTTTTGACGGCCTAGTTGTTAGTGACCCTGCCTACGAAGCTAGTGGTGCCGGGTTCAAATCCCGGTGAGGACAGATATTTGTGTTGTTCCTGAGTCTCGGATATTTCTTTGTATTTAAGTATATATTTCTCTATGTAAGAAAATTTATCGTGGTCTAGTACACATAGTCTAAAGGACTAGGTCAATTTGTGTCACAACGTCCCGTTTTTTTTTTAACTAAGTGTAGCGATAGGGAAAAAGTACGTATGCTTGTTATAATTATGTTACCAGGTTATTTTATTTCTCTTAATATGGTCATAAAATAAAACTATGTTTACACTTAAGTTTGAAATCCCACAGTAAGTCGAGGATGCGCTTTACGACGCCGCGGGTCGGATAGCGGCGGAAACCGTAAAATTGTGATTGGTTGCTTTATTTTTAATGGTTCACGTCTTACTTTAATGTAATATTGCTGCTATACACAAGAAAGACATAGCAGTGTAGCCTGCAAACTGATAAGTTGGCATTGGGAATATGGCTCTAATATCGTCAAGATAAGAGGTCCTTCCTGACAGTAGTCATTCCAGCGCAATCCAACCAAGCCTCTAAAAAAAAATAAGGTTATAATATATTCCCCTTATATACATACCAGCTTTTTTTTTAAATTGATAAACTTATATGTTACATAGCAGATTATACATGTAATTAAGGTAGATAAAGCAAGTGTAATTAACCTCTTCAGAAAGTTAGTAATGATTTCAGGAACACAAGTGTTATCTTTACTTCGGTGTTGCTCAAACAGTCTACAGAACGCGTTTTGTGTGTTCATAATCCGGAACTGGTGTGTAAATCAGCGTGGAATAAATTAGGGTACCGTTCCATTGAAAATAATTTGAAATACCACGGCATTAACATAGCTCTTAAACCCAATATTTATTTTACCGACTAACAGATACTCGTAACCACAATACTCCAAATGTATTCCACGCCGCGCGAGTAAATATTGATTCCGCTGCAATATGCAGCCATTACCGTATTTCTGTATAAAAACCCGCCACAACAAGCTCTTCAAATAATATTTACGTCCGCCACTACAGCCCCGGAGGGACCAAGTCTCTTCCAGTTTGTGGCTCAGTGCGTCTCTTTAAAACAAGTATGCAATTCATGTAGTGAAAAAGTTCATACGCCATTTGCAGGACGGACAGCATTTGTATACGCATAGAGAAGGCAAACGTATACACAGATCACCTAGTCTAGTGGACTCAGAGTTTCAAGTCAGTAGAATTAACTTGAGTAACTTTCTCTAGACTACCTTCCCCACACCTGAACTTTACCCAAAAGAATATTAAACTTAATTGTCCTGTCTCGACACGCCCGCTTATTAAAATTGTAGGACCTACTCACCTCAACTGCATTGTATCTTGTATTTTTAATGTTGTAATTTAAGATAATGCCAGACGTTACGATGCTAATATAAAATGTATAACAGTCGTCCAACGAAGTCTTTTCAATCCTATAACGTACTCTTCTTTTTGTGTTTTTTGGATTGTGATACTTTTTTACTTCCACTCTCGTCACACAAAGAAACATAAAAAAAAACCGGGCAAGAGCATGTCGGACCATGCTCAGTGTAGGGTTTCGAAGCAGTTAAGTACTAGGCACAAACGTAAAAAAAAACAATTAATAACTATTTTTCTATTTAAAGTCAATTGGTGCAGGCTTAGATGATTTTAGTAGGTATAAACACTTTAATCGCCTGTATCTCAAGAACCAATGATGTCTATGTAATCGTAATAGTTTTCCTTTAAAATTGGTTGTATGCTCTTTCATTTAAGTTTTTTTCAGTTTTTTAGTATTTGTAGTTTTGGCTGTAGGGGGGGACGGGACACTTGAGTCTAACAAAATGTAGCGCTTTAAAGCTTAATATTTCATAAACGGATTACTTAATCGAAAAACTGTTTGCACAAACCCGTAATATTTTTGAAAGACCTATCCAACGATACCCCACACTATAGGGCAGACGAGAAAAAAAATGCATCCCCACGTTACGTGTAGGGGAGGTACCCTAAAAAAAACATTTTTTTACTTTTTATTGTACCACTTTGTTAACGTAACTAATATGCATATTCATGCCAAATTGCAGTTTTCTAGTATTAATAGTCTTTGCGCTAGGCTGCGGACGGACGGACGGACATGGCGAAACTATAAGGGTTCCTAGTTTGACTATGGAACCCTAACAATGCCGGATTAATTCGAAATAAGCCCGTAGTAATGTTAGTAATATACATTTGTAAGTAATAAAATGATATATAGGTAACGTGCGCTTTGTGACGGGACAAAGGAGCAACGCGCGGCGCCCGCCGGAAACAACGGGGATGCTCCGCGAAATAGGTTTTAATGCTTTTGTAACGCTGGGTGGTAAATATTTCATTATACATATTGTTTAATTTTTAAAGTAAAAACAATGGCCAATTGTCTACCTGTGGAATTGAATATTGTTATTGTATCAATTTATTGTTATTCCTTAATAAGTTCTGGACATTTTTATCATAATTTATGTGTTATTGTAATTAAATTTAATCTTAAAAACTGGTAGGTAGTATGATCATATTATTATTTTTACCTTTTTTGTGATGATGTGTGTAATAATAAAATAATGTTAATAGATAATTAGTACTTTAGCTTCAAGTATGTTATGTAGTGGTGCCCTTGCAGGGTGTCCATGTGGAGCTAACTAATTTAAGACAACAACACCTGGCTGAAATGTATATGTGCCATGCCATAACGTGACAACAATGAATAAATGAATGAATGAATAGCGTTTCTTTGTCTTGTTCAACTATTAATCCAAGAAGCATAATGATTATTGTGTATGTGCGCGGGCACTTTTACAAGTCGTGTGTCTACCAGCGTTTCTCCAGAGGAGACCACTGACCACCGAATGTAAGAAACTCGACAGTTGGTTATTTTACAAACGTACTTCTTATTATTTACAATGATTATATTTACTAAAGCAGTATGAAGGTCTTTTTATTTGGTCTTTGGTTTAGTCCTAGAATTTTCGTGTTAGGTAGTCTTCGACAGACTTTTTGATACATAAACACAGATTGGGTTAAATAACGAAAACCCTCTACATACTCAGTCATCAAATGATTATTTTATTCTTTACGATTTAGACATAGTATAACCTAGAAGAAGAGATTTACCACTGAACGTGTAAAGTCATTATTAATGAACAAAAACTAACATATAAAAAAACCCCGGCTGCAATAAAAATGACAACTGAAAAGCGAAAAGAATATTTATAATCTATAGAACTTTTAAGGACAATGTAATTATATACTTAACTTGAAAATTGGAAAAGGTGTTCCACACGTGGACTAGCTACCAGTGCATTTATTTTTCAAGAAATACGTTTTGTAATTCATTAATTGTCCCCGCTTGTAATACGGCGGGGTAAATAATCGGGTAATTAAACTTTGGCTTAAATATAGCACCGATAAAACTACAACGCTATTTAATCACCATATGCGTCATTTATGAGATAATAATCCGGGCGAACTAATAATGAAACGTTTCGAGTGTAGAGTTTCCTTTACAAAATAAATTTTATTAAACCAATATTTTGATATCGGACTCCAGTTTTTGTTGTGACGCGTTCAGCGGAGCGGCGCCGCTGATGGAACCCAATTAGCGGTGCCACTGTCGCGTGAACGCTGCGCAGGGTCGGTGTGGCGACGCCTTTGTGAGATATGATGCGCTAGCAACTGTGAAGTACTTCAAATTGAAGCTCTAATTTAAATTGAGTGCGGGCGGCACGAGCCCAATTTTTGTTAAGCTTTAAGTCATAATGATGATAAATTTAAAGCTCAAACTAAGCTGTAAGCTTGGACTATGGGTTATTGGGCATTATATTTAGCTGCATACTAGTGCTTTGTCAATTAAATGTTATATTTGAACTGCTGCACTTTTCTCTCAAAAGCATTAAAGTGACAAGGCGCCAAAACGTGCAGCTACTTAACATGGCAGCGATTAACATATGACATCGTATTGTGTCATATAAGTTCTTTATCGTATTATCTTTCGTATAATGTATAAATAAAGCTAACTGAGAAAACAAGATCAATACGAACTTTTCCGATCATAAAGGATGTATGTTTTTTCACTATATCTGAACTTGAATAATTACATTACAATACAATACAATATTCTTTATTGAACACCATATACAAATACAGCATGAAAAGTAAAATACAAACAAAAACTTACAAAGTGAGTCAATAGGACCTTATTGCTAAGTAGTGATCTCTTCCAGACAACCTTAGAAAGAAGAGAAGTTACAAAGAAACAGAAATAAATTGGTAGGCGGTGCAAACTAAACTAACAAAAAGAATATAAAAAATAGTAAGTAAAAAAAAAACATCCAAAAGACATATACTTATATAAATATATTCATATATAAACTTAAATAGAAAAAAACAAAGTAAACATAAATAAATAAATAAATATATGATACTGCGAAAAGGAAGGAAGCTCGCTAAGGGAGAGATAGCAGGTGCGCTTTCAAGAGATTAATTAATATTTTCTCTTAAGACGAGTCGAACCCGGGACCGCTGGCTTATTAGGTAGGGTCTCTAGTTCATTACCAACTAAGCTAAACGCGTCGTTGCATATATCTTTATACAAGAAAATATACTTAAAATAAAATCAAACTTTTACATACATACATATCATTACGCCTTCATTCCCAGAGTGGGGTAGGCAGAGCTACAGAAATACCAACAACTCTAAAAAGACTTGTTAATAATTCTGTAAACACATTTTGCACAATCAGGCCAAGAAGTTCACTAGTGACAGGTTGCAAGCCCATCGCCCAATAGTTCTACAAGCACTTATTCCCTTACCCTTACTTACGATTATAAACGTGGAATAACAGTGGGGTAGCTTATTCCATGTTTTGTCCTTATCTGTAATTCGAGGTGACATTAGCATCTGACAGAAAGTGACAAAGCATGGCATAAGCTACCCCACGGCTATTCCACGTTTATAACTAGGGTTAGTTGCCTTTGTACCCCCGTGTGGTTGCCGGGTTGGAATAGTGCCACTCCATGTCTTCCCGTGGATGTCGTAACCAAATTGTTGTACCTTAATAAAGCATTCCAGTCCTTTGATGCATACCAGTGCGTCACATAATCCTAATCTGAAATGGTATCGTCGTGTGTGGTGTGTGCGCTGTGCGCGGCCAATATTTGCGGAGCGTGCCGTCCGCGCCCGCGCCGGGATGATCTGGGGGGCGGGGGTTTGCGGCCAGTTGATAGATAGGGATTGACTTTAATACCGAGATTAGAGATACACTTCAGTTAAAGAGCGAGACAAGTATCAAAGGGAAGTCTATACTCTTACGTCGTTGTCATGGTTTATATGATAAAGTATAAATAAAAGTTAATTAGGTGTCTCAAAACAATATTGTACACGTATTTGACGCATTGTATTGGCAACGTTACAATAGTATGTACGTATGTAAACACTTTATTGTATAAACAAGAGATAATAATTATAAAACAAAAATATAGCAGGCATGTATAGAGGCGAACTTATATAATTTAAGAGATCTCTTTCACTTAATCTTTGCGCGATTGACAAACAATTAAAGACCACAAATAGCCAAATAAGTACAACACTAAAGGAAATTATGGTATATGTACTGTACCCAAATTGAAATTGCTGTGAAAATCAATTAATGTATAGATAGATAACAAATGTATAGGAAAAAGTTTAGTCTTTAAAGAATCTACAGACTGACTGCCTAATGTCAGTAATAGTTATTTTTTTACTTGACAATAATAGCAACCGAGTTAAATACAATACGATAATATTTCAAAGGCAATATTTTTAACCCAGTAAAAAAGAGTTCCTGATAGTTGATTAATTCCACAGATAATTTACTAGTTAGGTAGTTAGTTATAAGTACTAGTGCACAGTTAAAACAAATAAAATTAGAAACATAAAAGGGAAGTTAGGTTTTTCGGGCCATAGCATACACTAGGGATTTTAAAAATGCAACCCCTAAAATGTTAAAAGATACATCAAAAATGAGTGAAAAATTCTGAAACAACATCAGCAGTCTAAACCAATCGACCAGTATAAGGATACTACTAGGATATAATTACTATACACGCCCTAATGTACCTACTAACACGTTTAATCCGTACACGCGATCTTATGTAACCAAAACTGAATTACCGTTGGGTGCATCAAAACAATGTCATTACTCGTCACTCCCGCGTCATTACCGCACACAATGGCGACGTCATCCTAGTCATCGAGGTGACGTCGGCGGGGCATGTGCACAGCTGATTGTGAAATTGCATCAGTGCATCCGAGCGTGCCCGCTGTGATTTGTTGCCAATTAATATACTGATGAGCTCATTACGATACCTACTGACGAGGCTGGCCATTAATTATTGGAGGAAATTAAACTTGGTTATTAAATATTAATCGAGTATTACATTGGACATTTCATATTACCTTGGACAGAAAAACGGATGTATAGGGCCGCTGTCTATCTGTGACGTCGCTGCGCCATATACACATACAAGATGTCTAGAGATCAAACATGTCTCATAATGTAGGGATATGTTAGATCCTGACACCCGTATTTATAGACAAGAGAAGTATTTACAATACAATACAAATACTCTTTATTGAACACCAAAAATTAAAAAATAAAACAGAACACGGAACAGCACATTTAAATCATAGGTATACAACAGGCGGTCTTACCGCTAAATAGCGATTTCTTCCAGACAACCTTGTAAGAGAAATAACTGAGGAGACAAATTTATGGTAGGTGGTGTAAACTAATTAGTTTAGAACTCAAACTAAACAACTACAAGAAACAAAAAAAATATTTCAATTTCTATTAAGTGAGCAGTAATGTCAAATGTAATACTAAAATCGTTTCTTAAGTCATTACTTTTGCTTAACTAATTACTTTTCGTGTATATACGGGTGTTAAACATTTTGGATATCTGTTAAATGTGCAACTTGGAATGTATAATTCTTATAAATCACACGTCGTGAGTATCTGTCTGTCTGTTATGTTGCGGTCAACAAAGATTACGGTTTTACGGTTTTGTAAAATTGTAAGAAGTGTCGGCGCTTTTGGTTTCATTTATTTTGATGATTTCCGGGGAAATAATGATTAAAGAGTTTATGAAAATTAAAATGTTCACCCAGACTTCAACTTTTTGGTGTCTACTAGCAGTTTCCAAAGACCAGTGGTTAACCTTTTGAATGCCAAAGTTGGCAAATCACACCAAACGTCGGCAATGTGTATCAAACGTCATTGATCAAAGACTGCGGCGTCTGAGAAACGTCATATTACTTTGCTGTTTGGCGTTCAAAAAGGTAAAAAGAAGCTACGCAAGAAACTTAACAGCCAAGTCTTTTTGTCATAATATCACAATGATGTAATTTAAGTAAGCTGTGGGGCTAGACAAGGTGTATTCGACACTCGCTAGCGATTATGTTTCGATTGAAAAATATATGGAATTGACGTAAGTGTCACGTTACTATCTCGCTGGCTTACGTAACATAACGATTGTCGAATGCAACTTGTCTAGCACCACTGGATTTACTAAAAATGATTATATGAAATACAAAACAAGCAATGAAAATTTTACGCGAACTCTCGGGGACAATTAGTTACCAAAATACTTGAAAAACTTATGCCCATTTTCATAAATTTCAATACGAAGCTTGCGTAATTAAATATTATCAACAATGAAATGGGAAATGTATTTGCATGTAAATATACGCGTACATAATATATTAACGCGTGTCACGTCGCCGCCGCTATGACGCGGCAATACAATGGAAACATTCTGTGGAGTTGATGATGTGATGTTAGTTGCCAAATAGTTGTAAAGGGACAGGAATATCCACTAAAGGATTAACATTAAGTATATTTAATCTCGAAGATAGGGCAGAGCGTACAGTTAACTAATTTTAAGCTCGAAAAAGGCAAACAAGGTAAAACAATAGCCGCCATTACTGCCGAGTAAATAAGAGTAATCATAACGTTGACAACACGATAACGTGTCAAAAGCTATATTATCTTACCTAAAAGAACACGGCCCCTTTAGGCCGATATTCGTTTGTTTAGATACTTTCGTCTGGATGTTACAACGCTGACCACCGTGGCCCTCTGACTTGTATCACCCCTTTCTCCCCTTCTGTTAACATAATTTTGATATGGTAATTAATATCTATTCAAAACGAACCCACAATATTCAAAACTGGGCTACACCCTATACGTGCTTAAAGAATCCGCAGCGCGCGAAGGGTTGAGCACGTCGGGACAGCGCGCTAATGAAACCCCTCACGGGTTAAAGTTGAGCACGCCTTAACAGTGCTTAATTGCGGGTAAGCGGGAATCAGAGCTTAACTGGCCGTTGTTTCCATGGTCTTGGTGTTTTTAATCTCTTTTAGTGTTTTTCTTTTTTTAATTGAAATAATGCGTCTAAATTGAAAAAAATGCTCCACATTTCCCAAAAAAAATGTGCATAGGACTCGTGCGGTGCGCTATCTTGCTCTCCCTCTTCCCAACTGGACTATTATAGCGTCAAATACCACTGTCCCTTCGTATATCTAAATCTTAGCTCAATCAGCAAACATACTTGCACGCACACACAACAAATAAAAACACACATACACACACACACACACACACTCACTCATCTCGTCTCGTCTGGCCCTACTGAAAATCGGCGTCACATTATCACCATGTCTTGTGACACAAGCTGAGTAGAGACCATTTTGGACACCATTGTAAATAGTTAGATGTAAGTTATTGTTATTACTGTTTTATATTTGAAATTTTCACTGTTTAATTCAAACTGCCATATGTCATTTTATGTAAATGTGTGTCCAAATAAATAATTCTTATTCTTATTATTTTTATTTAAATATAAATATTATGCGGTATAAACAGTATTGCGATCGATTTAGCCAAGTCTATGTTTAAGGTAGCGATATTACTCTCCTTCGAATGCTGGAAACAGCTTATATCATTTTCCACAAACACACTGTAGGTACTTCATTATCCAGACTCCCGCTGTGACCAATAAACAGTTGTTACGTGATTCGGCCATGCGTCGGGCCGGGCGTGTAATGACCAATCAGTGACTACTAGCGTTCATAACAGCCAATGACGTTCATTTGGAACAAATAAACGCTGCGTGCCGTTTGTTTCATATATATGTGATGCAATGCCCGATGTTACTTGTGTTTAATTCTTGATGATTAAGTAGTTCAGACAAAAAGTTTTTTTTATTTATTTTACCGACGATGATGAGTAATGGGCGGACGACGGATGCAAATTACGTCAAAATCATGTCAAACGCTATAAGTAACATGGATATGACTACAATGAAATAAATATCACGCGACAATGTCACACAAATTGATCTAGTCCCAAACTAAGCTCTAGGCTTGTACTATGGGTACTAGACAACGATAAACTTACTTATATAGAGAAATACATGCTCAAATATATAGAAAACATCCAAGACTCAGGAATACTCCTGCTCATCACACAAATATCTCCCCGTACGGGATTGGAACCCAAGACCCCCTAGCTTCGAGTCAATTGGGATAAAAAAGAGGACATAATTGCAAAAAAGTTTAGTAAATTTATTGTTGTATTAAATAATCATATTTTTTCAATATAATATATTATTTTCAGTCCATTTTTTATGGTTTATTTATTTATCCACTTATATAGGAAAAACTTACACTTACTGATATAATTATGTATAACTAAAACTGCGTATATTTTTATGTATAAATATTACTCGAAATTTAATAAAAGTCTTATCCATCTTATGCTTTCGTCACCATAATGCATCCATCGTCCTCTCTTTGGTAATGTGGCCTGTAATTACTAGGTTCCGCACCGGTAAAGCGTGCACGTTTATCTGTAAGGATGCTGTGGAAACGCAGTGTTTATTTGTGCATCGTGTCGTTGCAACGAGACGCAGTTATGGGTTAGAGCGAGCTCGATGTACTTCTATCCGTTCACTCCTGATATACAATGATTTCAAAATACCCTACTAGTCTCATTACCACATTCCCAAAAGGCCAACTCCGAAATACTAGGTGAGGATAATCGACAATATCTGACATAAAAATGTTAAGTTTTGGGATTCCGGTATATAGGCAACTAGCGATCAGCCCTCGCTTTGCTCTGGGTTAAAGTCTTATAAACCTTCCTCTTGAATCACTTTACCTAATACAAAACCGGGCAAGAGTATGTCGGACCATGCTCAGTGTTCCGAAGCCGTTAAGTACTTACTACAAACACAAAAATCAACAAATAATAACTAATTTTCTATTCAAAGTCATTTGGTGCCGTCTTAGATCATTTTAGTAGTTGTAAACACTTTAATCGCCTGTATCTCAAGAACCAATGATGTCTACTTCGTCGTGATAGTTTTCCTTTTAAATTCGTTATATATGTGCTTTCATTTAAGTTTTTTTTTCAGATTTTTAGTATTTGTAGTTAATATTTTTGAAAGACATATCGTTCCGTGTAGTCAGGCGAATGGATAGGAAGCTCATGATCAGAGAGCGGAATCCTACTGGCAAAAATATAAATGTTCTATCCCTATGACATTTATATTTTTGCCATGAGGATTCCGCTCTCTGATCATGAGCTTCCTATCCATTCGCCTGACTTGGTGGTTGGTGGTCTAATGTGAACGCGACCACATAGAATCCATGTTGTGTCGAAATCAGAGAAGCTTGCTCTAAATGCATTAAAACCCTGCGATCGCTGTCGGCGCGGTACCGCCGTATTACCGCTACCCGGTACCGAGGTGCGGTAATACCGCGTTGATTTCCCCCGGGCCGCAGTACGTTTTTCCGCCTGATTATTTTCACGCGTTGAGATTGAGCCATTGGTTACTCGGGTAAGTTAATATCGTTGATGTTTAAAGAAATGCAGCTTTCAATTCTCTGTTTTTGCTAAACTTTATACAAATGGTGGGTATGTATATATTATGTTTGTATTATACTTATTTATCTATGTATTTTAATTTTATGTATACCGGGCCTGTAATAGCAGCAATAAACTGAGGGATCGTTTCCACACCACAAACGTAACAACATTTATTCTACAACTTTTGAAAATAACTTATTGTTAACCAAATATTAATGAATATAGATTTTCCAAGCAAGCAATGTATTGCGAAAATTTTCAACTAGACTATTGGATGGAGTACATTTGTCATTTGTTGTTTGTTCGAAAAAATCCCAAATATTAAATTACATATTTTTTTTAAAGTCGTAGATCAAATGTTGCTACGTTTATAGAGTAGAAACGATCCCTCAATTTATTGCTCCTATTACAGGCCACACCCCGTATGTATTATTGCATGTACTATTTATTTACTTATAGTTACTATATATATTTTTTAATTATCTGTGTCATTAAGAGTATTTGTTTTCGTATTTATTATTAGTGTAATTGTCACTAAAATTTTATTTTTGTTGGAGCCTTCTCAGCATCAACCTTATTTTGTTTCTGTTTGGCCCATTGGTTGACTGGTAGAGAATGCCTTTAGGCATTAAGTCCGCCATTTGTACCTTCTGTGTGTATTGTGTTATAAAGTTTAAATAAATAAATACGATACAAAACCTTTAATTTAGTTAATGAGGCCCATATGTAGAACTAACTTACAGGCTAACATACAAAGCTGAATCTACAAACCTAACTTCAAAGTAACACAGTCATCAAATATTGTACTTACTTTCGGGATGTAAGCTAGTCGGCGGCCACGGAATCGCTGAAATATGTATAAAGAATAAAATAATAAATAACATGTATTCATTAAAACATTACACTTCTAAACAAAATAGACTAATCCCTGGAAAACACGGTATAGCCAAAGTGATGTACAGTCAACAGCTAAAGTAGCTGATCATTTAAGTACTTTGTCTCACTAACGTAACAATACTGCGAAGGTTGGCATGTGGCAAAGTAGTCAAAGTGACATGGTACTAAAAGGATCATATACTTTTGCTGTTGACTGTATCAGATCCAGATGACTCAGATTACTCAGAAATTTATTTTTTTATTTATTTATTGAAATAATACCACATCCAACCAAATTAAATAAGTTTTTCCTGTCAATGTACGTCCGAGTATGTATACTATGTATGTGTCGTGATTTTTACCTGCAAGGTACAGTCGAAGTCATAAATATGTTTAAACTTTAGTACCTTGTCACCTTCATTGTTGCCAACAAACTGCGTAAGCAGTTTGGCGAGTAACTTTAAAATTATTTATGTACATGTTGCCTTTAAAAAAAAAAACTGACAATTTCATATGTAATTTACTATAATATATGAAATTGTCTCAGTGAACGAAAGTGACAAGGTACTAAAGTGTAAACATAATTATGACTTCGACTGTACCAAAAGGAAATAAGAAGTAATAAACAAATATACGCATTTTCTTATTTATATTATGCATGGATGTCTTATTATTTTTAACATTTACGAGCATTTGATAGATACTCATTTGAACACCAACTTTTCGCAGCTTTATGACCGAATTAATGGCATTCCATGTCGGTATGCAAAGTTATCGGTTTTACGGCGTTTGTTCAGCGTTTTACTGCGCCGCAATAAAACTGCGTTGTTCGCGGTCCAATTGAATTGTTTTCACAGAACAAATCAATTGCAAAGTTGTAGCGGGGCGTCGAGTGGTTTAGTTCGTAGGCGGGGCGGGCACACTGCGAGCTTAACTTTGCGTTTACAAGAGGTAGATTTATTTACAGTATACGAGTATAAGCGAATTCGTGCGTCGCGTCTGATTCGGGCCTAAGAAAGAGAACAAAGATTATAAATAAATGAAATATCTAGGGCTCTATTCTAGTGGCTAAAACCATATTATTGCTTTTGACATGTTATCGTTTTGTAAACGTTACGATATCTCTTACTTTCTTGACAGTAATGGCGGCCGAGTTAAAAACAATACGGTAACATGTCAAAAGTAACATATTCCCGGGGGAAAAGACCAGGGCCTCTATTCTACTGCGTTAAAACGATATTGCGTTTGACGTGTTTTAGTATCGTTTCCAACTCGGTCACCATTAATGCCAAGTAAATAAGAGTTATCAAAACGTTGACCATACGGAAACACGTTAAAGGCAATATCGTTTTTACCGTGTAGAATCCCAGCCCAGGGCCTCTATTCTACTGCAGTAAAACGGTATTGCGTTTGACGCGTTTTAGTATCGTTTCTATCTTGGCCGCCATTAATGCCAAGTAAATAAGAGTTATCAAATTGTTGACAACATGGAAGCACATCAAAGGCAATATCGCTTTTTACCGTGTAGAATCTCAGCCCAAGGCACAATGTTACACAAATTGATTTATTTATTTACCAACTTATATTTATAGTCATGCCACACAAGATATAATTGATCTAGTCCTAAACTAAGCTATAGGCTTATACTATGGCCACTATACAACGATGAACGTACTTAATTGAAAAATAAATACGTTACATGATATTTATTATAAACGGTCGACGAAATTCAAGAAATATTATATTGTAATCATTTGTAAAAGTGACCTGCAGTACTTAGACGGATAACTGTGTCAGCTGGCCCCGGGTGAGACGAGGGTCCCCGGCGGAACGCTGACGGCGGCTGGCTCAGCAAGGGTCTAATTTATAAGTCCAGGCACGAGATGTGTTGTGTGCTTAGTTTGTACTTAAACTGGGTATTTGTGAGGAAACTGACAAAAAGGAAATACAATTGGTTGGTTTGACGCGCAAATGTTTTATTTTTTATTTATCATGTATTAAAAGTACTTATTTAATCTTATAATAAATTGAAATTTGCTACTCAGTGACTATACTCGTATGTGAAATCCTTTAATTGGTTTTGTGTTTCCTATTCTTGTCATATTTTGCAATTGTAACTGTTTGATTTCTTATCAATAAATAAATAACCTTTTTGATCCTAACATCCAAGCCATCATAATTGGAACCGACCTATAATTTACTAATGACTTATTGAAAAGAATAAAGAATAAGGAGACATTTATCCGCAATAATACAAAATTACATTTCACACATACAAAAAGAACAGAGAAACTGTTGCGAAACAGTCCCACAACTCAGCATTAGCTAGCCGTAAAGCCAGCGCTGATCTTCCGTTGGAACCGCTTGGTGAAGAGACGGAAAGTGACACTTAATACAAAACAACGTAAAATAAAAACAACATGGGCTATCATAAAATTTAAACAACTATTGGGTTTTTCCTCTATATAGACGATTTATACATTTAATTTAGGTATTAACTTAAGTTTTTTTTATAAAAGGAACAGCTTACTCATGAAAATAAGTCTGAAACAACCCGACATCGTTAATCAAATTTGTCATTCTATAGATTCAATTTTGTATAGGTCGATGAAGTACCTTGGATTTTAACAGATAATATAAATTGTCATGTCAATACCAATCAATAGCTATACAGAAGCATGATTTGATTGGATTCAATGTATCATAAACCTCACGGTATAATCAATCTCAAATAAAACTGTAAAACCTTTATAACTTCAATATTTACAATTCGAAAACTACACCGATGAAAAATATCGAGCGATTTTGTAAAACAAAAAACAGCACATTGTTAGATCGTTCTTTTTCTCGTGAATATTCGTGTATCTTACATTTTACTCCAGGGAAGCATTAGCTAATGTTGGATAAGAGTGTGTACGCACCTGTCATCACTATTAAGTGAAGATGTATGGAAGGCCTGACAGGTGACAATTTGTCCGCTGTCGATGAAAAACGAACCGTCACGATGATTGGCTGAAAGGCGCGGGAAAAGAATTTCAATTGTATTTTTCTCTTTTTGCCGCTCTGCGTTAAAATGTATTCTTTTCAGCCAGTAGGTCAACAAGAAATTACTGAGGCGGGAAACTTTAGTTTTTTAAGTAGCATTACGAGTACATAGGAATTATTAAAGGATTGTTTTAAGGGTTAATTTACACAGAAATCTGTCATTTATTTTATCTCCTGTCATTTTTTCACATAAGTAAAGACAACAAAAGGCCGCCTATATGGAGTTAAATGCTCTTAAAAATTAAGAGGGTAAAGTTTTCGTTAAGTAATTTAGTAATTACTTAACGAAACACAATAAATTCAATTACGAGTACACAATAAATTAAATTATTTAATCTCTTATAATGTAAACGAATTTATACCGTAAATAATAATAAAAATGTTAAATAAATATTATCTGTAAATTTATACGTCTTCTGGTTGGTGTATGTGTTTCTATAAATCTTAAATGTAATTGTTCAAGACTTAAAGATAAAACTATTTAATTCTGTTTTTTTGTTATTCCTCCAAGTATTATATACCATTCCCATATTACTATTTTCTACTTCAAACAGCATTTCCTATTACAAATCGAGTTAAGTGGCCCGAGCAAGCTCTTTGCGGTATTTCTAATTAAGCTTCCTTGTGTACAAACCACTCGGCAGCTGGATTCCTATTTCCCCCGTGTGACTTAATCAGTATGTGATGTTCGCTTTGAGCCAAAGGACCGCTGGTCTAGAATATTTAACGGTAGCATTCGTACTCGCAAATATACAAAACTAGATCTGTAATTATGATTTTATACTAGTCTGTACCCTGGGTTCCTATATTCAAAACGTCTCGTTTAATTGTAACGTCTCGTTAAAATTTGACATTTGCTTCATACAAAATGTGTCAAATTTTAACGAGACGTCACAATTTAAAGAGACGTTTTGTTTATAGGAACCCAGGGTCAGAAAAGCAGAGCTTGTTATGATATCTTCTATACGGTATTTTACAGATAAAAAATATATTCGTGTAACGGGTGTTACACCGTTGCACTCGTACTATGGCGAAATAAGATATAAGACATGTTTGAGTATGGTGGTGGTACACGGTGGGTGGTGATGAGTCTCATTCTTACTAAAGGAAGTTATAGAAACGAAACAATTACTTAGAAACAAGTAAATTTTAGTGGTGGTAGGACTCTGTGCAGGGTTCGTCCGGATCGCTACCACCAACTTATCCATTAACCACCCGCCAAGCAACAGTGTTCGCATTGCTGTGTTCCGGTGTGGGGATAAGACGACCGGTAAAATTACTAGCATAGAGGCATTCCATCTTAGTCCCCACGGTTGGCAACGCATTTGAGGTCTTAGGATTATAGTCTTCAGAATTCTAATGTCTATGGGTCTCAGATTCCACTTGCCATCAGGTGGCCTGAGTGCTCGTGTGCCTATACTTTAACATTAAAAAAAAACCTACATACTATCACGCTTTCATTCCCAGAGTGGGGTAGGCAGAGCTACAGAAATACCAAAAACTATAAAAATACTTGTTGGTAATTCTGTAACCACATTTTGCACAAACAAGTACATATCTGTCTGAATTTGAAAAAGGGCATGGTTATACATGTTGGATCTTTGTGCGTCAACTATTTATACTAAAGTCGATCATCAGCGGCGGACGATTTATTTTACGACGATTAATAAAAAAAATATACGATGTTGTAACTGCTAACTACACATACATAGATGATATTACATACTTTTTTGAGGTGGAAGTTTCTTAATAAGCATTTTTTGTTTCAGGTAAACTATGGACAGAGTTTCTAGCTTCCCTCTCAACAGTAAGTTTATTTTAAAATGAAGAACGGAAAATCTCCGGGCCTTGGTCCACGAAAAGATGGGGCAACAAAGTCTTAAATCTAAATTCAAGACTAAAACAAAGATAAATCTTGTTTTAGTCTTGAATCTAGATTTAAGACTGACAGTTTCCTACATTTTGCTGCAAGTTGCCCTAAATAAAATAAACGCCACGTGTGTCTAGAAATACTCCTTAATTTATTGCTTAAACAAATTCAGCCTTATCTGTTAATTGGTAAGGTCATTTTTTTCAAAAACATGCTTTACCTATGCTCCCTTTTATCAAAGACATACCCGTTCGACTGTAGCCGATGACAACCGAGCACACCCGAAGTCTCCCAAAGACAAACTTCGCACCACTACTGTGAATTTAACATAACACTTAAGCTCTGTATGCTAATATGACCTCTTACGCGAGGTCAGTCATCCTTTTGTTACTTTTTGACCTTTACGCGTTTACAGTAAGTTGTATTTTGATTGTGTTCAAGTGGTGTATATGATCTTTTGAATACGCAACTAGTTTGAGTCCCATTCCGTTAATAAAGGGATGTGGTTGCTCGGGAAATATTATAATTTAATGTGCGTTTACCGTTAGTACGAGCCAACTTGGTAAGAGGAATAATTAATAGTGCTTCGCATTTGGATGTTTCTAATGTATAAAATTACTTTAACATTTCAGTACTCGTATCACAGTTGCTAGTGTAAACTTGTTATATCATTGTTTATTCTGTATAAATTGTTATTGTTTCGACAGATTGATTTTACCTTTCCATTTTTCTATCACTTTTTTTAACAAGTATACCTTTATCTGAAAGGCCGTTTGCGCTTTTCGATTTGTCTTCAGTGCCCTAGATTAAATGAATTTGGTTATCGCTATCAAAAATGTATCGGAATGGAGGAAGACTCTGGAGGGTGGCGTCTCGCTCATGTCAATTCCATACATTTGGACAAATGTCTAAAATCGCATCATGTCCAGGGCGTCTGGTGCGGCGGGCGCCCATGGAGGTGGCTCTCACGTTACATCAGCCTTCTATTTCACCTTCTTGACAATGATAGGTGACAGTTGACAATTCGGTATACATTGCGGAGTTAATTATAAGCTGCGCCATGTACACAGAAATGTCTCCTGTCACCTGTCATTGTCAGAATGGTGAACTAGGGAGCATGTGGCCCGCTAGGTCGTTTGCCAACTCTAGTATAAAGTAATATAAGTCGTTGTTAACAATTCAGGCCTCAATCAATAAATACGGGTAGCAATATAATGAGTACAAAGTAATGATATTATTTATTTTTAAAACAAAAGACCAAGAGAAACTTGGTCCTACGATATAATTACCAAACTATATTTAATCGTGTTTATGGAAACGGCAAAACTTCCCAACAATAATTAACAACACCTATTGTTGCGGAAACTGAACCAGTAATTAGGAAGCTAAATAATGGAACTAGTTCATATTTCCACCCTAACTCAGCTCATACGAAATATCCCGTAGAAATTACAACCAGTTTCTGAACAAAAATAACAAGCTTTTTAAGTAAGAATAATTTCATTTTAGATAAAGAACAGTGGGAACGTACTTTGAAAGAAGTTTAATGTGTAATGTAATAATAATAAGGTCATTTCCATAAACAGCTTTCCATGTTGGCTAAGGAAAAGCTAGAAATATAATTGGAAATGCTTTCTAGAATAACTCGCTAGAGCCGGTTCCTTTGTTGTGTTTGCTTAATTAAAACATTTTAGTTTTGCAAAAGTGAAGTTAATAAAAACGCTATTACTTCTAAACAGTTAAAAGTAATTAATTGCACTATTTTAGTAATAAGCTCTTGTTTGAGTTAACTAAATTTACTTCTTACTTTAAAACATTTAATTGCTGCGTATTTTGAGTTTAGTAGCGAAGTTATTCGTGTGGCAATTTCATGTATCTATTTAATTAACGATTGACAGATAAGGGCAGATATTTGTGTGATGATCATGAGTATTTGTTGTCGTGGGACGTTTATGAGACTCACGGAAAACCAATTAAGTTTCTTTGCGTTCTGGCTATTAACTTCACTAAAGGGTCATACACACTCTTAAAAACAATAGTGGTCTCTCCTGTGGTCAATAGTTAAAAGCTTGTGTGCATGTAAGTTATGTTGTTATATGATAGGTCTAAAGCAGTCCTGACGGTGTTTTTGCGGTATTGGGCTTAGCCAGAAAATTTGGCCTTAAAAACGTTAACTTTCGGTGTGTCCACAGGAAAGACGGTGACCTAAATCTGTGTATGACCCTAAAATACAATACGATACAATACTAATATTCTTTATTGAACACCACATACAAATTCAGCATGAAAAGTAAAATACAAATAAAATGTACTCAGGCTATCCAAGTACATTACGAGTAGGTACCTCTATCTAAAATGTAGTATATTTCAAAATGACTACAGGATCAACGGACACATTAGTTGTTACATTCGTAATATTAGTCAGGTTGATGAAGTCTAACTAATTCCTAGAACCCTAGTACACCAGCGGTCGTTAAAGGCTAATCTCTAATGGTCTCAGCACTAATGTCTCTGCGTCGGTCTTGGTCTTAGTCTTATAAGTCACTTAGCTGTTATTTATTCCTTCGGCCTCGCGCGGGATTTATAGTGCAACGTGCACTTTCCTGCTTGGATAAAACTTCAGTTGTACACATCTCCTCAATGAAAACGGGCGGGGTTTGTTACCTTGTAGGTTTAGTATCCTGTTTTAATTGGTCTTGGTATGTTTTTCTACTCCTCTAGAGTATACTTCAAGTAGGTAAACGTTGTGGTATGCAATGTTTAAAATTGTTTTCTCAGTCGTTCACTCAGGGCCGAGATCCTACACGGTAAAAACGATATCGTATTTGACGTGTTTCCGTATTGTCACCGTTTTCATAACTCTTATGTCATTTACAATAATGGCGACTGTGACATAAACGATTCTAAAACACGTCAAACACGATATCGTTACAACTCAGTAGAATAGAGGCCCAGGCTTGTATATTAACGTTTACCAAAGCCGAGCAATAAATAACAAAACCTGAATAGTTTTCAAAATAACTATACCTAGTTATAAGACCTAAAATTAAGAATCGGTATCTTTTACATGTGTGTCACGAAAATTATGTGTATAATTGTACGACTAATTTTCGTTACTCGTATGCAAAATTTAAGGTTTCCTAATGTTCGTCCTCAACTAGGCACAATTATTTTAAAACTTACCTTTATTGGGTAACTCCTTGCCGAGAAAGTTTAAGTAGTTAAGAAAGGGACATTATATTACGATATTTTTTTTATTTGTCGCACGTTCGATTTTAACATCGCAACGACGGATTGGTTCGATAATTACTCCGTGTATGGCGGCATTTCACAGCAATTAAAATCTACAACAGAGCTT
The DNA here is from genome assembly GCA_949316455.1 of Acleris holmiana. Taxonomy (NCBI): domain Eukaryota; kingdom Metazoa; phylum Arthropoda; class Insecta; order Lepidoptera; family Tortricidae; genus Acleris; species Acleris holmiana. The sequence continues at coordinate 20,377,073 of OX438774.1, forward strand.
ACGATCAATCATCAGACTCATCTTGTCGATTTAGCCAAAACTTTGACCGAACTGACACCGTCTTTGGCATAAGTACTGCGCAGAAATAGGCTAAGAGGTAAACGCGTAGAAAACGTTTGAAACACCGCACAGACAATGATGTCATCCAGACAAAAGGATATTTGTCACAGTTGTCACTCAACAATTGCCTTCAATCAATCTCACGCGCCTTTGACAAAACGCCTCCCTTTGTCTTCGGCTCGGTGGAGCGTTCGGCCTCGGCGCGGTTCGGGAGTGGTCGGGAATGATCGCGGATGATCGGCTGTGCTCCGGGGCACGATTGTTACGTGGTTTGATGTACAGGTTTGTGAAGTGACAGGTGTTTTTTAGGGTTCCGTAGTCAGCAAGGGACCCTTAGAGGTTTCGCCGCGCGATTAAACTCAGAGACTCTTGGTACAACAGAGCCTTAATTAGACATAATTACATACATACATTAAATCACGCCTGTTTCCCAGAGGGGTAGGCAGAGACCACTTCTTTCCACCCGCTACGATCCTGACAAACCTCTTTCGCTTCTTCTACATTCATACATGAGTCATGCATGCGTCGGTTTCGGGTACTTAGGATTCGGCTCTTTTGCAGAATTTCTCCGATTTGTTTCGAAAAAGGACGCCTAGGGCGGCCCCTTCCTACCCTTCCACTCACTTTCTCACTATACAAATCATTTCATCCATTCTCTCCAAATGACCAAACAATCGCAGCATGCCCTTTTCAATCTTAGTCACTACATCTTCTTTCAGTCCACATTTCTCTCTGATCTTGTTCTTGTCATAATTATACATTTAAAATACGACGAAGTTGTAAAATAAAATATATTTTTTATCGGGTACCCGTTAAGCAAAGGTACTCGTATACAGATGTCTTGCATTATTGTTTTCCTTCGTATTTTCACGGAAGCGTACGAACGTGTTTTGCTATTTCAGTCGGTCGCAGTACAAAAACTGAAACTGTGACCGACTTAAATGGCAAGACACTTTCGTACGTTTCTGTGAAAATAAGAAGTACAACAATTATGCAAGACATCTGAAACTTTCTTTTTATATTATGACATCGAGCGAGGTATCATTGGATAGCTTTTAAAAAATGATAATGTACATGTTAATATCAAAACCGTTTAGGAATTATTTAACTGGAAAAGTATATTTTTTGTTTGATGTCCGCGGTGTGCGAGGTAAAAAACCTAGCAATAGCACAGCTCATTTCTAGTTGTTTGGTGGCACCTAGTTGGCACAAGTCGTAGACGTTGCTGCGGTTCACTACGCCGTAGCACTGCTCTACGTCGTCGTAGCATTGTACGCATGCACACTTTTGTTAGTTTTAGTCCTAGGTACTTGACAGTATTGGCAGCTGAGTTAAATACAATCAAATAAGAATCCAATGATTCATATATACCTTCACACCTGTCTCCCAATGGGGTTGGCAGAAACTATGGAACGCCAGATGCACTAACATCAACCCTTCCATGCAATACGATGACACGTTATAAACAATATGGTTTTATACCGTAGAATACAGCAACAGGGCCTCCTATTGAATTGTCTTTACTGTTACCGTATTGTCAATGAGCGCGACACACAAACTATAACAACATAGATTTAACATCATAATAAAAACAATCGATAGGTATAAGAAACGTAGAACTAACAACAAAACCTTTGATTTAGTTTAGTAAACCAACACTTCAAAGGCGATATCGTCTTTATCGTGTAGAATCTCGGCCCTGGTAGTAAAGTCCAATCCTAATATTTAGATTTCCAGACATTTCTTCTGAGTTGAAGAGGTAAATTTTTATGTAAATTATATTTTCAAGAAAGTTAAATCATAGCAATTGAATCAAACCCTAATTGCTTACCTAAAGAATTACAATAAGCAATTACATCGGCCAGAATTCTGAATTCCTTTGAAGAAAATGTTTCCATCTAAGAAAAACTTAAGCGCGGGCGTATTTGGAAATCCAAGTTCCATTATGTCTCTGATCTCGGAGCTGTGGGATCTGCTTCGGTCGCTACCCTCAACACTTCCCGGAACCTGTTGAAATCACTGATATATCTTACTCAATTTAGAAAATTCCTTGGGTTTTTTAAGAAAATGGGCTACTATTGAATGCTTCTAAACGAAAACGGAATAGCTTGAAAATTTGTTACTTCAAACTTGAAAAAATGTAATTTACATGTGATTTTAGTGTTTTTAAAAATAACAAAAACCTTAACTCAATTATACTCAAATCTCAATTATCTTTTCCGAAGTGATATGCTGTCATAATTCCGGCCCAACATGCTTGAGATATTTCTAATTACATACATACATAACATCACGCCTTCATTCCCAGCAATGCCGAGAAGCTGCTACTTATTTATGTTAAATTGTATTTTTATTTTGTTTTCAAATAAAAAAATACCTGTACTAATTATAAGTGAAAGTTAAAATATTTGCTTACTCTGTGTGGTAACTTAAGAAATTCTCTATATATTTTATACTGTAAATAAATATGACTGACTTAATGAAAAAGTTAACGGAGCAAATTCAAGTTGAGCCAAAAGTAATACAAAGTGAATTTATTCAAAATATTTTTACGATATTTCTTTCCGTCATAAATTAATCAAGACAAAAGTGAATTAGGCCTGATTGACATGTTGTTCAGGAATACACATACACACAAAGTACTCGTAAATGTGTACTGTTCTGTCAGGCGGTGGGCTTGCAACCTGTCACTAAAACACTTGTACACATCTTAGCCTGTTTGTGCAAAATGTGGTTACAGAATTATCAACAAGTATTTTTAGAGTTGTCGGTATTTGTGTAGGTCTGCCAATCGCCACTTTGGGAATGAGGGCGTAATGTTATGAATATGTGTGTGTTAACTAACTATATTTCTGTGTGTATAAACATAACTTGATGATTAGACTTTTATACTTAATTCGATTTAGACTTTTTAAGGTTGTACAATCTTTCTTATTGATGTTTTTCAAGTAATTTCTCTGATTTCTCTCCATTTAGACTTTTAAACGATTCCAAACTCTGTTCCAAAGTCCTTGAATTCAGAACTGTTTAATCGCCAGCGTAATAGCTTCTTTGTAGACTACCTTTGGACTCAATGGACTTCTAATTCTCTCAGAGCTGGCTTCCCAAATAAAGTAACAGCGGACTTTAGAGTTTCCTACAATGCCACTTCTGAGAAGTTTTAAATCTGTTTGGACACTTACTGCTTTTAATTGCTTTGAACGGTATAATGACTCGCATTTGCATTTTGTTTTGAGTTGGCGTTATGAAATTTAAAGCTAAGCTTTGTTTTATGAAGACTCCGTGTTTTTGGTACCATGAATTAAATCGAGGTCAAATGGGTCGCATAGTTTTTTAGGCATTTTATTAGACATTTAGGAGATAATTATTTTTCTGCGTGAATTTTCTGATAATGACCTATAAGATGCAAAAGTCAGGCAACCAATATAAGTTTGATATTCTTAACTTCCTATCCTTTACTTTTTTTAATACGACTCTTTATGAATAGTACGGTTTGATTAGTAATATCTAGGGGAAGGCCTTGGTCCAGCAGTGGAAGTGTTGCGGTCGATGATGATGATGATATTGCTGATGATGATTAGTAATATGGGAAATCCTTTTTAACCGCGATCTCCAGTCAGGAAACATCTTAAAATCCTTTTTTTGAATATACATTATTTATTTTATTTTTTCGGAATATTTATTGCATAATTTGGTTATGTTACGTAGGAGGAGATTTATTTATTATATAACTTCTTTAAAAAAATTATAAAACATCTTAAAATACTACCTATAATTAAAATAACCCTTGCAGTTCACCCGCGTGTGGCATGGTCCCTAAAATGCTGGCCGCGCTGCCCTTTGCACAGCCAGACTGAGCCGCTGCGCAAAGAACGAGCCCGCTCTAGGATCGCCTGCCGCCAAAATAAGTCTTTCCGACACCTCTTTAACAAAATTCTTGGTGTCGGAAGACCATGGTTTTTCGGCACTTGCAATGGAAACATTGGGTTTAGCAAGTGCCGAAAAACGTAATTTTCATTAAGAAAAGCGTATTTCCGGCACTTGATAGTCTGGGCACGGCCAGCTGCGAACCCAGGCTGACGATCGGATCCCTCGATGTGAGACGGAGCTAACGTGTCCACGCATGTTACGTAGGTCAGTATTGGATGGGTTAAAAATACCTCTTTATTCGGCGTCATATTTTTCTTCGGAATCACGGGTACCCCATACATCATCCGTGACGGACAGACGTTGCCCCGCCTAAACCTCTGGATCTAGGGACTTGATATTTGAAGGAATATTTCTTGGGTACCCTAGGCTGCGTTAAGAAAGTATGTTTGAAAATCGACCCTCATCTGAAAGAAATGTTGGGAAACTAATTCTACGCGTACAAAATCGTCATATGCCTTTATGGGTCCTTCTGATAACTTCAAATATTGTCGCAACCCACTCTTTCTTTCAAAAATTGCGTGACAAAACACAGACACAGAACAGTCAGTGTTTATAAATGTCACTGGTAAATACCAATTAGGTCGGCTTTGAGCACTCGATAAAAAGTGAACGAGGGGATTCAATAGTTTCTCTCCAATCGAGTGGAAACAAGGGGAAGTTGCGGAATCAAAGCAACAGCTCTGAACGGACGCACAAACGAACTAATGAACATTGCCGCCAGAGCGGGCGCCGCTAGAGCTTGGCTCGGTAACATTTTAAACTGTTATTATTTTTAACTTTCAACGCCTAAAGACTGGTGTTATAAGTTTGACCCTCTGTCTATTTGCGTGTCTGTGTGGCGGTTTGTCTGTGGTATCGTAGTTCCCAAACTAAAGAACTGACCCTGGCGCGGTTTTTTTTTTAAATTAGAAAGTTATTTTAACTAGGGTCGGACTTAGCTAGAGATATCAGCTCTGAAAGTGTCGGTGCTCTTTATATAAATCTAGATATAAATCTAGACACACGGTAGTGTGGCCAAACGATTTGGTTTATGCTATGATTATATTGAAACTTCCCTGAGCTATTTTTTATGGTTCATATTTACGATCATAAAGGTTGGCGCAGACATAACCGCTCGGTAACTGCCCGGCACTGCCTCGCCTCATTTAAACTTTAAGGCGAGGCTATGCCGTTACGGTGCTAATTCATGTGTGTTGCAGTTGAGAGTGTCATACAAAGATTACCGAAGGGCAGTTGAGGCGATGCTGGGCCGTTGCCGAGCGGTTATGTCGCTTATACGAAGTGTATTCAGTAGCAGGATTGCTAAACAAACCTACGTAGCTTATTCAAAGTGATATTAATTGTGGCATCTCGACAAAAGGCAAAAGCTTCTATGTTACATTAAGGTCTCGGCTAGCCGACGACGACTTTTTGGCCAAGATACATTTATTGACGAATTCGATCGGCAACGGGGACGCTCTACCCTGTAGTTTCGATCGAGTCCGCTCCGGCGCGCGCGCCTGGTAAGAGGTATTCGCCGACGGCAGCTATTGTAGTCATTTCGCTTTGTGTTTGTTGATGTTGGTTCTACTCAATCGAGGGTTGTTAGGTAGTTTTGGTTATAGTCGTGGACTTGGTTATACTTATTTGTGATAGTCGATATTCTTTGTGGCATTACTACTATGCATACCTAATATAATATTGTATTAAAAACCAAAATACACATACATACTCGTACATACACATACATAACATCATGCCTTCACTCCCAGAGTGGGGTAGGCAGAGCTACAGAAATAGCAACAACTCTAAAAAGACTTGTTGAAAATTCTGTAACCTCATTTTGCACAATCAGGCCAAGAAGTTTACTAGTGTATTAATGACAGGTTGCAGGTTCGCCTAACAATACTACAAGCCTTTATTCCCTTAGTCGCCTCTTACGACATCCACGGGAAGACATGGAGTGGCACTATTCTAACCCGGCAACCACACGGGACCAAAATTTAGAATAAAATACTTGAATTTAATTGTGAAGGTACAATTCAAAAGTATAGGTATACAACAGGCGGTCTTAATGCTAAATAGCGATCTGTTCCAAACAACCCTGAATGGGGAAATACGCAATCAATTTGATGACTTCAGGATAAAATTGGACATATGTTGTAAATATTATAATTCTTAACTCGAAGTAGGTATTCCAAATCTCTGCCGCTTAAATATTGGGAGCAAGCGTTAATGGTATTTATAATTAATAAAGTAATATTAATAGTTTCCAGTTGCTACATCGCCGCGTCTTCTATACCTAAAGCCTTCATAAATACGTGATTAGTTAAATTGGTAGTGGGGATGCTTAGGAAGCAACAAGTATGAAGTTTTTATAAAAATAATACTGGTAAATAGCAAATTAGTTTAATTGACAAATAGAATTGAAACCATTCCAGTTTAAACATACTTTGCGGTCACAATTGTATCCTAAGCATCCCATTTGGGACACACTTAAACAATTAACCGTACTTTTTAACTGACTTCAAAAAGGAGGAGGTGCTCAACTCGACTTATGTTTTAATTGTGGGCCGATTATGAAAATTTTCAGCACATTTAAATGGAGTAAATGTATACAGGTAAATATCATACATAGACGACATAATCAAAACTTACAGTCGGTTTTTAGCTTGCGTTTTGTTAGACTTGTTTGCGTTTATAAAGGCGGTTTTTTATTTTATCAAACATCCTTTCTCATTGATCATTATAACAATAGTATAGGTACATATCCCAGTCAGCGTGCACTGGATTTCGCATTCTTTTTTACGGGCATCACAGCACTGACAGTTACAGTCAAAGATAGACCCACTTTTTTGGTTTCTGTAGTCCAACTAAGAACCTTTATAGTTTCTCCATGTCCGCCCATCCGTCTGTTTGCAGAGACTCTTAGTACTAGAAAGCTGTAATTTGGCATGAATATACATATAAGTCACGCCAACAAAGTGGTTAAATAAAATCATGAAAACAAAATATAGTGGAGATATACTTTTTTCTCGTCTATCTCATAGTGTGGGGTGTCATTGGAGGTCTTTCAAAAATATTGCGGGTTTGTGTAAAAAATATTAAGCTTTAAACCGCTTATTTTTGTTGAGTCAAGTGCCCCTAAAACCAAAACTACGAACACTAAAAATCTGAAAAGTATGTTCAATGAAAGCGCATATAAAACGTAATTAAAAGGAAAACTATCACAACTAATTAGACATCGTTAGTTCTTGAGATACAGGCGATTAAAGTATACCTACTAAAATCATCTACGATGGCACCTAATGAATTTAGTTATTACTTGTTGTTTCTTATGTTTGTAGTAGGTACTTAACGGCTTCGGATCCCTACACTGAGCATGTTCCGACATGCTCTTGCCCGGTTTTTGGTATATATATCACTTATAGATTGTCAAATATGTTAATCCGATAGAGTGAGTCCTGTTGGCGTTGACTATGCATTGTATAGGAAATTGATCCGGCCCTTTCAATAGAAATCTCGTCCAAGTCAGCAACAAGGTTCGGCTGCGCTTCCCGGAATAACACCTTGTGCCGGAGTTCCTTTGTCCCGACAGATTTTCCTTAATCCCACCACAAAGGAGTTGAAACTCACTTTGCGGCGTATTGCGAGCGCTTCACGGGCCGATCCGGTTTGCTATGATATTTGAGTTACGAGTATGGCTGCGTGCTCTGCTAGGCTTATTGGTTATTGTAAATTACATACATAGACACATACACACACATACATACATAACATCCCGCCTTCATTCCCAGAGTGGGGCAGATAGAGCTACAGAAATACCAACAACTCTAAAAAGACATGATAATAACTCTGTAACCACATTTTGCACAAGTAGGCTGAGATGTTTACTTGTGTATTAGTGACAGGTTGCAAATCCATCGCCTAACAGTACTACAAGCCTTTATTCCCTTAGTCGCCTTTTACGACATCCGGGATGACATGGAGTGGCACTATTCTAACCCGGAAATCACATGTATTGGCCGCGTATTGGTTATTGTAAATTGACTAGATTCTACGCGTGTGTTTGATTAATTTACCTTCGAGTAAAAAAGAGGATGTTATTAGTTTAACGTGTGTAAGTGTGTCTTGTTTGTGGCATCGTAGCTCCCAAACTGATGCACTGATTTTGACGCAGATTTTTAAAGAAAGCAAGTTCAATCGGGATGTTCCTTTACAAAGTTTCATGAAAATAGGATGGGTCGTTTAAGAGATATTTTTATTATAAAGTAGAGGGATTTTGGGCAGTACGCCGTTGTACATATTTTTATATTCATTGTATTGTGTTGGTTTTTCTTTTGTTCATTTAAAGTATTAACAGCTTTAACAGAAGACGCCATTTGTTAGTCCTTTACCCCAAAAGCATAAATTTCTTGTAGCGATTCATCGATTCGCATTTCACCTCGATCGTGTATTTTATTTTCGCTTTGAGTCAAAGTCGCATTTTTTTTGTTCGCTAATAGCTTTAGTCGCATTTTACCTCGATCGCTTATTTTACTGTTTCATTTGGTTTCGATCGTCAATTTTATTATTAGCAAATATTTTAAATCACAGTATACCTCAATCGCATATTTTGTAATAGCATATCGCTGCGATCGCTTAATATCATAGTTCGCCAATCTACTATAATTACCTCGATCATAAAATCTAATTGTTTTATTTAGTCAAAGTCTTCGCGCGCTTATTACGGCGCGGCGCGACGGTCCCGCTGCAGGAGACGCTCGCGTCGCGGTAACAACACGATGATGATAATATCTCAACGAATTTGATAGCATTTAAGACATGAGACTACAGGTACAAAACACGTTATTAAAAAAAAATATACAGAAATTTAGTGCGAACATCAATTAACGCGTCAAATTAAATAGAGTCCCAAACAAACATCGATCGCGACGAAATGCGTCTAGGGTAAAATACTACACGAAACATGAAATGCTACAAAATAATTATTCTAATGTAAAAAGCCACGCGAAAAATTGCTTTAAGTAAAAGATTCTATGGAAGTTTTGTTCATTCGAGGTGAAATGCGATTCGGTGAATCGCTACAAGGAATTTATGCTTTTGAGGTAAAGGACTAACAAATGGGTCCTGAGTTCCATTTCCAGTCAGGGCAAATATTTGTGAGATGAGCCTCATGAGCGCGAGTATTTGTTTCAAATAATATCTTCAATGTTGTATCCTACGTTTTGTTGGGCTCTTGTGGAATCAAGACGATTATGCGCAACAATCACAATCTTGAAAGAAGCGTTTTTTTTACATACGTACATAACATTACGCCTTCTTTCCCGGAGTAGGGTTGAGATAGGCAGAGCAGAAACTCATACTTCAACTCATAGACTTGTTGATAATTCTGTAACCACATTTTGCACAATCAGGCCAAGAAATTTACTAGTGTACTTGTGACCGGTTGCAAGCCCTTCGCCTAACAGTACAACAAGCCCTTATTCCCTTAGTCTCCTCTTACGAAATCCACACGGGGATACATAGAGTGGTACTTATTCTAACCCGACAACTACACGGGCGTTTTATTTTTTGTACTTAATCACCATTATATGGGGGTTTTTATGTTTTTTTTGTCATTTTACGTTGGTTGTTGCGTCGCTGTCACACGTAGCTTTCACGTACTAATTCATGCTTGAGTACCCTTCAAAAGGTCTATACGCTTGCTCACGTTTGCTTTGAAATTGAAACGTGTTGCTCTTGACACATATTTTCAGCCTCATTCCGGCCTGTATCGACCAGAGCCCCTGGTATTCCACCTAGTGCCCGTCATCTGTTGCCGCCCCCCTCCCCCCTGCGGCCTGGTCCCCCCGCAACTGTTGCTCCCCTTCCGAGTGAGTGCACCCCGCTGCACAACCCGTCCAACACAATGCTATGTGCTTGTTGCTTGAATGTTTACTATTGATCATTGTGAAACCCTTGTAATATTAAACGCGATAGGTTGTTTGTTTTCTCATTGTGGCAAAGTTATGGAGTTCAATGGATAGATGGGAGGAAAAAATATTCAATAATATATGCATGTATACGTCACGCCTTTATTCCTAGAGTGGGGTAGGCAGAGCAACAGAATACCAACCACTCTAAACTTATTGATAATTCTGTAACCACATTTTGCATTCAGGCTAAGATGTTTACTAGTGTATTAGTGACAGGTTGCAAGCCCATCGCCTAACAGTACTACAAGTCTTTATTCCCTTAATCGCCTCTCACGACATCCACGGGAAGACATGGAGTGGCACTATTCTAACCCGGCAACCACACGGGGGATGCATGTATATATGTAAACACTTTATTGTACTAAAAACAGAAATTCAAATACATATTCGCTATATAGGAACGTACTAAGCTGAACTCATCCCTTTAAGGGATCTCTTCCAGCTATACTTTGGGTGATAAGGAAAATAAAAAGCAAGAAGTGGCAACGAGTAGATATAAGTACAAAACAAAGTTTACGGAAACTGTGTGAACTAAATTTAAGACCTAAAATAATGAATAAATATTAGACACAAATGAATACTAATGATAACCGGTCTCTATTTTAATCGATAAAACTGTATTGATTTTGACATTTTATGGTGTTGTTTTTAACTCGGCCGCCATTACTGTCAAATAATTAGGAGCTATCGTAACTTTGACATCTCAAAAACTAAACAGCGTATCGTGTTCAAAACAATTTTGGTTGGAAGTATTTCGTATGTTCTACTACTGTAATTTTTATTAGAATGTTCTATTTAACAGTTTAAAAGCTACCCACCCGGACAGAATTTTTACGACTTTAGAAGCGTATATCTCGCCAACTGTTCACTTACGTAAAAAAGTCACTTAAAAACCTCGGTATCATTTTGGAAGTCCTATCTAAAAATAAACACACGAGTATGTAACTTAAAAAAAAAAAATTCGTCCCCTAGTTACATGTATGGAGTGCCACCCCTAAATACATTTTTTTTTTCGATTTTACTACATCATTGTATAGCGGTTCATAGAATACATCTATCCTCCAAATTTCATTAATATAGTGCCAATAGGCTCTGAGTAAAATGGCTGTGACATACAGACGGAGAGACGGACATGACGAAATTATAAGGGTTCCGTTTTTGCCATTTGGCTCCGGAACCCTGAAAAGTGCCCTGCCGATAAAAATGCGATACGCTAAGCGGGCCCAGGCGTGGGTAAACCTTATCTATATTTTGAATCGATAAGTATAAAAAAACGTTTATTACAAACTCAGCGGACTTCATACTCGTATACTGCAAAATCAACGAACTGCGAAAAGCTTTTAATTCCAATGAATGGATTGCCAAATGGAACAATGCAATAAATTATTATTAAAACTTGATTTTGTACTTTTTGGAAATCTATTTGCATAATAAGATTAATAAGCCCAGTTTATACTGGTGATGTTGTTGCACAAACGTATTTTAATACGCATCAAAAATGTTGAAGGACCAAAAATATTCCTACTTAAACTAATTTGATGTGTTGCAACGCAATACATTGCTGAATATGAACATAAATTTAATGGTTACAGAATTATAAACAAGTATTTATAGAGTTACTGGTATATCTGTCGCTCTGCCTACCCAACTCTGGGAATGATTAGATTAAATTATTTTGCTCAATGTAATGTTACAGCATAAATTGTACATCATGTCAAATTCGACGACACGTTGGTCTAGTTGGGAGTGACCCTGCCTCCGAAGCCAGCGGTCCCGGGTTCAAATCCCGGTAAGGGCTGATATTTGTGTGATGAACATGAGTATTTGTTCCTGTATATGTATTTAAGTATTTATTTCCCTATCTAAGTATGTTTATCGTTGTCTAGTACCCATATTACAAGCCTAGAGCTTAGTTTGGGACTAGGTCAATTTGTGTGACATTGTCCCGTGATATTTATTTATTTTATTATTATAAATAACATTGAGGTCGTCAGAATCACAAATAAAAATATAAAAGCATAAAACAATGAAGGCGTGATGTTATGTATGTATGAAAATGATGTAGGGATATATTCGATCCTTAGACATTTCTGCCGTGTGCAAATATGTCCACAATAAAATATCCACATGTACGTTTCATCTAGTCCCCCGCGTAAGGTCTCTGATGAAAAACGGTGTAGTCTAATAAACATTCCTCACAAGATGCGAGCCCGCGCGGAGCAGGATCCAACTACCGGCTGATTATGTTCCCGCGCAGAAAACACGACGTTCATTTATTTCGCGTACGTTTATTTTCTCCACGTGTTTATTTTCGTCGCTCTCACGTGTTTTGATTTATGATAAAACAGTAAGTGTGTTTATGTTTCTTTCGTAAAAATAGGCTCATATTTCTTGTTATTTCACAAGGTTTATTATGACAGTGGGTTATGTTTTGAATGAAGTCGTAAATTGAATTGTTAAATAACGTTTCCCGAACTGAGTCATTTCACAAACATATCATTTGGGCAAACGCTTACTTTTTCCAAAACTTTAAACGTTTTAGAATTTTATAAAAGTAACCAAACCCCCCCCCCCCCCCAAATCTGACCGCCGGGACCTAAGGGAACTAAATTTGGTCAAGCGCGAAACGGATTTCGACTTTCCTATACAAATATAGGAACAGCGCCTGATTTTTTAGAATAGCACTCTGGGGAAAACTTTGTCCCCAAATTTGACCGAGTTCCCGGAGGTGTAGCGAGGCGAAAAAAACTACTAAAAAATGCAGCGCTAATGGTTCTATACGATGGTCCTGAAATAAATCCTTACATATTTACAGTTTTGGAAAAAAATGCGTTTGCCTAAATAATGTTTTTGGGAAATGAATCAGCTTGGGAAACGTTTTTGTGCGAAACTTGAGTGCACCTTAAGATAGAGTGTTAAGTTCTGGTATTTCTAAATTGTATGATTTCTGTAATGAGCGATCAAATTCACTTGGACCGGCTTGCGCCGAAAAGTTAGTCCTCTTTCAAGATGAACTTCGGTCTAAAATTGCCAAACTTATGGATATCATAATAATTATATATATATTTTTTTTTTTAACTAAAAATTAATAACAGTAGACATGTAATGTAATCAAGTCGGAGGAGGCCGCCGAAAAGCTCAGGGCTGGGATACTACACGGTAATAACGATATTGTGTTTGGTTGTGGTGTTTCCGTAGTGTCAACGGTTTGACAACTCTTATGTCAATTACAATAATGGCGACTGTGACATACACGATTCTAAAACACGTCAAACGCGATATCGTTTTAACGCAATAGAATAGAGGCCTAGATATACCGGGTGTTGCCTGTAATAGGAGCAATAAATTGAGGGATCGTTTCTACTCTTTAAACGTAGCAACATCTTTCAAACAAACTAAATAGCATTTTCCATGTACTCCATCCAATAGTCTAGTTGACATCTACTGTCAGCCCACAAACTTCGTAGTTTTCGCAATACATTGCTTGCTTGGAAAATCTAAATTCATTAATATTTAGTTAACAATAAGTTATTTTCAAAAGTTGTAGAATAAATGTTGCTACGTTTGTGGTGCGGAATCTATTCCCAAATTTATAGCTCCTATTACAGGCAACCGGTATATCTCAATTAAATTCAAAAGCTTCCTCTCTTCTGGCTTCGTAAGTTTCCCTCCCATACGTGCTTCGGAACTTTGGGGGTGACACATGCACGAATAGATTCACATGTCGGTGGATATGAGAAAAGTTTAAAAATCCGGTTTAGCAGTTGGGAAGATGGCGCTCGGATAGATTTTAAAGTGTCTTTGATGCAAGTGGTATTGCTACAGTACGTGACGGCCTGAATCGATTTTATTATTCGTGCATTGTTACATTTAAGTTACTGTGGCGTTCAAAACTTTACTTATTTAGTTATTATGTGTTGTAATAAAACGATAACATTACAAAAATACATAAATAAAAGTAGTACAAAGGATAACTTATCCCTTTAAGGGATCTCTTTCAGTTCACCTTTGGGCGAGTGAGTAAAAATAAATGTAACAAACAATAGACCAGTTCTAAAGTACAAAATTTGGATTTTTCATTAGAACTGCAAATATCTTATGTTATACATAATCTCTTTAACTGTTTTGCATGTTAAATGGTAGTAACTTGAGGAAGATTGACTTAGTACCAATTTCGTACCAAAACGATGTTAAATTTAATCAAAGTTAATCAACTCATACATTTTGACAACTGTTAACGCTCTAATCGTCTGTTAAGTGGTTAACATCGTGTAATGAAATTAGTACTTAATTGTTTTTAATCTTTGTATTATACTGTGTGATATCTTTAAATAAAAATAGTTTGGTTACACTTTGTACTTTATTTATGTTTTCGTAATTACTTTTTACAAAATAAGTTTAGGTGGAATCGCTCTTTATGAGAGCCACGTGATCACAGGTGGTCACCATTATAAAAATAATACTCGTACTCAATTCATCTCACCTCATTCGTCATTTGTCTGTAGTTAACTACGTGCAATCCTCCATATATAGGTTGTTATTGTGTCTCAAGTCATTCTGTTCAGTCTCTAGCATAATGCGTTTTTACAGTTTGTTGCGTTTGGTTATCTACCACACTAATTACATGCATTTTTAAAGTTTTAATATTCTCAGTGTGTATAAATAAATAAGTAACAAATGCATTCCTCAATCTCACTTACAATACTTTTCAATCGATCCTCGTATAACTCACTCCTTTATTTTTTATGGGACCTCCTACATGCGAAGTTTGCAAGACGTTGTTAATCTCCAGCGTCTCGTTGGGACTAGTTGGGAGACGCGCGTGGGGGGGGGGAGGCAATGAAGACTAACGACTTTGGCTACGGGCATGATCGATGGCTGACTTTATAATGTGGTGTATCTACCTGTATATCGTACGTTACAGACCTTTTAGCTTATTAACACACTTTGACGTGTACACCGGTATGTTGTAATAAATTTTCATTTTATTAAAAAAAATAAAAATCGGTCTAACGTTTGAATACAATAAACTTTGAGCCTCTGAATCTGTCTGGGCTGGAATTCTACAAGGTAATAACGATATCGTCTTTGACGTGTTTCCGTATTGTCAACGTTTTGATAACTTTTATGTCATTTACAATAATGGCGACTGTGACATAAACGATTCTAAAACATGTCAAACGCGATATCGTTAAAACGCAGTAGAATAGAGGCCCTGTTTTGTTAGTTTCCAGAAACCATATTGTCTTTGACGTGCTTGGGCATTGTTTTAACCCGGCCACCATTACTGTCAAGTGAATGGGTCTACACACTCTTGAAAGCAAAAGTTGTCTCTCCTGTGGTCAATAGTTAAGAGCTTGTGTGCATATAAGTTATGTTTTTATATGATAGGTCTAAAGCAGTACTGACGGCGTTCGACGGGAATGGGCTTAGCAGGAAATTAGGCCTTAAAAACATTAACTTTCGGTGTGTCTACAGAAAAGACGGTAACCTAAATCTGTGTATTACCCAAATAAGAGTTATCAAAACAACAATACGAGTTGACAATACTGAAACACGTCAAAAGGGTAAAACCAAATTTTATGTGGGCTACAAATAACAATACAGTAGTCGCCCCTTGTGATGTTGTTCAGAACGTTATTATAGGCTTCGTTTTACGCGACATTATCCACAATAGCAAGATTTTTTTCGTAGCTGTCAAATATTTTGTTTTCTGTTTCTGGTAACAAACGCTTCTTTGAGATGAAATCTAGCTATAATATGTTCACAACTAGCTCATTAATTCACTTCTTGTTTTATAAAATGCAAGTTTTCCAGGGGAAATACATTTTGCTCGGTTCTTGGCGTATTTTCTTGCCATTAATATTTCACTAATACTTTATATTTACGTTAAAGTTTGTCATGTGTGAGTTAGACGCATTTGGAATGGAAATAGCTTTATCCTGAATTAACACGTGTTTTGCGGGAGAAAGGGTAGCCTGTTCAGGGATGGTCAATGGATGGAGTTGTAGCGAATGACTAACTCTACGCGGGCAGAACTGAGTAAAAAATAAAACAAGAATCGATTAGTTGAACGTGATAGATCGATCGCAGCGCGCTCTGACGGCGAACTCCGTTAATCCCAGTTTCGTACGGCTTATCCTGTTCTTGCCCTAAATCGGAAGATGATTTATTTTTCACGAGGGGATCAGCTGTGCTCAACCTGGTATCGAATATTAATTGAATAATTACAGCTGCGCAGGAAACTTGGGGTTGCTTGTAATATCGGACATTAGGGCGTTCCAATTTAAATTAATAATGCCTTAAGTGAACCAACAACTGGTGTTGGAAGGAAAAGAAATAATTTCTAAGTTTCTTACGAATAAATTAATACAAGATAGCATGCTGGTAGGGTCACCAGCACTATTGCCTGTGTTGAAAATATCTGACATGACTCTGAAAGCATAAGAGGGTGTTCGATATTTTTGAACTTTACCTTACATAATATATTATTGCTGGTCACCATACTAGATGAGCGCGGTGGTTGCATAAAGTCACTTTTGTGGGATGCTATACTCGTATTCCTCTTGAAAGTGGTATCAGTATTATAAATGTGAAAAATGGTGGAAAGCGGAGAAACTATACCCGAACGCTATTTTCTCGAAAGCGTTTATAAATGGCGTGTCCGTTTGGTCTATCTCTCTATTTCCAGGTCTACCTATCCCCAAAAAGTTACATTTCATTAGCAAAAAGCAACCCAATATTTGGAATACCGATACAATCCCGTCCGAATTTCAAAGCAAACTTGCTACTTAAACTCTCGTTTAACTTTTCGCCTTTCAATAGAATTCGCTCAAAGTCGGATTCATTCAAACTCGAAAGTTATTCCTTCGGGGCTTAAATCATTGTAAATAATATAACGTTACTTCTGGCCGCTTGTGGTCGCGAGAGTCTGTTGACTAAAGTTTTCGCCTGAACATTGTCTTACGTTGCTTTGTCTCGCGAGAATATTCGCTCCAGGTGAAGTTTTGAAAAGTCACAATAAAACATTATTAAGGCAACGACTAGTTCGTTCAAAGCATTTGGATTTGGTAATACCGCACTACCTTCAACTGTTGCCCAGAAATGTGTGGCTCGTTATTTACCTGAAGTTCCCATTAAACTATGAACCCCATATATTTGTTGTGACTTAACGTTATGGTGCTCCCACACAGTGGTTATAAAATGTTATATAACGTTATGAAACATGTTATCACTCAACAACATTCCACTAGATTGAAGACATGTTTCATAACTTTATATAACCGCAGCGTGGGAGCACCATTAGGTTGGTAGACACCCTGCCTACGAAGCTAGCGGTCTCGGGTTCAAATCCGGGTAAGGGCAGATATTTGTGTGATGAGCGCGATTGTCCCTGAGTGTTGGATATTTTCTTTGTATTTAAGCATGCATTTCTCTAGTTTATCGTTGTTAAGTACAAATAGTTCAAGCCGAGAGCTTAGTTTAGGTCTTGGTCAATTTATGTGATACTATCCCTGGTATTTATTTATTTTTACTAGGTTAAATAATAAACAAAAACTTAATTTACATGTTCCATGTTGTTTCGTCTAAGCTTTCTAATAGGCAGTTTTTTATACATCGATGACGTGTTTATTTTATAGAACCTTGGTTTGCCCTTAACTAATAACTCTTGCCCTTGGAGGATAAAGATTTTGTCGACGATGAAGCCAGCTCACCCAGCACGGCGCGCGCGAGATAGACTACCCATCATTGTCTAATTAGAACGGTCAGAAAAAGACAGCTAGTCTGTCTCGCGGGCGACATAACTCGCGCGCCGTCATGTGCTAGCCGTGCAGTTTCACCCTAGCTTTAAATCTTGATCCGTTGTCATGTTCCACCTGCGGCCTGACCCGGCTGCTCGCGTGTCACCGCGCTGTCTCGACGGCGATCAATTTCTGACCGACGACCCGATAAACGTCTCGACGAATTGGCGATACGTTCGCTTTAATTGCAGGAAATCCAATCAGATTGATATGACGACCGATATATAAGTACCGTGTCAGGCGCAGAAGTCGTCTGGTTGGTGGTCGACGGAGATAACTATAGATTTGATGTCACTGACGAGTTTCTTTGAAGATTTCAATTTATAGATTGCTTTTTAGGTTTGATTGATTTCTTCGATACGATACTTTGAATTTCCGTTTCATATTGGAGTAGATTAGAAGATAAACCACTTGGACGGGTCCTGTACGTTGGAATACATTTTTTATAAAAGTATAAAATAAGTTTTTTTATGACAAGGAGAAGGCACACAAGCACTCAGGCCACCTGATGGTAAGTGGAATCCGAGACCCATAGACATTTGAATTTTCAAGACTATAATCCTAAGACCTCAAATGCATTGCCAACCCTCAGGACTAAGATGGAATGCCTCTATGCTAGTAATTTCGCCGGTTGTCTTATCCCCACACCGGAACACAACAATGCGAACACTGTTGCTTGGTGGGTGGTTAATGGATAAGACGGTGGTAGCGATTTGGACGGAGCTGCACAGGGTCCTACCACCACTTTAACTTCAAAATCTACTGAAAAATAACCGAAATAATACAATTAAAAAGGTAACCTATTTCAGTAAGATTTGCTAGAAATTACGATTAAAACCTGCAGTTTATCTAAAAACCGATGGTACCTAGTGCAGTTTCATAATTGTTTCACTTTGCGGACATACCTACTAACGAGCTAGACAAAGCCGGAGCATGCCCCCAAAAACGCATTCGCAATTCTCGTGAAAATAGGTCAATCAAAAGCACGAATTTCCAGTGCATATTTCACCGCCGCTCACTTTGTACCGGAGCCGGGGGCGGGGGCGGAGGGAGGGGCGCGACGCGCGGCCGCATAGGGAACAACACTTTGCGATACATTTACTTTGTCCTTTTGTTTAAATTTTTCATTACAGCCGGTTTTAACGCAATAAACGTATATCACGACCGCATCGTTCGTTTATTACGGATACCAGTGGTGCAGACAAGATGCATCCGACAAATTTTATAGGTATCTAAAGTTATACGAGTAAGTTGACGTGAAGATGCCGGACGAACGTCAATACATATGTTATTTTATGTTATGCTATATTATGGGTGTGTTACATATACATATGTCGCATCTTTAGAAATACAGTGACCTAATCCACATGTTTTAAATTTCGACTTCTCTATAGTACTAAATTTATGTCTCGAAATCGAATGCTGAAAATGTTTTAATTAGGTCACTATAATTCTAAAAGTACGATGTGTTGTGTCTTTGTCGCCCACTAAGTTGTTATTTGTTTTCATAGAATAGGTTTAGTTGTATAAAAACTGAGCGCGTCTCGCCATCCAACGTAACAGTTTGGCGGGAATACATATTTATAGTAGCTATGTAAGTTATCATTTGAACAAATAAATTAAAAAAAAATCTATTTAACTTTTTTTTCGCCGCAAGGAGTAGGCACGCGCGCACTCAGGCCACCTGATGGTAAGTGGAATCTGAGACCCATAGTTATTAGAATTCTCAAGACTTTAATTCTGAGACCTGAGGACTAAGATGGAATGCCTCTATGTTAGTGATTTCACCGGTTGTCTACCGGAACACAACAATGCGAACACTGCTGCTTCCGATAAGCTGCTGCGTTTTCGATTATCGTTTGCGTTACCTTTATTCAATTTGTCTAGGGTCCCAGTACCAGGGCTTTTCTTGTAGTTTGTTTTATTCCTGCTTGTATTATCCCACCTTGCTTCCATATTATAATGATACTGTTAACATTATTAGCTCCTACTCCACAGTAAATTAAGTTACATTACATGGGTAACTTTTAACGGCAGCTTATAGCCGGCAACAATAGCTGTCTTCCTCTAATTTTGTGTAATAGAATGACACGTCCGTACTGTAGGGGATTTCGAATAAAACATAACATGTAGGCTTGATAACACTTTTATTTTAACTTGATATTGCTTAGAACATTACCGCGCAGCATCTCGACCCGTGGGTGACTCCCTGTTATTTCATTTTAAATAAACAATCTACATTCTGACGCATTTCCTAACTTAGCTTTGAAAAATTAAATATAAATGCGACAGCTAACAAGAAATAAGATGGGCTAATACAAGCTGGAATAAAGGCCAAGGGATTTATAAATTAAGTTTGGTTCTAAGTGTGTATTTCAACATTTAATGTACCTATCTTCATAGATGCGTATTTATTTCAGCTTTAAATTGTCGTTGACCCAGAGCATCCTCCCGCCAACTGGACCCGCTCCACTCGTGACTGTGACCTAATCAATCGAAACAAGTAACCAATCAGAGTCTATTAACGATCATTAGACCCGAATTCAATTTCTAAATACAATTATCAAAATGTGTACCTAGCTAAAGTAGCTTCCGTTATAATTGAAGGCAAATGTATTAAAATATAATTATAAAATGTATTACCTTTGGTGCCAATTTCACCAATCAATTTACGAGAACTATATTTTCTTGCTGATAGATTTAAATTCCCACTTACAAAAATCTTCCTATTTGTAGTATTTGAGGGGATTTTTTTATTTCCGAGTCACCATTAGGTAACTCCAATAAAGTAGGGGAACCAAATACTATCATTGTATTGTAACATGAAGCTAGATTCAGTCTGTCGATATTGAACCCATCTTCAAAGAACTAACCCGATAATTAATTTAGCCATTAGAAATAGCTACAATTTGCATCGGTATATACTCGTACATTGTTTATGTAATAACTTCTATAAATCCGAGCAGACGCCGCTGCCGCCGCCATTTATCAATCCTCTCGGAATAACTTCAGGTTCGCAGACTTCAGAGCGTTAACTTCAGTGGTTTATTTACAATCTTTTCTTATCACAGCTGGTGTTTGACAGTGACAGATGTTTTGTAAATGCTGACATCAAACGATCTGCTGGATAATGTTTAAGGGATGGAAGATTGTCGATTAGTTATTTGTGAATTGTATTTAAATCGTAATTGCAATATTTATCGAGAAATATCTTTAATTGAAATTATTATAATTTAAAGTGTCTGATTCTGGCATGCCGACGCGTCTTCCCAAGTTGTTCGGTACACGGTTGGTGCATCATGTCAGTTACTTCAGCAAGTCTTTATCCAGGTAAGAGATGTCATCACGACGCATCCCCATACCAGCCACGTCAAAGTTGACCAGCTCTTCTTTGTGGTAGACCTTCACATCAGCAAACTTCATGTTGTCTGTGAAAAACTGCGTCATGTCGATGACCCTGTCAAAGGGAAAGCCGAGCGGCATGGAATCTATACCAGTACTCCAGCGGGCAGAGCTGTTTACCCACAGGCCAGTAGAGATAGCCTTCAATTCGATGGAAGGAAGAGTGTTACCACAGCGTACTGGTGATACAACCACAAACAGCTGCAGTTCAAAGCCACCGCTGTGGCCTAAAGGCAGCAACAGCCGATGCGGGAACCCAACCCTCGTTTTATACCACCAGCTCCCATCAACATTGTCTCTTTCCGCAGACTGGTCCCACATGCGACGCGACCACGGCCTGTCTTCAATCACACCTTGAAATTCTGTAGATTTTCGCAGGATTGAATTCGTTCCGGCTTTCAACTTGTATAGAAAACTGTCGATTTCCACCATGTCGAGGCGCTTGTCGTTGATATCTGTGAAGCGTCCCAGGCAGTCGTGCTTGGGTCCGAGGAATACACGGACTACGGCATCGACAGGTTTAGCAGATTTCACATCTATAGCGACTTGGAAAGGTTGACTGTTCAGACGGCGTTGGCGAGCCACATATACCATCTCCGATCGTCCGTTTTGAACCTCTTTCGCATTGAGATACACCGCGTTAGTTATGTTCATCTCATGCGAGTCCAAGAAAGTCTCCAATTTTGAGGTCGTAATAGCCTCGACCTTTACTCCGGGGAAGCTGAATTCGTCGCGTGTGTATCCAGGCAGCTGATTTTTAAACAGCTGACTGGTGACTACGATGCGTTTCAATACCCGCCACATTGCAGGGTCGCGGAGAGACGTTGCATTCAAATCGGTTGCTGTTGGGACGTAAGTGTTTCTGTAATGTAAAGAAAGACATTTGTATAATGTAATGCAGATTTTGTTACAGGGGTTAGTATTTGAATTAAAGGTTTTTGTGACTTACTTGTCAGTGTTATAAGTAGCGTAGGTAAGCATTTTCTTCATCAAGTTGATAGGATGGTTGATGGCGGGATCGTCGTGCAGTGACAGTCCGCCCACTTGCAATCGGCCCAGGATCTCAAAGTCTTGAGGCTTCTTCAGCGATATGACTCTGCCATCACGCTTTAAACATCATAATATAGTAACTATATTAATTAACTAGCCACTGAAACAAAATCTGACTCTCATTTGACGTAGGCTCAAAAAGATTGATCTGCGATTAGCTTCACGGCGAAAGTGTATTGAACTTTTGCGTTTTGAAATTTTACACTCGTATATTAACAGTCTCACCCTTCTATTCCTTCTTTACTTCCGCACTAGATTTAGCACTTGCAATCTATTGCCTAAAATATTAGTACTTCAAACGTACGTTAACAACATTTGCTTCTATAATCCTAGATTGTGTCGCTTATACATACGCTCCATTCATCTATGGATATTTTTAGAAGTAAGTTACCTAGTAAATTGTTAATTTTACTTGCTTTCACTAAATAGTTTCTCACGTTTTACTAACACAGCTAACCCTCAATATTAATTTTATTCTAGTACATAATAAGCCACTATGGGGACACACGCACGAGTTACGATCTAGATCTAAACTTTACTATTATTAATATTCTATTCTAATTTAGACTGTTACTTGTATTGTGAGCCAAATAAATAAATAAGAGTTCTTAAAACTCAAGTACTTACAAGTTCCAATTTTCCTTTCAAGATGGCTAACCGAACGAAGTTCTCGTAGTCTTCTATAGATTCCTTAGTGTTGACATTGTAGTCGTGAGCGATGCTGGTATCGTTCGACCGGCAAGGCATCTCTTCACCTGTGTGTAGGCGGATCTTGGGCCAGTAACCTGCCTTAAGAATCTCATCCCAAGTGATTGGTACAACGTCGCGCATTCCATGCGAGAGCCGTTCCAGCCTCAACCGAGCTAGCAACTGCTGGAAAATATACAGCGTGATCTCCCCACGTCGCTCCTTCTGCACGTCGTAACACTCTCCAGTCAACCAATACGGGAAGCTCATGTGAGAATAAAACATGTACGTGTTCAGGTCGATGTCTTCAGTGAAATAACTCAAAGCATCGTCCATGGACAGCGTATGACGCAAGCTCGCACGCGATTCGATGTAGCATGTGTTCTGATCAATTTCTATTCCCCAGTAATCTAATAGAGACCGTTCACCGTTTCCCTTTATCATCTTCATCATGAACGCTTTGTTGATCACGTCGCTGTTGACGAAGAGGTAGGGGTAGATTTCGTAGGGGGCGGGAAGAATGATGCCACGGCAGTCAGGACGGTGGAACACGGCAGCGGTGATGGCGTATACGAACAGGCCAGGGTTGACGCGTTCGCGGAGCCAGCACGCGACGTTGGTGAAGGTACTAAAGTCTTTGGCGAAGTAGAGGAGGTTGAACACCTTAATGGCTTGCTGCACGTGGCTCGTATTTGAGTCGACAAACACTTCTCCGCGGGGTAGCATGCCTGCCTGGTATACCTCGAGGAACAGCTCCACGAATTCCGGTTTCTGAGAAAAGAATAGAATTCATTTGTAATTTTTGTAGCATTTATAATGGCGATCAAGCAAGATTTGCAGTTAAAAAAATGCATAGATACAAAAAACACGAGGGGGCAAACTTAAATGACATAGTCACAATTCTATCTCTCACTTTTTGTCCACAAAATAGGTTAAAGTCATCTCTTAGCAGTCCGTGTCGTAACATCAACATGATAAATAATAAATCGGGATAACGCGAGAACTGTTTTCGACTTACAAATATTGATTATAAAATAATTAACATAGAAGGTGTGTATCTCGATGGTGATATTTGTTATTTTATGTTTTATCTTGCAACCGATTATCTATTGTATTGTAACCGACATTATACGAGTATAATCGTTGATTTCTGAGAGCTCAGACAACCTTACCCCGAAAGCATGTTGGTTATTCTCCAGGCACCAGCTGTTGGCCGTGACCCTCACCTCCTCGAACACCGAGGGTTGCAGGACATGGTCCAGCAGCCGAAGCACCACCTCCTGTTTCGTCTCCAACGACGCGGACGCTGGAAGCACAACCAGTTCAAAATCAAATTATGTGTTTTAAGAGCAAACGCGGTCTCGGAGATAGGTACCTATTTAAAAAAACGATTGCTATCACTCAGTTAGTGTTTCGCGACCCAATAGTGCAAGAAAGTGCTAACTGAAGAATATCTAAGTATGATAAAATATGTAATCAGGATCGCGTGTTCCCCTATTATCTCATCCAAATATGGAAGTTCCGTGTTGATTTTTTTTAACTATAGTAGGTACTTGTCATTATCTTCTGCATACCGCCCCCTGTTTCACCATCCTGACAGTGATAGGTGATAAGTGACAATTCGGTGTACATTGCAAAATTAACAAGCTTTTACATCACTGGGATTAATTTAAGTTGCGCCATATACACCAAAATGTCCCTGTCACCTGTAATAGTCAAGATGGTGAAATAGAGGGCTGGTGGTAAGTGACGGTGTGGTTGAATTTGAATTATATTGACTTGTAATAAATCACTATATATTATTAAAACAGTTCAGGGAACAGATGTACAGACGGTTTGTTCTAACATAAATAAATAAATAAATAAATCACAGGACAATGTCACACAAATTGAACTAGTCCCAAACTAAGCTCTATGCTTGTACTATGGGTACTAGACAACGATAAACTTACTTACATAGAGAAATATATACTTAAATACATAGAAAACATCCAAGACTCAGGAACAAATACTCGTGCTCATCACACAAATATTTGCCCTTACCAGGATTTGAACCCAGGACCCCTAGCTTCGAAGGCAGAGTCACTACCAACTAGGCTAGCGTGTCACATAGCGTGCAAGTAGTAAGTCCCTTGTCAAAGTAACAAAATGTTTGAACTGCCGTTAAAAAAAAAGTATATTTAGAGCCAATTCGGATCAGCCTTTTATTTTATTTTCAGTAAATTAGGTTTTTTACAAGAAATATTTAAGTACTTACATAAGTAAATTATCATTACTAATACGAAAAAATATTGTAAACAACCTAACCTACGGGTGCCGACGGCACTGCTTAGAGAGAATCCTTATTGTTTATTATTGTTATAATCGTCCCCATTATTTTGTTATTATTTACATGTGTGTGTTCGTTGTTGGTGTGCCCACATAAATAAAAAAGTATAAAAAATACAAAGTTATCTAACGAGAGAAAGCAAAAAGGTAAAATCGTTAAAAAATATTTAAATCGTTGAAACTTAATTTTTTACATGTTTGATATTTTTGAATTACTATATTAATTGAAATAATCTCACCTAGTTTGTCTTTCTCCATTATGGCTGCGGACTGATTTCTGATCGTTCGTCTGCTTTCTTTTATACACAGCTTTTGGAGATAATTGTCGAGCTAACTTTTTATCGTATGTCATACTTATTTTGCTTTTAATCTGTACCTTATTCTCAGCTGCTATTGGTTGTAATTTTATTGCACGTTTTTGTTTTGAGAACATAATAACCAAATTGTTATCGGTTTATCGGGTGTTAGGAGTTACGGGGTGACACAAACAAAGCTATCGCACGAGTTCTGCACTCATAAGTCAATAGACAGTATCTCAAATTCAATAGCCAAAGCAGAATCAATCCTATCTCGTTAGTAATAAGGTTGCATTTGCTACAGGAGTTTTTCCAGAGATACCGCCATTTTTCTTAACAAGACAAAGGTGCAGTACGATGATACTATCACACATTCACAATATTTACATGGTGAAAGTTATATTTTTGTAGGTAAATTGAAATGTTTTCTTTTAGTTTTAAGGTCCAGCAAAATCTGTGTTACTAAATTGTTTAACATCTGCAAAAGCAATATGTGTAAATACAAAATAGAATAAGGTACCTGCTCACCTTAAGAGTACTGAACTACTTTAATATTTCGAAATAAGTAAGCTGAAGTAGCACCGTAGACACGTTACGTAACAAGTCGTATAAATAGTATTAATAATAATAATAATATCACGGGACAATCTCAAGCAAATTGACCTAGTTCCAAACTAAGCTCTAGGCTTGTACTATGGGTACTAGACAACGATAAACATAATTATATAGAGAAATACATACTTAAATATATAGAAAACATCCAAGACTCAGGAACAAATATTCGCACTCATCACACAAAAAATATCTGCCCTTACCGGGATTTGAACACAGGACCGCTGGCTTCGGAGGCAGGGTCACTCCCATCTAGGCCAAC
The DNA here is from genome assembly GCA_949316455.1 of Acleris holmiana. NCBI lineage: Eukaryota > Metazoa > Arthropoda > Insecta > Lepidoptera > Tortricidae > Acleris > Acleris holmiana. The sequence continues at coordinate 20,403,459 of OX438774.1, forward strand.
TTGTCGTCAAAGTAGTAGTCAACTGGTAGAGAATAAATAGATAGATAAATAAACATCTCACATCAAACATTGTTTATTGAACATCACATAAAATAACAGCATGAAACGTAAAATATTAAACAAATGTTACAAAGTAAGTCAATAGTAGCGATTTCTTCCAGACAACCTTACAAAGATCAGAAGTTAAAAAGAAATAGAAATAAATTGTTAGGCCTCAGGGCATGAAGTTGGCGTTTCTTATATTAAAAAGATAAAGAAAAAATATGTTTAATTAGTAAGTAGGTCGCATGGCACTTTTACACGTCAAAATTCTGTCATTCATTCTATTATATTTTATTTAATAATATTAACATATCACAGTACAATATGAACAAATTGAATTTGTAGCTCTCTTTAGAATTGCTTAAAGTCGTTTACAATTAAATTCTGATGGTGGAGGACGCATGGTGCTTGGTTATTTGGGATGTTTGTCATATTGACGCTACATTAGAAGTATAACGATTTGGTCATCTAAACAAAATAAGTAAGCTACATCAACGGTCTTACGCCACGGACAAATGCCACATCGACGTTTCTGGATATCAAGGCTAGGTAATAATAATAAAGGATAAAGTTATATTGTGCAAAAAAAAAAAAAATGTATTAATTGTTTGAACTGTTCAAAGTTACATCTACAACATAAGGAAAATCTAAGTGAAAAACTTGAGTAAAATACTTCTTGTATTTAGTTGTAACACATCTGTAAAGAACGTTCGACTTTATACATTTGAAATTTAACGAAAGTTCTATATCATACACAACTACATGCAAGAGCTGCTACTTGTGTTTTTTACCTATAACATTTTCTGAAACGGGTAGCTTATGGCAGTGCTGCCGCTTAAACTAGTCACGAAGATAACATATAAGATACACTGACCCCGGGTCACCTTGTACAGTCAAGGTTATAAATATGTATACACTTTAGTACCTTGTCTATTTAACGTCATGTTTAAACTGCCATATGAAATTGTCACAGCGATTAAAGTGACAAGGTACTAAAGTGTATACATATTTATGGCCTTGACTGTACTGCTTTCGAGTTAATCCAGTGGTTTCGATCATAATTTTTTTCCTTTTGGCGACTTAGGAAAAATTACTAGGAATAAAAAATATTAGAAAGAAAATTGGAGAGAAGTATTTATTGACTAAGTATAAAGATGCCGACATTTAAATACGTAGGTAGGTTTAGGTTGTTAGTTTTGCAGCAGGCCCGGAGGACCAATCACCCAGAAACAGGAGCTCCGTCGACACTACCTAATTTCAAACAATTACATTTTTGAATATCGGCATTCTATACTTAGTCAATAAACCTTCTCCAACTTTCTTTCTAGTCATTTTTACTTGTATACCTTAGTCGTGAAAAGGATTTTTTTTACTCTTGTACCTGTTTTTTGATCCCATCCCATTGATTACCCGACTGTCGAAGAAGAGGGTCGTGATATTAATAAAATAAAATAAATATTGACCACGGGGTGATTCTCTCAACACAGCGCTGCGTCGATCTTATAGGTGAAGTTTTATCCGGCAAGTTTAAGAACTCCCGTCGGAGCGTACAAAAACATTTTAGCGCGTGCCTTCTTAATTAGGCAGCTTTATACGACACTGAACTCTACTCACTGCCTGCTGCCTAATTGACAAGGCACGCGCTAAAATGTGTTTTGTACGCTCCGACGGGACTTCTTAAACTTGCCGGATAAAACTTCACCTATAAGATAGACGCAGCGCTGTGTTGAGAGAATCACCATCCTGTTTGTTGATGTGGATAAGTCTGTATGACTGGTTCTTTGTTACCTTGTAGATGCTGAATTCGTTATACCGTCGTGAGTGCCTCTGGATACAGCGGATCTAAGAATCTATAGAAAACTAGCCCTTTCCCACGACTCCGTCCACGTACAAGTCGTTTATCACTATTCCCTTAATAATCGTTCAGTTTTTCGGGATTAAAAGTACCCTATGTTCTTCATATCAAATTCCATCTGAATCGGTTCAGCGGTTTATCCGTGAAAGCGTAACAAACAGAGAGACAGACAGTCAGAGTTACTTTCACATTTATAACATTAGTATAGCTTGGTAAATACCAAGGGGCAATCTCACTCTTTATCTAGTCTCAAATTAAGTTCTAGGCTTGTAGGATAAACATGTTTAAATACATAATACATTTAAGACTCGGGATCCAATACTCGCGCTCGTCACAAAAATTACCTTACACTGTTGTTTAGTACTGAAATAAATGTTGTATTATGGGAATACCTGTATTTTTATTTACAAATCCATAACAAGCTCTGAGAATGAAATGGTTTTTATTCAGAGTTCTTGGAGGATTCTTAACCCATCTTGATTCTCGATATAATTCATGAAATGACCTGTACATGTCAATAATTATAAAACTAATCAATAACAAAATACTAAAATTCAGTTACCTGGGATCGTCTCATGAATCATAATATATAAAGTTAAAAATACATAATGGGTCAAAATTCATAATAAGTACATAACGGTCATAATATATTATATAATGGTATTATTTCAGAAACTGTAAATAATAATACTAATAATAATATCACGGGACAATGTCACACAAATTGACCTAGTCCCAAACTAAGCTCTAGGCTTGTACTATGGTTACTAGACAACGATAAACTTACTTATATAGAGAAATATATACTTAAATACATAGAAAACATCCAAGACTCAGGAACAAATACCCGTGCTCATCACACAAATATCTGCCCTTACCGGGATTTGAACCCAGGACCCCTAGCTTCGAAGGCAAGGTCACTCCCAACTAGGCTAGCGTGTCGTCAAAGGAGCTCAGCGGCAGCGGAGCTAATTTGAAATAATTAAATTTTTGAATGTCGGCATTCTATACTTAGTCAATAAACCTTCTCCAACTTTCTTTCTAGTCATTTTTACTTATAGACCTTAGTCGTCAAAACGTCGTTTTAGGATTTCAGGAATATTTTAGGATTTTTTAATAGACAACTGTATATAAACTATTGGGTTAGGTTAGGTTTGTTTTATACGAGTAACAATCCTGAAAAGTTTTCAGACAAAAACATTAATATACTATGACCAATTATGTATTTTGAACTTTATATATGTAAATAAATAAAATAAATATTAGGGTACAATCTCACACAAATTGACCTAGTCCCAAACTTAAGTATATATAGGAAACATCCAAGACTCAGGAACAAATATTCGCGCTCATCACACAAATATCCGCCCTTACCGGGATTTGAACCCAGGACCGCTGGCTTCGGAGGCATGGTCACTCCCAACTAGGCCAACGTATCACGACTGATGTATTATGATAGGTACGTACCCAAGTTGCCTTGATAAAGACTGCTCTAGTTTTTTCGTGAATTCTCACAAATTAGCGCAATCACAAGCTTAAATCTCAGTTTGAAACTAGGACAATTTGTGTGAGATTATTCCATGATATTTATTTATTTATAGATTTTATTTATTGACACTTTTAACAGATTGAAGGTAACGGTAGGTACTGTTACTATCGCAAAGTTTTATAGATTATTTATAATTGTTCCCTCTGAGCTCTATTATAGGGAGGAGTTTATTCTTTTTGATAGGTACAGTTCTTTAAAATACCTTTTTTAATCGTTTAATAATGACGACGCCTTTGGCACCTGTTAGTGAATACAGTGTTACTACTGTTAATAAATAAAGTGTTTCTTTAATTCAACTTTGCTTATCTAGAGCACTATCATGCTTTGTACTTAACTGAACATTAGCATGAACTCACAAATATGACTGTTGCATAAAAATCTTTTACAAATTTTAATGCAGGTATCATTTATACAATGACTTCTGCAATTATTACCTAATATTTCCTGGTTCTTCTCGTTAATATTATTCGGTTAAAGTTTTAATGATATAAGGAGTTGTTTGAGTACGTTCGATGTCGATGGAAACCAAATCGTATTGCCAATAATTTTTTATTGTTTTCTTCATCATGCTACTTAGAACTAAATAGGTAAGTCGTTGCAATTTTACATGCGCTGCATGCGGTCGGTGCTCATTAGCATCACGTCCCTGTAGGTCCACTGCATCAGCATGTCCTTGTCGAGCTTGGTCAGGTCGTCGCGGCGCATGATCATGTTCGACATGTCCACGTCTCTGTTCACGTTCGCCAGGTCCATGTCCTTGCGGAACACCTGGATGTCCGCGAACTTCATGTTGGGGGTGAAGAAGCAGGCGGTGTCGATCACGCGGTCGAACGGGAAACCTAGCGGCATAGTGTCGACACAAGTCGTCCAGAAACAAGTGCGGCGCTCCTTCATGATGGTCATGTCGACCATGGGGAGGGTCAGGCCGGTGCGGACGGGGTTGACCACCACGAACAGCTGGAGCTCGAGACCACCACGGCGACCGAGAGGCAGAAGCAGGCGCTTGGGGAAGCCACAGCGAGTCTTGTGCCACCAGCTATCGACCATCACGCGGTCGCGGGCCTCGGTGCCGACGTTCTCGGCGGAGCGGTCCCACAACGAGCGAGTCCAGGGCCTGTCTTCGATGACGCCGTGCATCTCAACGGAGTTGCGGACAATGGTGTTCTTGCCGGTTTCAAGCTTGTACAAGAAGCTGTCGATCTCGACCATGTCGAGGCGCTTGTCGTTAATGTCAACGAGACGGCCAATGCAGTCGTATTTAGGACCGACGAACACGCGGACGATGGCGTCGGCAGCCTTGTCGGAGACAATGTCGACCGTGACCTTGAAGGGGTGGTTGTTGAGGCGGCGCTGGCGAGCAACGAAGAGCATATCGGTCCTCTTCTTCTTCATCTCAGCCTCGTCCATGTAGAGAGCGTTGGTGATGTCCATGTCGTATTCATCCATGAAGGTGACAAGTTTATCGGTGGAGACGGTTTCGATCTTGACGCCAGGGAAGTTGAACTCGTCGCGCGTGTAGCGGGGCAGGAGACGCTTGAAGAGGCGGCACATCTCGGTGACGCGCTTCATCAGACGCCAGTACAGCGGGTCGCGCAGGCAAGTCGTGTACATGTCGATGGCGGTTGGGACGTACGTGTTCCTGTGTAACAACAATGTCCAAAATTATTTCTGTTTTGCTATGGCAAAGAAACTTGTTTTAAGTCTCTAAAAAAGTATTTTTGTTTTGAGCTATCTATTATTAAATAATAAAAATGAGAGTTAAGCTTAAGTTATCACAAACACACACACAGCAAACGCTTGTACTCTTTTACTTAAATTTACAAGACCCCAAATTTTTAAAACATTGTGTAGGTAAAGTACGCAAATACTACTTACTTGTCAACGTTGTACATGTTGTAGGCGAACATCTTCTTCATCAAGTTGGTAATGTGAATGACCTTGGCGTCGTCGTTGAGCATGCCCATGCCTCCGACCAGCAGCCTGGCGAGGTATTCGAAGTCCTCAGCCTTCTTCAAGGTGATGACTGTTCCGTCACGCTACACAAAAAGAAACCAATTTGAAAAAGTTGTAGAAATCAAAAGTGAATAGAGTCGTGTTGCTTAAAATTTACCGGTGGATAATTTAAATTGTGTTATACAGAATCAGAACTTACGCGTTCAAGACGGCCGGTGAGAATAGCCTGGCGGATGATCTTCTCAACGTCATCGACGACCAACTTGACCTTTAGGTTGTCCTCGTCAAGGAGGACCTTGTTGCCCACGCGGACGGGCATCTCTTCACCGTTGTGCATGCGGATCTTGGGCCAGTAGCCGTCCTTGATTTTCTCGTCCCACTTGATCATCTTGATATCGCACATACCGTGAGACAGACGCTCCAGTCTCAGACGCGCCAGCAACTGCTCGTTGGCGTACATCATCACCTCACCACGACGCTCCTTGTGCAGACCATACACTTCATTGTCCATCCAGTAAGGATAGTTCATGTGCAAGTAGTAGTAGTAAGTGTTCAGATCGACATCCTCAGTGAAGTAAGCGAGTTTGTCTGCCTGGCCGAGCGTGTGGCGGACGCCCTTGCGAGAGTCAATCAAGCACATATTCTTCTCGTTGATCTTTATTCCCCAGTAGTCAACCAGGACTTGATCTGTGACGGTTTTGGTCATTTTCATCATCATCGCTTTTTGGATGACGTCGCTGTTGACGAAGAAGTATGGGTAGATTTCGTAGGGGGCGGGGAGGACGATGCCGCGGCAGTCGGTGCGGTGGAAGACGGCGGCGGTGAGGGCATAGACGAACATGCCGCCATTGATGCGCTCACGCATCCAGCAGCAGGTCTTGACGAACACGTCGAAGTCCTTAGCGAAGTACAACATGCGGAACACGCGGACGGCCTGCTCGATGTGCTTCTCGTTGGTATGGACGAACACTTCACCGCGCGGGAGCATACCCATCTTAAACATTTCGATGAACTTCTTCACGACCTCGGTTTTCTGAAAATCACAAGAAAGTGTGTGAATAACAAATGTATAGAAGCAAAACTATAGGTATGAACTATTATGAACGAATATAGGAAGTCGCATGGATAAATCTTTTATTTTGCAAATTAAATCATGTGGAAATACGGATGCCGGCGACACAAGATTAATCATTGTGACCTACGTCCATTAGTTTAAGTGTTTTAGTTAGCAATTAATAATGAAATTGGATTTCAGCAGCCAAATTTTCGTGACAGATTCAGCTTTAAGGGTCGTGATAAGTGTTAGGTACAGAAACATTTTAATGTAAACTCGATCCGTAATCAGGATCTTATGGTACGCTGACTCACCAGGTACTTGTCCATGTTGTCCTCGATGACCCACTCGCGGGCCACGGTCTTGATGTCCTCGTACACGGTGGGCTGCAGGATCTGGTTCAGCAGCCTCATGATGCATGTCTCCTTCATTTTCACATCCACGTTCACTGCAACAAGTGGTATGGTCACAACTATGAACCATCAAGGAGCCGTGCCGCAGAAATCAAAAAACGTTTAAGGTGTTATTTATTTCTTGGAATAAATCAAATCGGTGTTGCGTAATTTGACAAGGTTTTTAGGTGGTTTAAAACATTAAAATCAGTGGTGGTATAGTTAATTATAGACTATTAAATCGTGAGATGAGACAATACATCTACTAAACAACATACATACATACATAACATCACGCCTTCATTCCCAGAGTGGGTTAACAGAACTACAGAAGTACCAACCACTCTAAAAATACTTGTTTATAATTCTGTAACCACATTTTGCACAATCAGGCCAAGAAGTTGACTAGGCTACTAAACAAGTAAATAAATAAATAAATAAATATAAGGAGACAATTCCACAAAGTTTACCTAGTCCCAAATGAAGGCTTGTACTATGGATACTAGACACCGATAAATGTACTTGTATAGAAAACACATACTTAAATATATGGAAAACTTCCAAGACTCACAAACAAATACTCGCGCTCATCACATAAATATTTATCCTTACCGGTAATCGAACCCGAGACTAATAGCGCTGCAGGCAGGGTCACTACACTACCAACTAGGCTAACGCATCGTTAAAATTTTAAATAACCCAAGCCGCACTGAGCTCGCGTCGAATGGTATATACCCTGATGCTATAATATATACTCGTAGTATGCTTCAAATAGTTAATGAGTCTAGAATCCTACAATTTTCTAGCATGTGCAGTAGTATATGTTTATAGGTGGTTCCTTTTATTTCAGAGAACCATAAAAAAAAACTTTCGCTTTATAAGTAAAGGTGGTCTGGTAAATTCGCTGTCGTTAATAAAACACATTTAAATTGGGAAGGCAGACAAATGATCGCTCATAAACAATTTGAAATGAAACTGAGTAAAGCAATAAAAAGTATTATAGTAAATACTAAACATAATTTAAATGAGGGATGAAATTCGCTTCAGAACTAGCGGGCGCTCTTTGACAGAGCCACTATCCAAGAATGGATTAGAAGTAATTTGATGATGAAGAGACTCACCCAGGGATGAGGTGCCGATGAGGACGTCCTCGTTCCTCCCGTTGTTGATCGTGGTGGCGGAGGCCACAGCCACGAGAGCCGCTACTATCAGTACCCTCATGATGCCGAGATCAGCTGCCGAGTGTGCCCTGACCATGGACGATGCAGCTTTTATACCCACCCGGACTTATCGCCGGCTTTATCAGGTGTTTGTGAGGTGGGGTGTCTTTGAATCGAGAGTTCATATTTTTATCTATTTTTATTATAGATTTGACTACAATTACGGTCATATGCAGTTAAGTTGTTTTTATGACGTGGTGTCAACATCTAGTATTGTCCTGGTATTCATTAGGTAAAGAACAAATTTAGATACGTTAAGGACGTTTAAACTGTAAGCCACTGAAGGTTTAAAAAGTTAGAGTTTTCCAAGTGATAATTACTCAAAGACAAAAACTTAAACGTCCTTTTTAACAACTTGTATTTGATCATTGTAGAGCCAATTTTTTAGGCAACTGCCGAAGGAGGAGGGTAATGGTTTTTGACATGTATGCATGTATGTATGGTTCTTTGTTCCCATGAAATTAGTCGTACATTTATACAGTTAATTTTCGTGACTTACAAGTAAAAGTTACCGTTTCTTAATTTTAGTTCTTAAATGGCAGATAACTAACGTATATAGACGACGTGATCAAAACATACAGTCGGGTTTTCAGAAGTTTCTTTTTGTTAAGACTCGTAAACTTTTATCCCGTCCAATTTTCATTTAACCTCAATTTGTAAGGAAAATAACGGATTATTTTCTCGATTGAGACATCGCACCGGGTTTACATATAGCTGGCTAAATGGGAAAGTTGGTTTGTTCGTGTGAGAAAGAAACTTTTTAATCACGCGACCGGCCGAGGTCTCCTTTGCTATTGTGTTTTATTTTCGTTGTTAAAATGTTAGCTTGGAAATCTTACTTTGTTGTCTAGTTCGTGAAAAAACTTAACTAAACGGAATAATCCGATTCTGAATCTTAATGATATACATATACGGTACTATCTTAAAATGTAAGAGCGCTTTAATGTTGTACAAATGTATAAACAATTTATAGAGAATAGATTATTAGTGTGGACCTATTTTATTTTTGTTAAAAAGTTAAAACTTCAAATTGAAACGATATACAGTGTGTTTTTTTAACTAGGACATTGCAGTATGGGGAAATCTGAAACCAAAGGAGATAGCGGTAAACTGTCTTAGCAAACTTTAGGAACTTATATTTTTGTTAAAACGTTTATATCGCAGTTATTTTTTTGTTAAGTGTGAGTTGTCCGTAAACGAACAAAATCGACAATAAGTTTTATTTAATGTAAATCGACTCGGTTTCATGTAAAGATCATTTCATTGTATGGAAAGAACAACATTGGAACAGCAGAAGTTAGTCAAATTTAATAATATGTTTTTTCATACAATTTTTAAGTCTGTTAATAAAACTATTTCTATGTAAAATTAATTAGCTTCAATATAATAAGGTTAATTCTGTTAAATTTTCGATGAAAGTTTTCCGTTGTGGAACAGAAATTTGCCGTATAATTTTGGAAGGATAATTTTTGTGGCCTTAGTTTATTTACGAAAACATACATTACATCTGTATATATATAAAATATATATATGTATGTTTTCGTATATATATATATGAAAATGAATCCCTATTTGCCTTGGTCCCGGCATCACGCGTTCGGCTGGCCCGATTCCGCTAATTATTTTTTTGTTGTGTTCGTTATCGTCAGGAGAAGGTTGTTATGAAAGAAAAAAAAAGAAAAATCCACCGGGAAAGTCATAATTTTGCAGCGGGGCAAAGCCGCTGACGGTAGCTAGTAGCATATAAATACGCTATTCCTTTCATAAAATGTGCCTCTTTTGTTTTAAGGAGTAAGTGTTCTAAAATGTTGTTTATTCTCTTCGGGTACCGGTTCGTTACATGGTAAATATTAAAAACTCTTTCTGCAGACTTGGTGGTGGAAGATCTTGTGTAGTGTTAGTGTTATTTTTTCAGTAATACTTAATAATAAATAATGATAACAATAAATATCACGGGAAAATGTCACACAAATTGACCTAGTCCCAGTAGTCCCAAACTAAGCTCTAGGCTTGTATTATGGGGACTAGACGGCGATCAACTACTTATATAGTAGATAAATATATACTAAAATACATAGAAAATATTCAAGACTCTGGAACAAATACTCGTGCGCATCACACAAATATCTGCCCTTACCGGGATTTGAACTCGGGACCGCTAGCTTCGTAGGCAGGGTCACTACCAACTAGGCCAACGTGTCGTCAAACAACTTGACATTAATACTTGTTTCCATTGTTGCAGACATTCCGGCACGGCTTCCCGTTCTCGCCGACCGCGCTGGCATGGGACCCCATACAGAAGCTGCTCGCCATCGGCGACAAAGGCGGCAACCTCAGAATGTATCCTTTTCCAACACACACCTGTTGTTCCATTACCGAACCTCGAAGTCGCGGTGGCACGAATAAAATTTTGCTAGGGACTTCCACGCGATATTATTTTATCGATAAATACCCTATACCCTATATCCTATACCGTAAGACCGTAACTTATAAATTATAAATAATAGATCTCGTTCTCCCATCTATTTGGAAACAATGCGTAACAATTTGTATGATATTTGAAGTACTGAACACAAGATAAAATACTTTGTTACTTATTACTAATATAAGGCTCATAATTGATTAAATGGGAATAATGTAATGATGTTAATGTACTTCTAGGTTTTAGTTTACTTTGCATGGGAATTGATGAAATAAAAATTTAGTTGTAAAGGTTGATTTTTATTTGAATTTTAAAATTCCTAAAAATGTCCTAAAAACTCCTATATAGGTAACATTGACGGGTAGTAATCATCACATTTTAGTTAATTTTCAATTATTCTGCAGGTAAACTTTACAGCTAATATGAAGTGTCACTTCCAAATAAGCATTCAGTTATCGATAAATTTTATATCGGAAGGAAGTCCCTAGGTAATTGACGTTATTGCCACCGCGACTTCGAGGTTTGTCCATTACTAAAAAATATAGGGGTAAGTGACGCGCAAGGTTCGGTAGAAAGTACTGTTAAAACAAGTAGGGTGTTTGTTACTAAAATAAGTTTAGACTAAACTTGGTGGTTGCAGGCAGGTGGTTTCCAAAAAAGTGCCCATAGTTAAGAACTAAAATGAACAACGGCGACTTTTCCATTACGTCACGAACACTAACTGGACTGCTATAAGACAAATGGTGCAGGTCTCGGACAAAACTGCTGTAGCGAGTGCGACCTTATTACTATCGAGTGAGGTTTGAATTTGCTTCGGTTATTGAATTAGAGACACCACCGCCACTTGACGTATGAGGGCAGTAGTATTTTAATGTATGACTAATATTTATGACGTAAAGGAAAAGTTACCTTTGTTCATGGTATATAGTCCTTACCTATGCGCACTTGTTTTGGACCCGCCCAGGCACTGAATAGAATAGATTTATTGCATAACTGTACATAGATATTCATATTCAATAAACTGTTCAAGGGAATAAGGGCTTGTAGTACTGTTAGGCGATGGGCTTGCAGCCTGTCACTAAAACACTGGTAATAGTATTTTTCACAATCGTGTTATAATAGAGAGCTTTTTAGTCGAGTACCGTGTTTAGGCCACGAAGCTTGCTGAGTGGCCTAAGTAAGGTACGAGATTAAAAAGTTTGATTATGACACTATAGTGACCAATACTTTTTGTACGAGTTCATTAAAAATAATAATTTAAATCATTAATACGAGTACCTATATAAGAAAACTAAATATCGTAAGTACTATACTGTCTAGTTCTACTATCCGACTTCTTTTAGACAAGATAATTGAAATAGTTATTTCTTGAGGAGTTAAAGATGTTTCGTCACTGTCACTACTCATTTTCTTAGTTTATATTTTAACTTTTTAAGCTTAAGGTCTGGTTTTTTATTTCCACAGAAAAAACGTAAACTTCGTAGCTTTGAAAAGAAAAGTTATCACACCACCGGCGTCCGTAATGTTGCAGTACTGTGCCAAGCTAAAAATACTAGCCAATCACAAAGCGTAGTTTTTTTTTATGCCCTGGATACAGCAGCAAGTTTAAGTAGATTTTTGACAGATGACGCGATGCTGCGACGTTCCAAAAGTCCAAAACGCCATACATTGGCAATTTTGTACCGCATCGAGTCTCCTTAAACAAGGGCACATATTATTTAAATACGAAGTTCTATTTTCAATTTTTTTTTCGGTTGTCTAGAGCGTATCGAAATAGTTATTTCGGTTGTTTCGGAAGTAACATAGACTATTCAACGATGAAAAGAGTGACGTTACAGTATTCTCTATGCAATCTTAATACACAGATTTTAATTGACGAGTACAAAAACTTCTTTGCCTGATTGTGCAAAATGTGGTTATAAACAAGTCTTTTTAGATTTGTTGGTATTTTCGCAGCTCTGCCTATCCACTCTGGGATTGAAGGCGTTATGTATGTATTTATGTTTCACCAGTAACAGGCATGCAACATTTTTTTTCTTATGGCAGGGGCACATGAGCACTCAGACCACCTGAATGTGAGTGGAATTTGAGACTCATACATATTTGAATTTTCAAGACTATAATAATCACAAAACTGCAATCCTAATACCTCAAATGCGTTGCCAACACTGAGGGCTGTGATGGAATGCCTCTATGCTAGTAATTTCACCGGTTGTCTTATCCCCACACCGCAACACAACAATGCGAACAGTGCTGCTTGGCGATAGGTTAATGGATAAGATGGTGGTAAATTGAACTTAAAAAAACTAGATTCACAGTAGAGACTCTATCGACTAGATTCTGATTGTCACCTAATCCTGCAAAATTTTAAATATGTAAAAGTTTATGTGGTACTTGGATAGGTATGATGAACATATGAAATCCTTAGTAGTCCATGTCTTAGGGTAATCAAAACGTAGGATACTTTTTCTTTCGGAATATCGGAAATTTCCCGAGGGAATTAGATTGAAAGAGGACTCGGAGGACGACGCGGAAAAACTCTATTTCTTATGTATATTCATTTATTCATTTTAGGGTTCAAGGTTATAAGGCAAAAAAAGTTAAAAGAAATATGAAAATAATAATGGAAGGATCTTTAAAGTGAATTCAGCTAGCTGGCTTATGAACAGCATCGTTGTCAACTAAGTAGGAACTGACTTGTAGTACCACGTGCTCCTTTTTCGCATATATCTGTAGGTAGAGGGATCGCAATAGGTAACAATTAATGGAATAAGCTTATCTCTCGTTCCAAAGATAATACCAACAGCTCCTACTTTATATCGCCGACCGCAACAATGTACACTATCTACTGACCACACTCAACTTGAAAAAACATTTCACACCTCAAATAAATATCAACGTTAATGACTTCAACACAAAGCTAAATAAAGATTGGCATTTAAAAAAACCTAGGTACTGAGAAATGACCCGTGTAATGTCGATAAGGTTTATTGTGGCAGTCAATGTTTCTTTGTAGTGATCACCTTTATCTTATCAGAGAGGAGTTCACGTATCAGAGAAAGAGTCAAACGTCAGGTTGGCTCAGTCTTATGCAACTTTCGTTACCCGCTCGTAAGAAGTTTTAGAAATGCGAATAAAATAGTAGGATAGTGTAAGTATGTAAATACTTTATTGTACTAAAAACAAAAAATCAATTACAATATTCACAGAACAGGAACGTACAAAGGCGAACTTATCCCTTTAAGGGATGTCTTCCAGCTAGGTGATTGAGGAAAATAAGAAAGCTAAAAGTGGCAACGAGTAGACGCGAGTACAAAACAAAGTTTACGGAAACTGTGTGAGCTAAATTGAAGACCTAAAAAAAAAAACACTAACACAGACATAATTATATAAAAGTAACAGTAATATATATGTATATATATACATATAAATATATACTTAAACAAAGGACAGTACACAATTACAAGGAGTCAAGCCAGTATGACCTCAAACACCCCTGTAGTGATGCGACCGATTGCGGTTTCCTAATGTCAGTTGGCAAAACGTAAAAGGCAATATTGTTTGATCTAGCCCTGTAAAATAGAGGCCCACGAACGAGCTCGGGTGTTTGTCTGGGTGGACATATATCTTTTTAAGAATTATCTGCTCGTGATAAAATGGGTAAGTATTTTGGATCATACACACTCTTAAACACAAAAGTTGTCTCTCCTGTGGTCAATAGTTAAGAGCTTGTGTGCATATAAGTTATGTTTTTATATGATAGGTCTAAAGCAGTCCTGACGGCATTTTTACGAATATGGGCTTGGCCAGAAAATTAGGCCTTAAAAACGTTAACTTTCGGTGTGTCCACAGGAAAGACGGTAACCTAAATCTGTGTATGACCCTTAAATATTTTCCATTATTGCACTAAACATGGATAAAACCGGTTAAAACTACGTTTTGTTATAACCAAAGATAATGAATGTGTAAACAAAGTCATCCGCGTGTCCGCTGGTTGGTTGCCACTGGCGCCTTTTTCCCTCGGGGTTGCTAGCCTGGCAGTGGTGTGTTCCCAAGACAGCTATGTGAAACTCTGTACCTAGTTGTTTACTAAGGTGTAATCAAATAAAACTAACTTCTTATTATTTTAAATTTCAAAATATATAAAAAATTAAAAGCTTAAAAAATGTACATTTTTAGGAACTAATAATCATTCCACATAGTCTCCGCAATACCCAATACGAATCTCTTAACATTCACTGCCGGCACCGATTAAAATAGGCACGAGTTTTATGTTTTTTTTTTAATTTGTATGTGAAGCCTCTCTTCTCTAGGTATGTTCAGAGATTTTTGGGACTATATCAGAAATTTTAAGCTTATTTATAAATAACTTGGCAGAATAAAACTTGGGAAAAATGTGTCTGCTTTTCATAGATCCATTTTGAATGTGATCCAATTACTACTTGAAAAAATACTGCATAATGCGGTGGTTACAACTTGGGAACGTTGCTATTCTTCCTGCCACCACGTCATACAAATTTTGCCAGCTATTAATATAGTCGCATAACAAACTGGTAACTTCTATACTTTTAACTAAAATAAATAAATTAATAAACATTCAAAACTTGACATCGTGGCCTGTTTATCAAAAGCTTGTAACTTGTAATTTAAGCGGAACTCTCATTTTAATACATATTGTTGGAAAGCTGAAAGTAAGCTGTGTGGTTGCCGGCTTAGAATAGTACCACTCCATGTCTTCCTGTGGATGTCGTTAGAGGCTACTAGGGGAGTAAAGGCTTGTAGTACTCTTAGGCGATGGGCTTGCAACCTGTCACTAATACACTAATAAACATCTTAGCCTGTCTGATGTGGTTACAGAATTATCAACAAGTTTTTAGAGTTGTTGGTATTTCTGTAGCTCTGCCTACCCCACTCTGGGAATGAAGGCGTGAAGGTATGTATGTATGTATGTTGGAAAGAGACGCTTTAAATACAAGTCACAAGCGTTTGAAAAACGAGCCCCAGTTCATTAATACAGCGTCCAAATATAACAAATTAAAGGGGTAAAGATATAAAATCTTTGTGTCCAAAGTCAAACTGAAAGAAAAGATGAATTAACTTGACACTTAACATCACTTGACCAATGTCAGTTTCGATGCACAATTTTTCACTTTTCTCAATCTCTCATGGGTTATCTGGAAGAGATTTTGTAGAGGGATAGGTTGGCCTTCTTTTATTTTCATTTTATAGTTTTTGTTTTGTGCAATACATTGTTGTTTTTTTTTCTTTCTTTCTTTCTTTCTTTCAATACAGTGTTGACACACGCCCAGTGCACGAGCACTTTTACAACAATCAAGTTTGTTTACTGGAATTCTGATTGGCAACAGACGGACTACTGATTGCATTATCTCCATCGAACGCTAACCGCGTGTTGACGGAGCTCATTGTTGCAGTAATCATCACCTTTGACTTTACACTTGGTACAATTAATATCTGTTTTCATTCGATGGCGCCATGGCCAAGCTGTAGGTACTAGATCAATCGGTCTATTCGTTGTGACGCTAGAGACGCTAGGGAGATTTTCGATATCCTATAGCTGTTAATTTTTTGACGTGTATAAATGCCCGCGCAGTATTAATGGACAAACATATTTATGTTCGGAAAGTTTATTTAATATTTTATCTGTTACTAAGTAGTAACTTAAGGTGAAATAGAATGTGTTTCATAAAATCGTTCCTCTCCTCTAGTGGAGGTTGCCTGGCTCTCTCCAAACAGAATAGAGGCCGTACCTGGTCAAAACCTTTTATTGAGTGGACTTTGGCAGGTTTTAGCATCTCATAATACTGACTCGGTTATATAACCGTAGAGATCGCGTAAAATGGATTGGTACTCATAGGCATCGTAAAACTTCATAC
Source organism: Acleris holmiana (assembly GCA_949316455.1). NCBI lineage: Eukaryota > Metazoa > Arthropoda > Insecta > Lepidoptera > Tortricidae > Acleris > Acleris holmiana. Next base: position 20,419,840 of record OX438774.1, read on the forward strand.
ACCTCTCTCCAGCAGTGGACTGACGTAGGCTGATATATGTATTAACTACATCGGTTTTAATCTTTAAAATATTGAAGCGTGTTACATGCCGTATTTATTTGCCTCCCTTAATGCTTTGCAGGTTTAAACGGGACTTACATGTCGTTCATAAACTCAGAGAGATAATAAGAAGGTATGTGAGTTTTTGAATACACAAGTTCCGCTATTAAGTAAGAATACCGAATACTTATTTAAATTATTCTGTAAGCGCCATCTCCGACTGGAGGTTAACTATCATTAGAGCTATCTTTATTTTGGATACTACAGTTCGGAACACGGATCTGGGCGTCTATTCTACTGCGTTATAACGATATCGCGTTTGACGTGTTTTAGAATCGTTTGTGTAAATGACATAAGAGTTATCAAAACGTTGACAATGCGGAAGCACGGCAAACACTATATCGTTATTACCGTGTAGAATCCCAGCCCTGGTGCTTAGATTTAACTAATTCCGGAGGTTTTTAAGCCATGATGTTCGTCTCCTTCCAGGTTTTCTGCTGCCTTCGATCTTGCCTTGCATTATGAGCTAGATCATTCTCCGCATTTCGCATGTTATATGGCTCAGGTATTGCCACTTCCAAACCTTTACGACGTTCATCACTACATAGTATAAAACACAGTCGCTTTTTCTGTCCCTATATGTATGCTTAAATCTTTAAAACTACGCAACGGATTTTGATGCGGTTTTTTTTAATAGATAGTGATTGAAGAGGGAGGTTTATATGTATAATACTTTAATCCGGAGCGAAGCGAGGGCGGGTCGCTAGTAAATTATAAAAGTATTTTGTAGCCTGTTCTAACTTGAGGTAATGACCACGTGGTCACTGCTAAAGGATAATTTCGAGAACATTTTGCAATTGAATATTAACTTGAACTATTTATATTTCAATAAAAACAGATCAACCATAACGTTAAATCCAAATAGAAATATTGTAATTATTATCTCGATCCCGAGATAGTTTGAAGCTTTTGCGCAGTAAATCCCGCTGCGTGCTTTAGAAAAGCTTTTAAGAGCTTTTTGAATGTCCGGCGGACCGAGCCGGTTGCCCGGCCCGGTCGTTTACCGGCCAGCTGCGGATTATCCGGGGGGCGATATGAAACACTTCGATGCGATGCCAACCCTGAGGAGGGAGATGGAATGCCTCTATGCTAGTAATTTCACCGGTTGTCTTATCCCCACACCGGAACACAAGAATACGAACACTGTTACTTGGCGGGTGATTAATGGACAAGATGGTGGTAGTGAACCGGACGGGCCCTGAACAGGGTCCTACCACCACTAAAACTAAGTTTCGAGTTTAGTGCTACTGCCACCACCCACTTTAAAAAAAAAACAAAATCCTAAGTAATGCTATTTCTATTCCTTTTATCCCGATTTTGTCTCGATTGTCGAGTGAAAGGGATGGAGCAGCCTAAGTTTTTTTTATGGAGAAGGTAAACGGGCACACAGGCTACCTGATGGTAAGTGGACCTGAAGCTCATAGACATTTTTAATCTAAAGATTGCGAGATCTTAAGACTGTAAATATATTGCTAACCCTTGGCTTTAGCCAGTCATTTCTCCGGTTGTCTTACCCCCGCAACTCTGCTGTTTGCGGCAGGTTAAAGGGTCACATGGTGGTATCGAGGGTCAGACCCTGTACAAAGTCCTTCCACCACTAAAACTAAGTTTCGAAGTGCTTCTGCCACCACCTAGCTTTTATTTATTAGAATTTTCATTTAAGGTATTTTCTCGTCGCAAACATCTGAAATGTCCTCGACTTTTGTTTTGATTCCATTTGCTCCCTTTTGAGGATACTAATTATTTTGTAGCCTTAACTCGCTGTAAATAACCTAACGGTCCTTTATATTTTCGGTCCCTCTGGGTATACAAGCCCAAACCTTTTACAAATGGCCTCGTCTTTTGCAAACACGCTGTACGTCTTCCTAAATGTTTTAATTAATGCGCGTTAGTGTTACCCGTGGCCCCAATTTGTCCGGTGCTATATACCTACACCCGGGTAGTAATCCTACACCCGGTTGCTTTATTCGGGGAACTTATCCGTGCGAATATTTAACTACACCTGCTTAGGGCGAGGTGATAATGATCACCAGAGGCCGGAATTTTCGTGGCATTTTTGAGCTGTCATAGTGACTTCTCATTTATCGACCTTTCAATTAGGTACATATCGATATACTCGAATTTAACTTTAAAATAGACTGTTAGCAACGTTTCGTAAACCAAATATGGAAAAAAATATCGTGATGTTTTTTTTATAAATAGCCTAAAAAATACTTGCCTAACTTAATAGCACTAACACAAATTTTAAACATGAAATTGAAAAAGCTGGAGTGGCTTTGATATTGGTAGCCGTATTTGGGAACTGGTTAATTATAAAGTTATCAAAGTAACTTTTATATTTAATTGCATATGAATTTCGAATTAACACCCACACAAGGTAATCTGGAAGAGATCGCTTGTCACCAATAAGATCTGTTGTTTACACCTCTAAATTTAATCTTGTTTTCATTGTTGTAATCTGTATTGTATAATATCGATATATTACTACCTATGTCTAACGAAACTCGATAATTGGGAAGTCACAAGCGTTATTTAAAAGTGCCACGAAAATTCCGGCCTCTGATGATCACGCTGCGAATACCAAGCTTCGTGATCACTCGTTCATTAGTTAAAATAAGGCATTCGTAGAACGAGGCTTCATAAATGTAGAAGTTTATTGAGATAAAATAAATAAGTTTCCTAACACACTAGGTATGAAATACTTTTAAACCGCTATTTTGTGGTTCAATTTATTTATATACTAGCGACCCGCCCTCGCTTCGCTCCGGATTAAAGTATTATACATATAAACCTTCCTCTTCAATCACTCTATCTATTAAAAAAACCGCATCAAAATCCGTTGCGTAGTTTTAAAGATTTAAGCATACATAGGGACAGACAGCGGGAAGCGACTTTGTTTTATAATATGTAGTGATAAAAAATGTACAGTGGGTTAAACTAATTGTTCCCTTAAACCACACAGGGTTTGTGAGCGGTCAGAGCTGCTGTCTTAAAAAATCACGTAATGGTAGTTACACGCCAATTATATGTGATAATATTTAATTACTAGTGACATGAAGTTATATATAGTAATAGTTTAATGGTGGTAGGACCCTGTGCAGGGTCCGTCCGGATTGCTACCACCATCTTATTCATTAACGACCCGCCAAGCAACAGTGTTCGCATTGTTTTGTTCTGGTGTGGGGATAAGACAACCGGTGAAATTACTATCATAGAGGCATTCCATCGAAGTCCTCAGGGTTGTCAACGCATTTGAGGTCTTAGGATTATAGTCTTGAGAATTCAAATGTCTATGGGTCTCAGATTCCACTTACCATCAGGTGGCCTGAGTGTTCGAGTGCCTTCTCTTTAACATCAAAACGAAAAAAAAAGAGATTTAGGTACTCACTGGTTCTTTGCCCTTAGGTGTTATTATAGAGCTTGCAGTAGTTGGCTTCTGAGTGGATTGAGGAGTGTAATTAGCTCCGATTCACCTTATACGAGGAAACAAATAACCATTACTTACATACAAATATACGTTATAGTCTGAAATATGACCCACACCCTTCGGCAGTAGGTTAAAAACAGAGATTATGTTATAAACATGATGTGAGAATCCCGCTACAAGTGTCAACTCAGCTAATATAAATCTAGTGTCCGTGTCGCAGTAAAAGTTCGGCTGGCAACTCCACTTTCTCGCTCGGATGTCATAAATCGGTCCCGCGGCGCCTTTTCCGTGACGCGGCGTTTGCGACAATCGTTAAAAGATACGATAAAGCCATGTGTAACGACATAACACACACCTACCTGCTATTTGATCCGGGAATATTTTTGCAGCCGGATAAGGCTTTGTACGGGAGCGTCTTGTTTCCTTTTTTTTTGCTCTTTGTTGAGCTGAACCTTAAAAACGGATTATCAGTTTGACACGTCAGCAATGACAGTTCTCTACGACTTGACGTGTCTTGATTAGAGCATCTTGAAATCAGGACTTCAATAAAGTCTCCTTATGGGTAAGGCCGTATCGTAAACAATCGATAGCGATATGGGTAAAAAAACATCGTGAAAAGAGGCTCAGGCGGCCAGGCACTTCGTTAGTCTTCTCCATTAAAAAAAAAGTCGTAAAAATATTTTTTATTGCAATAGATAGTCACCGGTGGTTTTATTCATAGACCGTAATAGAGATGTGTCAGATATATGAGCCTGATGTTGGGTTAGATATTATTGGTGGTTGGTGTCGCAAGAATCATGTGCAAACCACTCAATATTATTTCTGTACTCTCACTAACCTTGAACTGGCTAATCAACCCTAAAGCTTCTAATACAGAGTGTTCCCGTCACTCACTTATTAACCCTGCTCATTGCTACTGATCAAAGTCAACTACTCCCCGCCTGAGAGCGCTGACGAGCGAAGCGAGCAGCACGCTAATTATATTCGTGATTACCGATCTGCCTTTGACTGAAACATTGACGGGTGAGTTATTGCTTAGCGATGTGTCAACAAGTTAGTTTTGATATTGTAATTACAGCTTTGAGATATGATCGGTAATTGACAGGTAGTGACGGATTTAAGGGTAATCACTATGTATTAGAGATACAGTATTCGACAGAAGCAATAAAATCAACAAAGATTGAGAAAAAAAACACACATTGTGTCTATGTGTTTATGCCAACATTGCCAACACATACGCGTGCAACCCGAAGGCATACAGGAAATTGACATATTTTTTATGACGGCTATCTTTGATATCGGACATAAAGGTTAAAGAATTATAAAAGTAAATTACAAATTCTTTTTTAAGTAAATTTGTAAAAAGAAGGCCTTCATGTTTAATCCAGATATTTTCAAAGTGAACGTCGCGGAACTCTTCGGCACGGCTCCGTAAGGTCTGAGCGAGGGCCCCGCGGAAAATTCGACCTAAAGAACAATGTTCCGTAAAGAGTCATGTTTTACCGTAAAATATTGTCAGTTTCCAAAAGTTCCGTCGCTTAAAAGATTTGTTACCCGCCAGCTCTAATCGATGTTATAAAGCCATTATTTTCATTTGCATTTCTTGGCAATACTCTTAACATTGTCAAGTAACAGTAAAACAAAACATCGACCTTCAGACCGATTATATATAACCGCAATAGCTCAAGCGTCTTACCGATATTTCTTCAAAACAAGACGTGAGGAAGGTCCAAGGCCACGACGCCCCGCGCGGCCCCGCCGCGGACGTCCGGCCCTAAACGGATAATGGAGGGCCCTTTACTGCACTCCCGCGACGCATCTTCCAACGGACGCGCTATGACAATGTTAACTCATGCCCGAGATACGTAAAGTTAGCCTCTCTGTGGCGACGGGCTCTGTTCTTAATTTTATGAGCTCCTTGTTTCCTTATAGAGACTTTTTATGTGTCGGAAAAGGCAAACGAGCGCACTGTCCATCATAGATTGTCTGATGGTAAAGTGGTAATAGATATTTGCAACCTCGAGAATGCTATCCCAAGACTTCATGTCCAACCCTGAGGACTATGATGGAATGGTCTCTATGCGAATAATTTCACCGACCATCTTAATTCTATTGTATTCGGTGTAGGGGTACACCGAATGCTTAAAATAAAATAAAAGAATAATTACACGGGACAATCTCACACAAATTGACCTAGTCCCAAACTAAGCTCTAGGCTTGTACTATGGGTACTAGACAACGATAAACATACTTATGTAGAGAAATATACACTTAAATACATAGAAAACATCCAAGACTCAGGATCAAATACTCGCGCTCATCACACAGATATCTGCCCTTCACGGGATTTGAACCCGGCTTAGTGGCAATTTAGTGTTTTAGACGTTGGTAGCATTCCGGACGGACCTTATAGGAAGTCAAATTAAAAACGAAATTGCAAAATACATTATTTTGTGTAAAGATTTATAATTTTAATATAGCTTCTTCTAAATGGGGTCGGCACAACATGTTTTCTTCATCCACTCTCCACTTCACTCTCCTCTATCCGCTGTAAAATCAGCACTCACACCTTTTACACACATTTCATGCTTTACACAATCCATCCAAACCTTATGACCCCCAAGACCTGTCGCCATTTCATCCACCCTGCATTTATTCTGATTCTGACGTCCCTGTCAATGACCCCGTATTATTGGAAATTTTATTCGAAATTAAAGTTAGTTTATTTAAAACATACACAAACGCGCACAACTTTCGGATTGAAAATATTAGTGTTATTTCCAATGTTTTTTCACAGTTTTGTTACCAACATAATCCATCGACGACGCAAGTCCCGAATCTGCATATAGAGCGATACAGGGTGATTAGTAATTGATTAGCTCAGCCTTTGTGTCACGTTGTATGGTCGGAGGAATGCAGGCAGATAGGTTATTAGGTACATGCCTTTGAGGTAAGCGCAGCTTCATTTCCCAAAGGTGTTTAAGATCCTGGCTATTCAAATTGCTAGTAAACTAAAGAAGTAGGCATTTTTTTTAATGCTGTAGTTTTTTTTAAGGAATATTCAGTTTCATCAGCCAAAATTTAAAACAACAAAAATAGATTTTAAAATTGTAATGTTATATAACTCCCGATCTTAGGACAGGGTACTTCAGGAGCCTTTTGCTTCAAATGGGCTCTAGCAACGCCCTCATAAAGGGAGCGTATCGAATATCCAATCATCCTTGTATTACACACACAGCTTCTACAGCGTCGAGAGCAATACTAATTTCCCGGCGCGGCGTTTAGGGAACGATGTTAACGTGATACTTCGAATACAGCATTAATATTAAGTGGGCCAATTATAATTTAGACGCATAGTATTACTGGGCCTCTATTCTTCTGTGTTCTAACGATATCGCGTTTGACGTGTTTAAGAATCGTTTATGTCACAGTCGCCATTATGTAAATTACATTCGAGTGAAAACGTTGACAGTACGGAAACACGTCAAACACGATATCGTTATTACCTTGTAGAATCCCAGCCCAGTGTTGTTCTCTCAAATAACGTTTCTGTGAGCTTAACGAACAGCAACAACACGACTTACCCATCAGAATGAGATTGCGACATTTTTACAAAACTATGAACATTACTGTCAACATGTTTTACGAGTAGACCGGTTTATGGCAGAACTGCTCTATCGCTTTTACACTAATACGACGGGCCTATTATGGTCGTATTTATCGATGTGGATAAAGCATTCGTCACTCTCGCACACAGCAACAGAAGTAGGTGGACAGCCGAAGAATTCGAAATTACCTATACACGATTCTATTCTCAACCTTAAATGTTATTTTTAAACCGATTCTCGTTATTAGAATGGACTGTAATTCAGAATACATACGTAAACACAGATCTGATGATGAAGTTGGAAGGCGACAGGATCTCTGCTGAACTTAGTGTGGGTGTGCAGGTTCGGACTAGGCAGGCGGGTAGGTAAAACAGTACAGTACAGTGAATAGTTATCCACCAATCCTGCCAGTTAAGATAGGTTAACTCAGATACATTTCTCAGTATTCCTGTTGACAAGACGTATGCATGTTATAACGTTTTCTGGAAATAAATACCTCCTCAACTTCAATGCCGTTGTTGCTTGGATACCACGGAAGGAACCAGGCGTAATGAAAGAAAGATGGCTGTTGAGTTTCGAGAACGCTCAAAAGAGAATAACTTAACATGAAAGTAATCATATATTTTTGACGTACAATTCTTATTTGATGAATGTTTGTTGGTCAATATGATCAAATGATTTGGCGAATTTAATTTGGCACGCTTTAATGTCGTGAACACGGAATAGATTAGAGTTCTATAGGAATTGGTTAGTTTATTATTAAAGTACAAATATTTAAAGAGTCCTATTAAAGTTCTGGTAGGAGTTCTTCTACCTGTTCCAATAATAAACACGGTCGAAACAACCTACCACCCTTTGTAATAGTTCACAGCTGTGACTTCCCCAGGCTTTATTTGTTCAGGTTATAAGTAGTATTTAATGACAAAGCTACATTCAATATTAACAAATGAAAGCGGTTGGCTTTTATCGGTAGTGTAACTTCGGAGTAGGTATGACTTTTATCGACATCTTTGGATCCTCGTCTGAAGTTACACCCTGCGCAAGAAACAAATGAGAAAAAAATACACTTTCAACACAACTGCAGTTTACGTGTGCATTAGGATTCCAGTTTTTAAATTGACAATGTCTATGAGTCTCAGATTCACGCACCATCAAGTGGCCTGTGCTTGTTTGGCTTCTGCATTCCATAAAAATCTATCAGAATCAAATTTAGAACATCGCAAATCGCGTATGCTATTCATTATTATTTCTGGCAACGAACGCTAAGTAGGAATCAAAAGGACGTTTTGAACAGCTGCGACATTAAGCCGAACTTTACTCCTATTCAGCACCCCTCCACAAGCCGTGGGGGCAACTGCCGCTATCTAAATTGGCCAATTTTCTCGTTGGCGGCCCGCCAGCCCCACCTGGCTATCGCGATCGTGTCGTGTCCGTGTCGGCGCGCTGACGGCGGCTTTGTCACTGATACTGTCGTACGAGACAACTCGTGAGCTCCTGTTCCAGGTATCTGACGAAATTTAACGTCTCGGAATTCGATGGGGTTTTTTTTCTCTTTTAGGAATTTCTTTAGTTTTTAGTTGAGTTTTATCGAGGCCTTAAGGTACTAGAATTCTGGTAATAAATTATTTTATTCACTGACAAAATGTTTGGGAAACAAATCGAATAAAATGCAAGTATTAAAAAACCCGACTGTATTTTTTGATATTGTCGTCGACATTATGCGTTGAAAAATCACGGTAGTTTGGTTTTAACAACTAAACAACTAAAATTAGCTTTGAATAGGTTTAGCCTAATACAATAATAAATTACCTAAGTAAAGTTATGTATATGTAGGTTAATTCCCTCCCTCTCTTTTAATTTAGTTGTGCCATTAACTTTGATTCCTCGCTAATGTAAGGAAATGTAGTAACTATCATAAAATTGTAGGAAAATATAACTAAAATAAATAAATCCTGTATAACACTCAAGTTTGCACGCCCACCGGCAGAACATGGCAAGACCTTTTGTTTACGTCACCAATTGTATAATTATCTATGTGCAGCAATTTTTTTTTAAGGCTATCTTTTCGGCAGCGTAGAGATGGCCCGCGCCACCAGGCGGCGCAGGCGGCGCTGGCGGCGCGCCAGCTGTCTCGCTCGCTCGGCAGTCGCTCCAGCCTGTGATTTATTCAACACTCCAGTGCAATAAAAAAGGCCACAGTATACAGTCAGAGATACGGATTTGCGCATCATTCAATAACCTTGTCGCTGTTAGTGTTGAGAATGTGGCGTTTAATACGGTAACCTAGCACAAGTCCGATAAACATTTGCCCACTGTTTCTTTTGTCTGAATTTTCATAAGTTACATACTCAGCTTTTCAATATGCTTAAAGATATATACCTACAAGGTTTTTATAACAATCCAGGAAAATTTAACAGTTTCATAAAAAACTTTCTGGTTTATGAAAATTAGGACAAGCGAAACAGAGGGCAAACGTTTTTAGTGTTTCAGATAGGTAACCGTTTTATTAACCCCCCTGACGTATTCGTCAGGGGGGTTATTATGATCTAGCTATGCAGTTCATTTAACGGTGAGCGTAAAGGCGTAAAGGACAGAGCTATGTAACTGCCATAGCTTTGTCCTTTGCGCTCGCCGTAAATTGAAATGCATAGCGATGTTATAGTAACCCCCCTGACGTATTAAACGGTTATCTGAAACACTAAAAACATTTTTCCAAGAAATCGTTGAGTAATAAATTCAAAATACAAAACAATTTGCCAAATAAAAAAGCAAGACCCAAACACCTACGTAGTTTACAAAATATTACGAAATTTGAGATTGCAAATAGCAACAACGAATATGGACAAAGAGTATGGAAGTATCTACGCCCAAGTACCTTAAATCGACTTCCTAATGATTTATCAAGCTCATTAGAGGATCAAACCACAGCCCAAGTCAAAAAAATAGTTAAGCTATACATGTTAGGCAAGAATAATTTGTAAAACTAAAGTGCTAACATAAATAAATAAAGCTAAGCGTGTACGCATTGCATATGAACAGATGTATAATTTTAATAATAATAACAATAGCAGTAAGTGTAATTAATTAACACTCCTTAACTCATAAAATCTTTAATATTTAGGATTAGAGGTTAAGATCGAAATATAGTAATGTAAAAAATTAAATAAACGGTTTTTTTTTACATAAAGTAAATTAGCCACATGAAGGATCTTTTTCCACTATGGTTATATGGAGTAAATCCACTAGCGCTTCGGACAAGACCATCATTGCGGAGAAAGTGCGCAACAAGTGATTTGTGTTCTGCAAGTGATGTACCAGAATAAACTTCAAACTAAACATACAATAACAAAGAGTGTTAAAAAAAATATAAAAGTTGTTTTTTCAGCAAGTAAGCCACACGGGCACTTTTACACGGCAAAATTCTACTACAAAGTTCTACAAAACTCAACAGTTAGTCATTTTTTTTTAATAAATTGCTTAGGAAAAGTTCTAAGAAACACAAGTGCAAATAAATAAAATAATAATATTTATACCTAAGTACACATGACGGTGCAAGACTACATGAAATGAAAAATTAAATAAAGTTTCAATACGTTCTCCTACAGAAACCGTTAACCGTCGAGGTTAAGGCAGAGTTAGGTACCTATGACTTTGGCCAAGCTTTATCAAAACCTGCGACCAATTTAAAAATACACGCATAGCCATGTTAATTCAAATTCAAATTTAATTTACTTCAAGCTATCAAGGCTCATATTGTTTACACAAATATTAATAATTAATAATAAGTTAAAAATATATTTTTTTATACCGATGATGCAATGTAAATGCACTAAGTAGGTATGCATGCATTTACATTCCAATATCACACACTATCCCACGCCACCACACTATAATAATACCCTGAAAGGAAAACTTAGGTTCACCGGTTAACAATTCCATAAAATTGTTGAAATAACCTAAAAGTGCAATTTTATTTTTTGACATTTATAATGACTGGTTTAATCATGCTCAACATTTTACTGACCCGTTTTCATTGCTGCAATTCCTGCGATTGCATTTTGATTCGATTGTAAGCTATAAAAGCAGATGAAGCCGTGAAATACTTGCTTGGTTCAAGACAAAAGTCTTTGTTGTGTCTATCTCGGGGCCGAGAACAACGCACGAACATTAAGGACCTACGTCAAACGTGTATAAGTGACATGGTAAACAGTGACGTGGATTCCGGGTCTCGATTACTCTACGGGCCTATTCACAATCGACAAGTAAATTCATCTGTCAAATAAAGATAGCCCTCTCTTTGTCTATTTTCAAGTGTAAGAAAGGGAAATGGGTAAATTTATTTGACAGATATGCTTTACTTGATCACTGTGAAACTGGCGGTAACTACATCAGTTTTCAGTTTCTTATTCTATTACCATACATACATAACACCACGCCTTCATTCCAAGAGTGGGGTAGGCAGAGCTACAGAAATACCAACAACTCTAGAAAGACTTGTTGATAATTCTGTAACCACATTTTGCACAATCAGGCCAAGAAGTTTACTAGTGTATTAGTGACAGGTTGCAAGCCCATCGCCTAACTACTGCCGTTATTCCACGGGAAGACATGGAGTGGAACTTTTCTAACCAGGCAACCACACGGAGACGGAGGGTCTATTACTTATTTTATTAAAATGTATCTTGATAATAATAATGAGGTTAGGTAGTTTACAGAGGTATTATATCCTCGCAAAAGTGTAGTTTTTAAAATGTAGGTGTTTTTCAAACGTCTTCAATATTTATTAGTCATAAGTCAAATCTACGTTAATACTTATTCGAAAGAGATAAAAACTAGGGCACCATTCCAACTAAGGATAAAGCATTCGAAAAGGAAAGCTTTATAAAGAGAATAACGACTTAAACTAAAAGTAGTTAAAGATGCTATATCGCAAGTTAATCCTCTTAGCTCTTTAATCGGTTTTAATTTCAGCTCTCTCGGGATTCAACGAATTAATTACTAACTCTAGTTGCCAACGGACATTCTTAAATGTTAATCTTTTATAGAGTACGACCTTAAGGAAATAGAACGAAGAATTCTCATTTTAAATTCTAGTTTTTCTTTTGTTGTAGTTGTTTTAGGTTTATCTTCACCATTTCTACAACACTTGGCGGGTTACTCAGAATGCATAACGCTAAGTTAGCAATTATTGGATTGACGTACGATCCGAAACGAAAGGAATTTGGTATACGACCATGCAAAGTGGGCCACCCTTTGCCCAGTGCCCTGGTTTTGTAATGTAGAGCTAAATTGTTCGTCAATTGTCTTAGCACAGAGGCTTCGGTCAGGGCCTCTATTCAGGTGTGTTAAAACGATATCATGTTTGACACGTTTAAGAATCGTTTATGTCACAGTCGCCATTATTGTAAATGACATAAGAGTTATCAAAACGTTGACAATACGGAAACAGGTCAAAAACGATATCGTTATTATAACACAGTTGAATAGAGGCCCTGGACGCATTCCATTAAATAAGTTTGGTTTTTTGATGAAGAAAGTTGACAGCCTAAATTGTGTAGAATTTAATAAAGTAGCACATCTTTTCTTGGTGGAATGTATCGAGACCAAAGATGAAAGGAATTCTTTATTTTCAATGTTGCCGTGTGGAGGCTTAAACTTGGGTATTTTCAATATCATCCTGGCGGAGCCTATATCGGCCATTGCTATATTCTGTATTTAAATAAGTAAGTTAGTTGGTAAGGTAGATTACGGAATCATGGAGTTGACATAGCTGCTGCAATGCCAAAGCCCCTATAAATAAATAAAGATGAAAAAAATGGATGACGTAAGCTGACGAAGTGCAACGACCGCTTCCATTTTCAAAAATCGCTTACTTATCGTTATCCATCTTGGCTATGCCCTGAATACCTATGAGTATTTGCAAAGATTAATCGTGTTACTACGAACACTGAATCGTTCTAAATTCAAAGATAGCAATCATTTCCAGCGTGTCTATGACAAGTTATTTTATAGGACCACTTGCAAAAACTAGATAAACTTATGTGGTTGTAGCCTTTAGTTTAAATTAGCTTTGCAAAATGTATTACTAGACTTAAGAATTACATTCTTTTGTTCTGCGTAGAGATAAAATCAAAGAAAGTAATAAACTTTTAAAATGTGAGGGTGACAGCATTTTAAGACTGACCATATAGGCTTCTCTTATCCATTAAAATTGGCTACTTTGCACCAGTTCTGAGCTGAATCTAAAAGCTTTTATACAGCAATAACAGTTTAAAATCTCAGCTGTGCTCATACAAGGTCATTACCGATAGGACAACAAAATTTCGAAAAAATATATCTGCTATTTTAATATTTAACTAGAAGCCGATATTTTTTGTAATATAAATTCACTACTCTATAAATGTTTGCAAAGATTTTCCATAATTGTACCGCATTCATGTTAAGAAAAAATATTCGGTTATTTTTTACTTTACTTTGATCACCTTTCTAAATCTTATTACGCCTGATTTGGCCGCCATTTCGGCGATTTCTCTGAGGGCCGGCCAATGTAACAAAATATAAAACCTAAGTCCTATCCCGCTCTCTTTAAGGACCTTTTCTGAACGTGAGAGGGAGGTGAGAATATTACTCTAAAAATGTGTCGAGTGGCAGCCATCTTAAAGCTTTTCATTAATTAATTCAGCCATTTGTAATAATGCCCGGTGCACTGTTTTATTTCGTATTTTCGGAGTTGTTCCGGCTAATTTAATAATGATTATTGCTTTTTTAATTTCCTGGTATTGCTGTCAACAGCTGGCGGCAGAAAAACGTTTTATTCTTAATTTGGGAGGGTATAATTGGAATATAATAATTAAAAAATACATCTCATCTAATTAGGTTTTGTAGGAGGTTTAAAATTTCCATATTTATTTAACATAACATACATAACGTCACGCCTTCATTCCCACAGTGGGGTAGGCAGAACTACAGAATACTAACAACTCTATACTTGTTAATAATTCTGTAACCACATTTTGCACAGTCAGGCTAAGATGTTTACCAGTGTATTAGTGACAGGTTGCAAGCCCATAGCCTAACAGTATTACAAGCCTTTATTCCCTTAGTCGCCTCTCATGACATCCATGGCAAGACATGGAGTGGCACTATTCTAACCCGGCAACCACACGGAGGAATAAAATTAATAATTAAATAAATCACACAAATTGACCTAGTCCTACACTAAGTTCTAGGCTTGTACGAGGGCCGTTCTGAAAGTTTCTAGCTGTCCCGAACCTATTACAAAACTATACTTTTTATACTACCGATTAAAACTTTTTATTGCCTTCAAAACACTGGCCTATAATAATTATAAATATTTTTCAAATACGTTAAAAAAATAAATTTAAAAATATGTGTCATACATTATTTCGATTTCAACATGAACGTTACAAGAGAGGAATTTCGTGTGATGATTTATTACGACTACAAAAGAGGTTTAACGTTTAAGGAGTCACATGAAAACTTAAACACAGCTTTTGGAGAATCTGCTCCTTCATTAGCCACCTTTTGGTTCAAGATTTAAGTATTTAAATCTTACCTCTTACCGACACTGAAGTTGCATATTATTTGTGATTTTCTGGAGACGAAGGGGTACCTAAACGCCTTTGTATACTTATTTTGTGCTGCAGGTCTATTATGGTCTTGTTTATGATGTCAATAAACTTGGATAAAACATCTGTCACTTTCCCACCAAGATAGTGTAAGACAGACTGATGCCTTATCGCTGCAATATAGGCGACCATAATGGCTGTTATATTTTTATAGTCGTAAAAAGTCAATATTTCTTTTACAAAGTATATTGGTTTTTACAGTTAGTGCGTCAGCTTGAAAATTTATGTGGAAATATGTGGCTTACCCATTTGCGTTAAGTATATATTTTAAGATGGTTGTTGTATATAATGTTTCACAAACTGTATACAAAGCTGATCTAAAAACAAAAGTATCGCAGGACCAGACGCATTCATAAACATGGGCATCGTAAACTTTCTGACAAAAACAAAAGGTAATGAAACGCAACTTTGGATCTTGTAATTACAAGTTTTGATCCTTTTTGCGAGTTTCATTTTAATTTAGCATTTCCTTCCGGAAGTCCCGAATTTATGGCGGAGTTTCACTTCCGCCAAGTTTGCTCTGTCAACTCTAATAAATTGAAATCATAAAAAGGAGGTCAACAAGTCTTTTGAAATAATTATTTTGTGATGAAAACGTCGAGATTTTTTAGGCGCGTTCATGTGCTTTTATTGCAATCAGCTGGTTGCTTTCAAATAAAATAATAGATACATACATTATTTTTCAACAGTTTTGTTAGTGAAACTGATCACTACTAATGAAAAGGTGCTGGTTAAAGAGGAAGAACCATTATCTGAATCACAGGAATAAGGAGATCAGCTAGAAACAAACATTATAATAATAATAATCAGACACTTCTAACGGCGGTGTGAGATTCGTGTTTCCATTAATAAATAAAACATATATATGTCTGTATCCAAAGATGTTTATATTGCTTTGTTCCGATTATTATCTCTAAAGAATCAAAAATGGCTACTTGAACTTTACTTCCGCGTTAACCGGTGGCCGGTTGTTCGTTATCAAAAGTCCTGTCATTGGTTTAAGGCGTGTTATAATTGCGATTATACATCTTATTTTCTAAATTCATTTATACCCACGAGTGGTTTTGGCAGCCTAATCTAATCTAAATTCATAAATAATACCCTCAAGAAGTCAATTCCTTTGAGCAGCCCATCAATAAGTTAACCGGCCGAAAGACTTTGAACTAACTTTTCCAATTTCGCGTTTAATCTTTTTATAATTGGACAATTTGGAGAACGCGGGAAAGGCGCGTAACGTCCGGGAAACTTTAGGGTGGGGACATGATGAGCGTTTCTAAAGCAAAAGCTGTGTGTTGGTCATTACGATTCCTTTAATGCTTAAATTGATTTGTACGAACGTTACTTCAAAGGTATAAATTCCTTGTAGCGACGGCGAATCGCATTTCTCCACTGAACAAGATTTCAGTAGTTTTTTAACTTGAAGCAATTGTTCGCGTGGCTGTTCACATTACTTTATTTAATTTGTAGCATCTTATTTTACAATTTGTGTTTTACCACAGTCGCATGCGATAGATTTTTGGAACGTTATTTTATTTGACGCTTTTATTGCTATGTGCTTGTGTTGTTTCTTAATCGCTAGCAAACTCGTCTTCACGGGGTGTACACTTCAGTTAAACAATTATTGTACAGTCGACGTCATACATATGTTTACACTTTAGTGCCTTGTCACTTTCATTCACTGAGACAATTTCATGTATAATATATGTAATTGTCTCAGTGAATGAAAGTGACAAGGCACTAAAGTGTAAACATATTTATGATATATTATATATGAAATTGTCTCAGTGAATGAAAGTGACAAGGTACTAAAGTGTAAACATATTTATGACGTCGACTGTACTTTACTTTTACGTAATAAAAATATTGGCAAATTATGATATCAAATGATCACGATGAAATGCTATTGCCAAATATGCGATCGAGGTATACCGCGACTAAAATATTTGCTTACAATAAATCGGATAATCGAGACTTAGAATCTCAAATCACGTAAGCATCATCTTTGCTTTACACGGATTTAAATTTGAGATATCGAAAATGATACAATGAAATTGCGAACGAGGTGAAATGCGACTAAAATTATACGCGAGCAAAATAAAAGTCGATTGTGACATTTGTGACACAAAACGAAAAGAAACTCCAGGCGAAATGCGATTCGGTGCATGGTACAGGGAATTTATGCTTTTGAGATAAAATTACTTCTTGTTACAACCATCTTTAACAAGAAAGTTTGAATTTGGAAGCTGGTGGATGTCTCGCTGCCAACCCTGATCCTTAATTTTAGGGAGTTACAAAAAAAAACTGCCTTTTTCTATAAATTTTTGAAAAAAAATGCATGTGGGGGCCATCATTCTGAATAATAAATAAATAACATACTTCATAAGTCTCCAAAAAAAGTATGGACTTCCGTTTTGTTACTGAAAAATATACTGTATTTTGATCCCGTTTTGAGTCTCCCATTAGATTCCATTTGCAACACATATTTCCCGATTCACAAGCGTTAATTAAATTGAATGTTGCCTTAAATCGCCTTCTGTCACTTTCTACTTTGGCGGAGAAAGTGAAAGAAGATATCCTAATGGTACATATATATTTTTTTTATGTTTATTAGAAGGCACACGAGCACTCAGGCCACCTGATGGTAAGTGGAATCTGAGACCCATAGACATTTGAATCCTAAGACCTCAAATGCGTAGCTAACCCTGAGGAATAAGATGGAATGCCTCTGTGCTAGTAATTTCACCAGTTGTCTTATCCCCACACCGGAACACATCATTGCGGACACTGTTGCTTGGCGGGTGTATTAAGCTCTTATTAAAATTCTGGATGTAATCCTACTAACATTGTAAATGCAAAAGTTTGTGCGTTAATTTGTACTCCTTCACGCTGCAGCGGATTGGCATGTGTGGAATGGAGATACTTATACCCTTGATTAACCCATAGGCTTTTTTAAAAGTTACCGGGGGATTAACGATAATCTAAATCCATACGAATGAAGTCGCGGGCAGAAGCTACTTTCCCCCTATAAATACTTTGTTCTATAAGATTATCTATTCTTTAATAATTTTGTGTTAATTGCAGTTTTATAAAGTGTAAACCTTAAGGAGCGCTTCAATTATTTTAAATCTGATAGAGCGTCCCAAAACCTTCTCCTGTCAGTTCCTTTTTCTTCCTCTAAATTTTACACAAATCCACCATCAAGGCGATAAGGTTATGGAATGCTTTGCCCGTGGAGGTACGACGTGCTAAGTCTGTTGCCATTTTTAAAAGCAAGCTAAAGGATAATTTTCTATCACTTCCGTAGTTTTTCTATGATTTCCTTTACGTTTTTACATTTTTTTTTCTTACTAGTATATCTTATGCTTCGTGTGTTGTCATTGTTTGGCTGTTTTGTAGAATGTAAGAATGTATATAATATATAGATTTATAATAATATGTATTTATTAAATAATTTACTTTATACATATATTATTAATACATAAATAGTTTTCATTTCAAAATTGAAATACTTTAATTGTTTCTTGTAGTTGTTTAATTAGAGTTCTAAACGAATTAGTTTACACCGCTTGCCATGAATTTGTGTCCTCAGTTATTTCTCTATCCAAGGTTGTCTGGAAGAGAGTGCTATTTAGCGATAAGTCCACCTGTTGTGTACCTATGATTTAAATGTCAGTTTTTTTTTTTGGTGTTCAATAAAGAGTATTTATATTGTATTGTAAACGCGAAACAGCGTCAAACGCCGTACGAATGCACTCCCCGTGAGAACTTCGGCTCCCCTCTCATTAATTACCTCCTTCCTCCTTTTACTAAAGAGCCTGCTCACTTGATTACTTCCTTATCCCCATTACGATCACTCAGGAGATTGTATCGAGCCGGCGTGGGTTCAAATCAAACAGAGATTTGATTTGTTTCGGCCGTAAAAAGCTGGTAGGTGATGAAAAAACTAATTTTGATTCGAGTATCTCACGCACACTTGCTCGCGTTCTGAGAATTCGATCCGTTGGGAACTAGGGCTCAATTTACATCAATAAAAACATACAGCATTTGAAATGTTATCGTATGATTTTCAACTCCTTAAATACGGGACAATCAAATAAACTGCTGGCCTACTTACTGAATAAACCTCTTTTTTATATTTACATTTGAACATTTATAATATTAGTGCGAGTAAGGAGGAGATGTCCCAAAAAGAAGCAATACGCTCCATCCTCGTGGTTGAATTGAGAAAATGAAAAAATATTTATTTTATTGATATGCACCGATACATACACTTTGGATACAAAAATCACATCAGTAAAAAGCTTAGGATAGGTACATATCTCTTACAGACTACAGGTACAAGGACCGGAGGAATGCCTACTAGTTCCCACACTAGGCAAGCATGTATCGTGGGGGCCAGCCGAAAAATTTGACAAAAGTGCTCCTCGGTAGACAAAGATTCATGCATTAACATCTCTTTATAAGAGTCAGACAAATAAAATATTTAAGTAGATTACAAATAAATTTACCTTAAACAAGTCGGAAAAGAAAGTATTTTCTAAAAAGTAAACCTGTGTTCGATACACAGCAAACATTAGGTATATCGTTTTTTTTTTTTTTTTTTTTTATTTACCCTCACAAATAAATTACTATTCGAGATTGATAGGTAGGTACAGATAGCCAATCACGATTAAGTGTATAGCTGCTTCGATAAGCTGCTTCGTTTCATTTTCCTTTAGCAACATTATTTGCACCTGAACGTTTATTTAGATAACCTGAAAGCACTCTGGTAAGAGTTATACAAATACAACATAGCGAGAACAACCTCACTTAATGAAAGATATCTGATGAGTTGTTTAAGCGTTCATTAAATTTAATGTCGGTAAGTGTCGTCATGTGATATTAGTGTTAATAACAATTTGTGAAACTGGGTGTAAGCTTGTCCTACCACCCAAAAGGCTGTTTTAAGTAAATAGGCTTGCAAGCGTCAATTCTAAACATGTTTGTGTTGGTTTCTTATCTACATCCAAGAACACAACCTTTTAGTAACATAAATATACTCGTACCATTGGATCTTGTATTGCGGACGGCTTTTGCAAATTGCATTTTCAATTGAAAGGTTTGCGACCTGTAGGAACGTCCTCTTTACAAAGAACAAAACGCCCGTTATCTCCGTCGCTGCGTAAGAATCCTAACTTTCCCTTTAATTTTCATAAATTATTTACAAGACAAGAACATTGTGCGATAGCGCGCGAATAATTAAGAACGTCGTGTAGCAAGTTTTTTAATAAACAAGTTTGCAGCGATATTTTATCTCGGGCTGCTCCGCGGAAATTAGCTCTTTGCTCTTTGGAAATGGGTCAACGGTTTAGTATTGGTACTTTTTGCTCGATTAACAAACACTCTGCTATTTTACTTCTTTAGTTTATTTCTAAACTAAATTTAATGTTCTGTGATTTGGATTGATACTATTAACTCACTAATACACTGGTAAACATCTTAGCCTGATTGTGCAAAATGTGGTTACAGAATTATCAACAAGTTTTTTAGAGTTGTTGGTAATTCTGTAGCTCGGCCTACCCCACTCTGGGAATAAAGGCGTGACATTAAGTATGTATGTACTAATTAAATTACTACGTTCCTCATAGCTGCACTAAAGTTAACTTTCGTTTTTTGTTCATTCTAGAGAATACATGACAACTTACCCTGTATATATTTTCAACATAAGCAATAGCTTCACTTAGAGCTGCTGATATACACCTGTATTGTAATATGAGTGTCCTTTAAAATTAAATTCCATACGCGCCTAACAAATTAAACCTGTCTAATAGCATTCACGAAAATCAAACGAAAATTACCTCGATGCAAATTACTTTGATTGATATTGGATGTGCCACAGGGCACTATATTGGGGCACAAACTTTACAACGTTCAACAGAAGCAGTAACAGACAGAAATAATGTAGGAATGCTTGTGTTTCTTAATTGTGTAAATTATATTGGTGTATTTTAATAAACAAATGAATGTACGTACATGGTCTGGCGCACCACCGACTCGGTAATGAAGACTAACTCGTAATCTCCAAGCCGGAACGGTCCCGGCTACGCATTTGTTTCCATTCATCGTAATAGCATCAGTGGCTGAATCTCGCTGTGAATAATAAACATGAATTTGGGTTATTTTGTGGACTTATAGAGCGATTGAAATAGGATGGCAAAACAATTATGTATATGTTTGACTCTGTGAGTTTCATGGGTTGAATTAATTTTAAATTATGAGACTTGGTTTTCCGACAGATATTAAATGGTAGTCTTTGTAAATGACATTCGTACTTGGTAATAAAATTCGTGTCGCGGTCGCAATTACGTTTCGGGAAATATAAATTGAGCCGGTGTCTTCTTGTACAATTTGTGTTTTAGTGCAATTTACTTACTTAACATCACGCCTTCATTCCCAGAGTGGGATAGGCAGAGCTACAGAAATACCAACAACTCTAAATACTTGTTGGTGATTCTTTAACCACATTTTGTACAATCAGGCTAAGATGTTTACTAGTGTTAGTGACAAGTTGCAAGTCCATCGCCTAATAGTACTACAAGCCCTTATTCCCTTAGTCGCCTCTTACGAAATCCACGGGAAGTCATGAAATGGTACTATTCTAACCCGGCAACCACACGGGATTAGTGCAATTTATGTTCAACAAATAGGTGTGGCAGTGGAATACAATGCTAGGTTAAGTTGATATTTAAACTTTTGTTATTTCTGTATTCTCCATTTACTTAGGTGAAATATTCCATAGTATGAATAAATCGTCGGTATCTTAAGTTACTTTTTTGCCAATTTTGTTCAGCACTAACATTACAATATAATACAATACGAGTACAAATATTCTTTATTGAACACCACATACAGTAACAGCATGGAAAATAACGTAAAAAGAAAATGTTACAAAGTAAGCCAACAGGCGGTCTTATCGCTAAATAGCGATCTGTTGCAGACAAACCTAACAAAGAGAAAGTAAGAGTAAACATTTTTTTTGTATAAAAACGGAATAAAAAAACCAAAGGAATATAAAAAGTATACTGAAATGATGATTAGATTCACTCACCGGCTCATTACCTATTAAAACTAGGTGTAATGCTTTGTGCCCTCTGCAATGCTATAAGAAAATTACAGTGAACACGAGATGTTTACTTTTTTGATATAACAAAAGCTAAATATTTCCCTAGTTGCTTTACTGAAAATCCAGTGACCACTATTAAATAGGATTGCGGGCTTATTATGTGGGTTGTGAGTGTATGAAAAGAAAACAGTGTACATTTTAACGTACCTAGTGGCTTTGGGTGCGGTCACTGAGAAATGTTTGGGACTTGCTAAAGGCTTAGGAGCCTCGTATACCCTTCGCCGTATTTATTTTTCTTTGCTTTTCATCACTTAATTTAAAATACGTAGCATATGTCTTTGTGAGGTGGTTCAAAGACTTATGTGTTTCATTAGAAGCGCCGTTGTACATAAGTGTAACTATCTCAACTTCATTTAGACTTTAAAGCGTGCGGTTTATATTTAGCTCAATGTTGGTTAAGGCCGTATCCTACTTCATTGATGCAAGCGTCCGTGTACTTATATTGACTTATAGAATTATATTTCTTAGCAAAAATCTTTACGCCACTTGGTCAGCGACCGCGCGCAACCATGTTATTTTGTTACACAGAAAATAAAGGTACTAAATTAAAATACGACAAGCGTCCAGTAAGTTTGTATTTAAACGTAAGCTTCGCCAACATCTCCTCAAGCAAGAACTTAAGTAAGTGTCATCATCTTCATCACACACTGTTTTCATTGCATGTATTTAAGTATTGTTTATGTATTATATAAAATTATATATTATTTATGTATTATATTTTTTAAATGTTAAGTAGCTATTTAGATTTAATTTAGTTTTTAACACTGTGCATTTCTCTAATTGCACCGGTTTCTTTTTTCTCTGTTGAACATGTGGTTGACTGGTAGAGAATGCCTTTAGGCATTAAGTCCGCCATTTGTACTTTTTACATTTATTTGTATTGTGCAAAGAAGATTAAATAAATAAATAATAAAATGAAATAACAGGAACTTAACTTGTTAAAGCATGTTCTTTGCTTCACGTTAAGCTCCCGATTTGCGGCTCACTGAAAACCATCCACTTGGCATCCAATACTGGTTTGAATAGAACGTCTACGCTACCCGTACAATAAATAAGCAAATGCCGGTTTTATCGAACGCTAACAACGTCCATTGTTACCTGAAAAGCTTTTCAGCATAGTCGTTTAAACTCCAGAACAACACACAGTTCGTTAGAACTGAAGACTGCGCCAGTGCAGGGAGCATTTTCCGCTGCACGTTTCGTTTAGTTACCTAACCATCTAATTTCATTTCCGCCTTCTCTTCTCCAAACACATTATTTCTTAACATTTTTAAAATACGGGTTCGTTTAATTCAATCGCGTTGTTCACGGCTCTTTTTTTTCTCAATGGTCTGAAGTTTCTCTCGTTCAGACATTTAGGGGAACATAAATTAGATCGTTAACTTGGAAGAACTAATTAC
This sequence comes from Acleris holmiana, assembly GCA_949316455.1. NCBI lineage: Eukaryota > Metazoa > Arthropoda > Insecta > Lepidoptera > Tortricidae > Acleris > Acleris holmiana. Next base: position 20,443,185 of record OX438774.1, read on the forward strand.
GCCTTATCTTGCTTTTGTTTTTCTTTTGTTGTGTGTTAAACTGGGGTAGGAAACATTTTCAATTTCTCGTTTCGCCCGGTGGTTTGAGAAGACAGTTTGCGACGCTATTGGCTTAAATGGTTGTGGCCGTTCCGAATTGGTTCCGGTTTAGATCCCCAGGCAAGCCAAACATTTGTGTAATTAGCACAAACGTTTCAAGCTTTTATTTATGTATACCGTTTTCCAGTATTCATCTTAAGTGTAAATCTTCATTATAGGAGAACGTAGATTTGTGTAAGATTCTTCCGAGATTTTCCATTATACGAGTACCACCCTTGTAAAGAATTCGTGCTTTTTGTCTTTTTAGGTATACCGAAAGGAAATGACATTTTATGCTACAACAAAAAAAGAGAGAAAGTATCATTTTACAAAGGAAAATAGTGATTAAATATAAATGTAATTAGTTTTATTTTGTATCATAAAATCTCATTTCCTAAGTCTGTTTAAACTACTCCAAAAAATCGTAAATGCCCATTTTCATTGCAAAGGGGATTTATAATTACTTAAACAACAATATGTTTTTAGCCTAATCTATAATACTGCGGCAAACACTGGCCGCGGTGATAAATATACTGGGTGATTGGGTGATTGAAAAAAAGCAGCTGTTCCATACATTAACTCTCAATTAATGCACCGTTAATGTATGGAACAGTTGTTTTTTTTTTTGCGATTTCGTGGTTGCTCCAATCGGAAAGTTTGTTCAGTATGATCATCTTATTCACTTTTGGCCATTCCGGATCATGACCCCAAAATCACCCCGTATAAAACTTTGAATTATCTTGATACTTTCAGACCCAGTTTTTTTTATTGCCCTTCATATTTCTAAATTTGAAAAGAAAACTTTATTCGCATGAAGACATGAAAGTCACGGACCAACGATTCCCTTCCCTTTTGTTTGAATTATAACCTACAAATAACTTATTTGGTTGCTTCAAAGTTCGTCAAAGCACCCTTGCTGGCACGACATACTTCGTGGGATATTCGGAGCATGAAATGATCTTATTAAGAAGTTCCGTTGGCTCGATTCAAGAGAACTCCTCCTCGCACCTTTGTACCAATTCTGTTTGCGGATTGTAATGTTCTAGTTCCGCGGAGCGAGAATTGTCTTTCAAAATGGATCCTCGATTGTCTTTGAAGATGGATCCGTGGGTAGCGTCTTGGTCGTCTATTGTTGTTTAGTTTTGTTACTAAATATGCCTGAGAGGACTGGAGATAATAAATGTCCTTGGTGCTTTGTTATATCGTGTAAGGTTACTCAAATAAAAGGTAAATGTTTTATATGAGTCCTACACAGATTTAGGTTACCGTCTTTCCTGTGGACACACCGAAAGTTAACGTTTTTAAGGCCTAATTTTCTAGCTAAGCCCAGTTCCGCAAAAGCGCCGTCAGGACTGCTTTAAACTGCTTTAGGACTGTTTTATATTAAAACATAACTTACATGCCCACAAGCTATTTCACTATTGACCACAGGAGAGACAACTTTTGTTTTTAAGAGTGTGTATGAACCATATGTACCAGAAAATAGATACATAATCTTTTAATTTAGAAAAACGTACACCAAGAGCTTAAGCCCCTTGTCATGTGATGACTGGAACTATTATGGCAGTATCCTAGCAGATATTTTGGTGATTGTGTTTCAGCTTTATACTTTGGGGATTGTACGGAGAATTGATTAGTGTTCTACTTGTCTTCAACCGATCTGAAAAAAGAAAATGTACTTATTAATTATGCTGATTGTAATCGATAATACTGTCAAGTTTTATAAAACCGAGCTTGATAAGTGATAACCAGCGATCAACATCCAGAAACGGTCGTCTAATAAACAACGCGTCTCGCTCGGGCCGCTCCGTTTCGGTTCGGCAGTTTAACGAAAAGCCCGCTTTAATTACGGCCCTGTCAACCCTTTACGCCTTACAATCTGAAATAAGTACTAAATACGATGCTTCAGGGTGCAATTTACAGCGTTTAAAATACATGATTAGACGGGTGGTAGGAACGCGTAATTTAGTGGCAAACAACCGAGACGTGGCAATTAGGGTTGTTTTTTGGGCTATTTAGGGATGTTTTGGCGGTTTCTGAACGCCTAAATAGGTCTAATTACGGCATGACTAGGTTTAGCTCTGGACAAAAGTAATGAAACAGCCGTGTTTTTTTATTGCCATCGACGGGCCAACAGGCAGACGGCCCAGCTGTGGGAAGTGGTCACCGCTGCCTATGGAGATTCGCAACGCCGGAGGCGTCACCAATGCGTTGCCGATCTCGAAGAAATTTAATGACACCCTCTTTTAAAAGCCCCATATTATAGCGCATTGGGAAAATCTCAGCAGGAGGAGGTTAGTTATTAGAGTCCGCATTGTTGTGTTCCGGTACGGGGTTAAGACAACCGGTGAAGTTACTAGCATAAAGGCTTTCCATTGCAGTTCTCATGATGGGCAACACATTTGAAGTCTCATCGTAAGACTTCAAACGCGTTGATATTGTTGTCTTGAGAAAACAAATAAACTGGGAACTTTAGTATTCAATTTGCCATTTAGTTTGGGTTCATGCTTTATATAGTTTCTGAATTTATAAAGTACAAAGATAATTAGAAATCGTTTTTTAAATTGTGGCCTCTTTCCACCGTTGTTGTATCTATGGTTCTTTCAGCCGTTAGATGAGTAGGTTACTAACTTTAATGGTATTAATAGATTGTTTATTTAAAATTACTAATGGCGAAACTACATGGCGATTTGAAATCGTAGCACTATGAACCGATGTCCAATTTATGAAAAACATACGGAACATCAGATCTGATTGAGCAATTTCAATATATTGCAATAAACCAGGATAGATCAGAATTCGTCGATGTGGCGATATTCCCTCGCTACATGCAATCGCGTTTCTGCTGACACTTGGCCAGAATGCTACCCTCTCACAAAAGGGCCCATATGCACCAAAAGAGTTTAATACATTGAACCCTGTAACGTGGACAATAGGATCGTATATTTTAAAGCAGTTCGTGGCGTATACGTCATTTTATCTTGCTCGGCAAGAAGGGCAGTAGCGCGTCAGTGTGCTGACTCTGTATTCGGAAACAAACGGGTTAAAGGAATGTGGCTATTGTATTTCACTAAACTGTTATAAAAATCTTTTGCTGGATGCTCATAAGATTGGGTCTAAATTCGCAATGAAAGATGATTCGATATCATGCTGATTTATGAGTTGAACAAAAAGCCTTGTATATTTTTAATCACGCCATATATTTTTTGCATTTTGTCGAAATGGGACCGTTTAGCCTCTACAAAGGAACAAAGAACCATACCTACACTACACTACACATATAAGCATACGAGTTGAATTAAAACATACGATTTTAGCGTAATGCATACGTCGCTAAATGTATGTATTCCACCTTAACCCTGTATAACGTGGTTCCTACTTATGTAGGGTTGTAGTTTGCTCAGGAGTTGCAGCGGACAAGCAAACAGTTGCATGTCGAAGATGCAACGTGCAGTGTGCACGATGCACTTGCTGTTTGACTTGGCTGGAAGCTACTCTGGCCAGATTGGGGCGTGGTGGAGTAATCGCAGTGTGCGATGTGTGTTTAAGTGAAAAGCAGCTTTAATCGGTTTCATTTAACATCCTTTTACTCGTAAGTTTCAGTTATATCATTATTTAGAATTCATAAATCAATTTAGCTCTAATCAATTTCGTTTTGGGGATAGTTCTCGGGACATCTATTTTTTATTAACCTGACATAAAATATATATTGGCCTGGGAATTTAGATTAGATATTGGAAGAGTATAGTCCTGACATTTATATTTATAAGCTTGACATTTAATTTATATTGATCATGTGGTAGCTCTCACTGTGTATGTTAGTTAAAAGTATGAAAATATTGAACCTTTACCTTTATTGTATTGTATAACCGTTGACATTTTAACTTTTTAAATTAATGGTGTTGACATTGTTTTACTTTATTTCATGTTAAGCATGCCAGCTGCTGGTGAAATGTGCGTGTTTATAATAATGTAACTACCATCTTTCTTTTGTAACACATTTTATGCAAATAAAGACATCGATTTTGATTTTTGATAATATACACGTTCCCAAGATGCCAAAAATATCTACACGTCGTTATGCCTGATAATGAGGTCTAAGTATACGTGTATCTGGCGCGATGGCCGTATAGATATTATTGCTTTTGACTGTACCTAATAATAAAATTAATTTTCTGAGGGCCAAGTGCTATCCTCATAGGTATTTTAGTCGGATATCTATGATTATGGTACAAACGCCCTAATACACAACACAAACTTGCTGATTAACTAAAGTTAAAACAGTTCCTTTCCTCGGTTTTCAACAGTCTGAAAAATGTGAACTAATTTCATGGCAATTTCCCGGATTCTAAACCAATCGGTTCCGATATCAGTTTGTTGGCGCGGCCGTGTAAAGCGCGCTGCAGACGGCACGACGCTATCGCACCCGATCCGGCCGGGACGTGACGACTCCGCGCCAATTCGCGCCAATCTACACCAATTCACGCCGAGAAAGCGAGAAAGCTAACGGGTATTGAGGGATTTTGCTGGCTCGTCCTTTAAAACATTTTGAAGAAATCGTACATACTTACGTACGTCTTTGGAATCTTGATAGTAAGAATTTAACCAAGCAGACCAAATCTGGCCAATTCAATAGTATCGGGGCAGTGGTCCAACTGCTTTGTCTAACTGATCAAATTAGCATCATAAATATGAGGTAGGTTTAGGTTATGTTAGTTCTACAGCAGGCCCGAAGGGCCAAACCACCCAGAAAAAGTATTAATGATTTATAAATCGATGCACCCAAGACGGATGCACGGCACGTTTTAGTGTATGATTTTCACAATTAACATAATTAAGTGTTCCTACGTGTTCCTTAGCAGTTGAATAAATTAAAAACATGAACTCGGCCAATTCGAGCAACGTCTTAAAACAGTTGATTTCGCAAAATAATGTGCCTTAATTAAACTGGAGATGATCGGAAACCTTCGGGAGCGGTCGGGAAACACGTCCCACTCCGCTTTCCCGTCACTCCATCAGCCACTAGTTGCATTACATTACTCTAATGGGCACAGGGTTGTTTGTTGGCTGCGATACTCTACGAGAAATGGAACGCAACACGTTTGAATAGACGGCTCTTACCAATATGGTAAGAGCTATTTCTACGCTCACGCTTTCAAATGTGATTGCATTTGTAGATGTTTGCGCTTTTACATTTCGTTTGCATATTGAGTAATGTAAAGGTATCAGCAGAAAGCACAATTTGTACGCATTTATTATAAGATATTGTTTTTGGTATTATAATTTTAGCTAGACCGTCTTAACGCCAGCCTGCCCATGGCTTAGGGGACGTGGAGCAGGAGGGAATACTGTTCGACTGATCAGACAGTGTTCTTAAAAACTCAATAAATACTAACCCATTTCTTAAGAGGTGCATGCTCAAACCCCTGGGGCTACCACAGATTACAATTATTTGTTCAATATTCACCAAAATCCAAGAGTTTCCTGAACTAGCCACAGTCTTGGCGGGCCGGGAGTAGAGGCGCACGCGCGGCACGAGGCAGGCGAGGCGGTGCTGCGCGCGCAGTTCCTGGTGAACGAGGGCGCGCTGGTCACCGCCACTGCCGACGACCAGCTGCACCTATGGACCTTCCGCCAGAAATCACCACAACGTGTCCAGAGCCTCAAGTTCCAGAGGGAGAGGTGAGTGCAAACTCGAGATACTACTGATTTATAGATAAGCAAAAAAGATGTGGTGACAGGTGAAACTACTATTCTCAAGAGGCTGTAGTATACGCATCAGATTTTGTGTTTGAATTGGTTCACGTTGCCAATCTCATTGCAAACAGTGCCATTGTTTATTTCAAAGCCTTTTTTTGCTACGAAAACTATAAAGATTTTTTCTTTTACTGACAACTGTCAGCGAGTTGTTACGCTGCAGAGATGCTTCGATATCATTATGACGTATTCCGTGTCTAGGTCCGAAAAATTTAGTATATTTTAACAGCGTGTTTTTGTAGGCCCATTTTCACCCCGTTCCTTTCTTAAACTGTAAAACATCACTCGTTGAAGCGAGAATTCACACGGCGTCATTTGGCAGACGATAGCCGTCACACGCCGAACACGATTCAGCGTCGATAAGTGTGGAAATCATCCCGTAAAGCTGCGCCCACGTCTCTTCCGTGATCTGTGATACTACCAAAAGAAATATATAAAATGAAAGTTACGTGATCCTCGTCCTTTAGAGTAAAAGACGTTATTAACTCTCAGGATTATCTTGCGTGATCATGCAACGATAATACCATATTCCTAAATATTTCAATGTGGACGCGGCTTACTTTATTTTAACTATCAATGTTTAATCTTCATTAAAGAAACAGGTTTTACCAATATGTAAAAATTGGTTTAATATAAACCTACTCTAGAGTTTTCAGTATTCTATGTCGTTGCCTTTAGTATTAAGTTAATTCCAAACTCGTCAGCATATCTAAAGTAATTGTTTCTTGGACAAAGACATTTCAAATTCTCTCGTAAACAACTAATTGGAGACTGAATCAACCTTTTGTCAACTCAAAACTTGTATATCTTGCTGACAATAAACCCTTTTCTCGTTTCTTTTGGTTGCGTTAGACAGGGAAGGAAAGGGGGAATTAATTATGAGCCAAACAAAAGGTTTGCTTCTGTTGTGGCGAGAGCTTGATTCAATCTAATTCGTGCTCAAATTTTGCGGATGCTTTGGGAGATATCGAGTTGGGATAAGAGAAATGCTGCGTCATCTACGTTGTTCCAGTTTATCTAACTTCATATTCACGCTTATTTTTGGCATTCTATCTATAACCCTTTATAAGGCAGAGGCTATATATTTACCACATTACTATAAGCTGAAACTGAACTTTCCTACGTACATTTTACGATACAATTTTAATTGTATTTTCCTGAAATATAACATCATCTATTGTTACTCTTTAGAGACTGGTGATTCCATGACTGTATTTCATTTTGGTCTAGTATTTTTACTTTAACGGGGCTTTATTAAGGGTTAAGGTACCTGAAAATACAATGAAGACCTCTCTTTGAAGGTCTTTTCTCTCCTTAATACTCCTTTTACACGGAGGCAGAACAGTGAAAAGGACTGTACTGCTACTGTATACTGTGAATGCACTAAACGCTTCTGGCGGGTTTTGATAACTATTACTTGTCAGTAATGACGAACTAATTAAGAACAATACTAAAACACGTCAAAAGCATTATCGTTTTAAAGCAGTAGAATAGAGGCTCTGTTCTGTCTCTGCGTTTGCGTTCACACAGTCAGTAGCAGTAACTTAAAAAGTTAAAGGTTTTTGTTCTATCAATATATATATATATATATATATACTTACATACATATTCCCAGAATGGGGTAGGCAGAGCTACAGAAATACCAACAACTCTAAAAAGACTTGTTGATAATTCTGTAACCACCTTTTGCACAATCAGGCCAAGAAGTTTAATAGTGTATTAGTGACAGGTTGCAAGTCCATCGCCTAACAGTACTACAAGCCCTTATTCCCTTAGTCGCCTCTTACGACATCCACGGGAAGTCATGGAGTGGCACTATTCTAACCCGGCAACCACACGGGGCAACCACATTTTTAAGAATGATAGTTCTTTGTACATTTTCCTACAAACGTATCTTGAAACCTGTTTTAAAATAAGCTCAGCCCCAAAATATCACATCCCGAGTGATTACCGTTGCCCGGCGACAGTTCCGGGACTTCAAGCGGCCCCCCGGGGACTCGTCCACAAATTACCCTTTGAAAGGTACTCTAATGTCCCGGACTCAAACGTTTGCGAGTTCAGTCGAGGGTGTATTTACTGAGATGCCACAGATATAAAGCCGTGTTTGTAAACCTTGCGCCGAACCATTGCTAGTTAGTAAATTCATGAACGCGCAATAGCAAAAGTTTGCTTGAGTATGATTTGTCCTTATATGTCATTGTGATATTTGAATTTGACAGAACGTAACAAAGAATACTTCAACTAAAACAGGGTTTATTGCGTGCTTATGAATAAGGAAAAGAAAAGAAATGGTTTATTAGTGAAAAACACACTTAATTAAATGGAATGGTCACAAATGATGCTGTTCTTCCGTTGTGACCATTTGCTAATTTGTTTAAAATTTATTTATTTATTTATAAATATTATCATTTCTTTTTACTTTTTGTGCAAACTTGTATGTGTCCAACCCCATGCATTGTCCTTACTCATTTGCTTCAGGGTTAGCTGGAAGAGATCCCATTTAGGGATAAGTTCATTAATTTATTATTATAATTGTAATATTTATATTTGTGTGCAATAAAGAGTTTACATACATACATACATACCATTTGGTGAAGACGCGGCGCAATGACGCCACGAACGCACATGCATTAACGAAAGCAAAATTTACAAAACACAAATAAACAATAAATAATGAGGCGTTAAATCTTCCTCTCTTTTCATTACTTTTGACTTGTCATTCCGCAATGTTAATAGAAAATCGATCGTACTTTATTACTCTTATCAGTTATTCCAAGAAATTTGCTCTAATTAATTATATAATTTCTTTTAATATTAATATTGATTCAGCAATAACGTTAACACGAAATTCGTGATTGTAATAATCTCCATTTAAATTATGGGCGTTAAGACTGTAATCCATTAATTCGCAGCCACCTGAATACAAATGACGGCATTAAATTTGTATCGAGCTGTACCTACTGGCGAGGCTCTCGCATTCCCTCTTTACGTTTACTTTGGTACAGGCCTTAAAAGGGTCCTTGGGTTGTGTTACGTTAAAATCGCATAAGGTCGTGAATTGTATGTACAGCTGGGAAAATAAGTAATTTAGCACTCTAACACACTCAAAGTTCCTCAGTGGCGATTTTTCTCGCACAATTTTGTAAAAGGAACGAACTAACTGTCTCTAAAATGTTTCTGAATGCGGTAGGACCGAGTTTCGTTTACTCGTCGTAAAGCAATAAGGTTGATAAGATGCGCATATCTATTGTAGTATCGATATTAGCAACATTCCGTAACGTCCCCACTCGCATTCGCGTGAAATATTTGAGTGGTGTGGACGTTGAGACGAGCGCTACTGGCACACACTTAAATATTCGACGCCGAATAATCATTACGCGCGAATGCTCTCAGTGAGGACGCTCCTTATTTTTTTTATGTGAAGAAGACACGAGCACTCAGGCCACCTGATAGTAAGTGGAATCTGAGACCCATAGACATTTTAATTCTCAAGACTATAATCCTAAGACCTCAAATGCGTTGCCAACCCTGAGGACTACGATAGAATGCCTCTATGCTAATAATTTCACCGGTTGTATTGAGACGAGATAATATTAACAGACGACTTATTTGGCTAACTGTACATACCCAATGTTTTTCAAAAGCTTCGTCGTATCTAAGATTACTATACCTAAATTTAACTACAGTTAAAATAGTTACGTATGTTGTGGTTTCTTAATGAACCTAGAGAAGTCGCATTCTGCGAACGTTAACAACTGCAGAAATCAAAGAAAATGTAGAGTTATAGGATTTACGTTCGCTGCGCGTAAAATAGCATTCCATACATCTTGATATTATTTTATAGTCGGCTAATTGTAATTCACTTGCGGTGTTGCCGTGAATGTCCACCTTAAAGGAAGGGCTGACCCGCCCGACTAACGAGAACTGATGGGAATAAGCGAGAACGAATGTGTCACCCACTCAGCCTAGTCTAGTTGTCCTACTGATTAGACGCGATTAATGCTAGATGCGTTATCGAAGGATTGATGGACGCTTCTGCCCACAGCGTATTGATTGCCGAGTTAATAGGGTGCTCGATTTGGGCCTGAGATGAATTGGGCGATTGCGGAAACATACATGTTGGATATGGATGTCAGTAAAATGGATATTGCGCCTTATAACTAAGAATTAGTTTTTCCCAAAAATTTGCAGAAAATATTGTAGCCCTAGTGTATTTCGCTTATGCAGCGTTTTAGATGCGGCACAGGGAAGTCGCGGTAGAGTAACCCAGTTACCATCAAACCACACTCGTAGTAACACGCGTCTCTATAGAATCGCCTGTGCCCCGCCTGGCCTACATTCTTAGTTATTACCATAGTGTAACTGTTTGTCTCGTATTTTGTGTAATTAAATAATAAACATTATTAAGTGAAACTGCGTTTATTCATTGTCAATATAACCTCTACAATATATTAAACATAACTTTATTATAAGTTATTATAGGTACTTACTAAATTTGGACGACTCTGTTAGTAGAAATGAAAATCGCTCTTAAATTAAATTTTAAATTTCAATGTCAATTTTGTCTGAACGAATTCTTTGCTAATTTTCTCAAATTGAATTTTAAATTAGTTTGCTAAGTTCATTTCATTTCGTAGAATTTTAAAGTAGAAAAAAGCAGTGCTAGAGTGCGTGTTAATTTAAATCTAGTCTAGCGTCATTCATGAATAAATCGTGACGACAAATCGTCCCGTGAATGGGTCGCTCAACCTAATGCCACAGATAAGCTGACATTATGTCACTCGCCGGCTGCATCAGTAACCATTGAGTAATAATTTAGTTGAAATGGCTATTCCGTTTAATGCTGTTGAGTTAACGTTGTTAAACTATGCTGTATTTGGTGCGTATGTTGTCATTAATTTATAATTATGGCTATGATTATCGAGGTATTAAGTATAAACTTGAGTTGAGAACTTAGTGTACATTCTATTGTTAACCAGTATTTCTTCCTGACATTGGTGAAATCATACTGGCAACACAAATGATTACAGTCCAAGAAGCTTATATATGACACTGGAGATTGCACGGCAAACAACACCTTGAAGCCAAGAAAAGTGACCTTGAATAACGTAGTTTTTGTGTTTTTCCCTTTTTTAGGATGAAAAGAAAGGGACAAAACACAAAAGTCACTTTTCTTGGCTTCAAGGCGTTTTTCGCCGTGCAATCTCCAGTGTCATATATAAGATTCTTGTTACAGCCACAAAATAAATTCGCTCTCCCACAGTATTTCTTATGATCTTTAGTGGGATATTAAGATTAAAGTAAACCGGGCAAGAGCATGTCGGACCATGCTTAGTGTAGGGTTGCAAAGCCGTTAAGTTCCTCAAACATAAAAATCAACAAGTAATAACCAATTTTCTATTTAAAGTCAATTGGTGACGGGTTAGACGATTTTAGTAGGTATAAACACTTTAATCGCCCTCATCTCAAGAATCAACGATGTGTTAGTCGTGATAGTTTTCCTTTAAAATTCGTTATATGCTCTTTCATTTAAGATTTTTTCGCAGTAGTATTTGTAGTTTTGGCTGTAGAGGGGGGGGGGGGGGAACTAGACTAAAATTTCATAAACGGATTACTTAATCGAAAAACTGTTTTCATATTAATTTTAAAAGACCTATCCAACGACACCCCACACTATAGGGTTAGACGAGAAAAACCTGATTTTATTGTACCACTTTGTTGGCGTGACTAATATGCATATTCATACCAAATTACAGCTTTCTAGTACTTAGTTCCTAGTTTGACTACAGAACCCTAAAAACGTGATTTACGTGGTGATAACGAATAAGGTCTTGAAAATATGTGTAAAAGAGTTTTTTGTCTAGTACCTAATGAATAGCGTTTGTTTATACCTTTATTTTGGAGTCTTGTCAGTTGTCATCTTTTTAGTTACTTTTACTATATTATCTACCTCATTATTACCATTTTTAATTTAGCTTTATTGTTGTAACGACTTGCTTGGTACAATCGTTTATTCAAGGCAATTTAAGATAAAAATCTCACGGGCTCGTTCTTTTTCGCGAAGACAAATTGAGATTCAAATAGACACTTTATAGATAGTGCGGGCTAAATGGGACCTTGGCCTTGGTCCCGGCTCCCGAGGTGTCGTTTCGTCGTGAATTATTCAGAGTGATGCATTATCCGCGGGTAGACGCACTCATGCGCAATATTTGTGGAAAAATACACTCAAAACATGAACTCGTACGTACATTTGATACGTAGATGAACAGCGACGTTATTTTATGGTTCAGTTCAAATAAAACATTGAAATGTCAAGGCAAGAGTTGACTAGTACTGTACGTATTTTCAGACGCTAAACAGAGCCTCTATTCTACTAGATTAAAACGATATTGCGTTCGACGTATTTTAGTATTGTTTTAACTCGGCCGCCATTACTGTAAAGAACATAAGAGTTATCAAAATGTTGACAATATAGGTTAATTTTTTTATCAGTGCACAAATTTTAACATATGATTTTGTAATGTTAATACGACAATGAAACGAGTTAAAAAAAAAAAAAAAATTGTTGCAAATTATCTCTCTTTTACTTTCTCGTGTGGACACAAAGTCACACTAAAATGATGACATGGGTTGTCAAGCTGTAGGTATGCGATACACTGTATAGATATTTGAAATTTCATGTACAGCTTATCACTCTTATCAGACAACAAGCCTCTCCTACTGATATTCTAAATTTGAAATTTCATTTTATTAACTTACTTAACAACACTCCCCTCTCCTCGCGCCCCTGCATTAGAGGGTCCATGAATATCGTTAAGTTAGTGGAATCATTTAATAGGCAATATCTCTAATATTTTTTACGCTGGCGTAAAAATAACACAACATGTGTTATTGATTAACAATAGCGAAGCAAATATTAAAATCTTGCATCTATTAAAAAAATACCTTGTACAAACACTTCATATACAGCATGTAAATTTCACACGGGCATATATTTTAAAAACAGTTAATATACACACTAATTACCGTAAAAACTTGTGTAACAGCAGCATTCGTTGTTTTTTTTTTCCTACAAATTAATTCAGAAAGCAATGTATCACACGTTGCGCCAATTAAGTCTACGTAATCGTCGTGTCCCGAATTACGGTTCGCCATTTGTTTACTTCACCAAAAATGTACATCATTAATTTATTCCGTTTTAAATATTTCCACTTTACACTTAGATACAGAATACCTTGACGAGTGATGGACGCTCGCAAACTTCGTACATTGCTCCTAAGACAAACTTTAAAAAAAAACTACGCTGCAATAATAAAAGTTACCAACAAAATATCTTTCTCCATGATTGGTATGATCGTTAACAACGTCTGGATAATATAAATGCCCGTATGAAATTGACACGCTGTACTATTACCATGTAGAATCCCAGCCATTTATAAACAAAACTTAAATAATGACTAGGGTGATCGCACCAGTGTTGGACACTTTAAGCTGACAGGCACCAATAATGGACACTTTACTCTTAATTCAAAGATCATAAGGTTATACAACTTGTTGAGGTCGATTGCGGAGAGGCTGGATTGTCCGTATTTACGACACTGCGACGCACTTCATGCCCCTTGCATTGCTCAAATGAGAAAATATTAGTTAAAGTAATCGTAAATGTATGTACTAATCGTAGCTTTTAAGTGTGTGTATACTATTTTTTTTATGGCATAGAGAAGGCAAAATAGCACACAGGCCACCTGATGGTAAGTGGAAACTGTGACCCATAGACATTCGCATTCAAAAGACTGCAATCTTAAGACTGCAAATGCGTTGCCAACTCTGAGGACTAAGATGGAATGCCTCTATGCTAGTTATTTCACCGGCTGTCTTATCCCCAAACCGGAACACAACAATGTGAGCACTGCTGTTTGGCGGTAGGTTAATGGATAAGATGGTGGTAGCGATCCGGACGGACCCTGCACAAGGTCCTACCACCCGCAAACAATATTATGAGTCCTGTTACTTGAAATAAATTATTATTATTATTATAAATTGATTGTTGCAAAACAAATGATTTTTGAAGAATGAACCTTTATTGTCTGTAAAATAAGAGTCAAGTGTCCATCATTGGACCTTGACCATTACTGGTTCGATCACCCTACCTATACATATACCTACAGTGGTGTCCACATAATTAGATACACTTACTTTTATCCCGTACAATTTAGACAGCCAATCTAAAAGTTCATGCCTAAATTATAGATAATTAAACTCATCTCTCACCAATAAAGCAAGGTTTAAATTGCGTACAATTAATCTCTGTTAAAACGAGATGTCAATTTTTAAGGTTAAGAAATTTTCAGCGTTCATACGACCTCCCAGTTGAAGTATTTTGTGTAGCACTTTATATTTCAATCAATATAAAGTAAAAGGTCCGTTTTTTAAATGTTTTTCTGAACATAGATTTAAACCATAGTTACTTAGTGAATCATCTAAAGCTGATTAACCAATTCCTGTCTTCAATAATTAACATTTACCTACCTATTAACATCAATGTGTATCTAAATTCTATTAGGTTAGCTCGCAACCTGGGTGTAGCTCGCAACCTGGGTGTTCTCATGGACGGTAGGCTGCATTTCGAAGGACATCTGCTGGAGACCATGCGGAACTGCTTTTATAGACTAAAGGTGTTGTATCGGATCCGTGAATGTTTGAGTATTAACATGCGTGTGAAGCTGTGCGACTCCCTCGTTCTCTCCAAACTGAACTACGCAGATACAGTATACGGTAGTTGTCTTCTGGCGCGATCTCGAAAACTAATACAGCGTATGCAAAACGCTTGCGCACGTTTCTGTTTTCCGGTCCCCCGCCGATCTCACATCACTCCTTTTTTAAATCAACACGGCCTGATGAACATGGCTGCTCGGCGTCAACTGCACCTTGCTTCTTTGCTTTTCGGCGTCATAAAACGTAAAAAACCTCCCTACCTCTTCGAAAGGCTTAAGTTTTCACAGCGTGGCGTGAGGTTAGCGACACGTCTTTTATGTCCTCGGCACCGCACGATTGCATTTCGAGGTAGCTTCCGCTTCGCTGCCACGAAATGCTGGAATGACCTGCCACCACCGATACGGAACTCAAATAGTATAGTAACTTTCAAATTAAAACTGAAAAAAATGCTCCTTATTTTCAAAAAAAAATGTGCATAGGACTCGTGCGGTGCCCTATCTTGCTCTCCCTCTTCCCAACTGGACTATTTATTATAGCGTAAAAAACCACTGTTCCTTTGTATAAGTATCTAAATCTTAGCTCAATCAGAAAATATACTTGCACACACACACAAACACACGCACACACACCCACACACGCGCACACACACACACACACACACACACACACACATCTCGTCTCGTCTGGCCCTACTGAAAATCGGCGTCACATTATCACCATGTCTTGTGACACAAGCTGAGTAGAGACCATTTTGGACACCATTGTAAATAGTTAGTTGTAAGTTATTGTTATTACTGTTTTTATATTTGAAATTTTCACTGTTTAATACAAACTGCCATATGTCATTTTATGTAAATGTGTGTCCAAATAAATCATTCTTATTCTTATTCCTATTCTTATAAATGTAATATTTAAGTTTATCTGCTGTTAGACAAGCTATTACTTACTTCTGTTTAACATATTACTATGTTAGGTATCTATTGCAAGGTCATTAGACCTTCTTAGTATCCAACTGTTATGAGAAAAACATTTCTAATTCACACAACACTTACAACATGTTTTTATTGATAGTGTTATGTTAACATATATATCTAAATTTATGATTTCTTTTTATTAATAATATTCACCGTTACGTAGTTTTCAACGTCAGTAATAAATAAATAAATAAATAAATCACAGGACAATGTCACACAAATTGATCTAGTCCCAAACTGAGCTCTAGGCTTGTACTATGGGTACTAGACAACGATAAACTTACTTATACAATAGAGAAATACATACTTAAATACATAGAAAACATCCAAGACTCAGGAACAAATACTCGTGCTCATCACGCAAATATCTGCCCTTACCGGGATTTGAACCCAGGACCCCTAGCTTCGAAGGCAGGGTCACTACCAACTAGGCTAGCGTGTCGTAATAAGTTAAACGAATTTTCTTTTAAATGGAGTATACAAAATTGAAAACACTAAAACACTATGGTGTTGAAAATAGTTTAAAAACTTCACAATAGATATAAAACTTGATTTAATTATTTGACTTGAGAGTCGTTTAACTTTATACTCTTATCCCTCACCGATGTATATTTTAATAACATCTTAAAAAAATCGGTTAAATTACTTTTGTGAAAGTAATTTCAACCTTACACAGTCAGACTGGTGCATTTGTAACATTGTGTATTGGCATAGCGAGAACCATTCTCGAAATTTCGGCCTCAATGAAATCAAAGGCTTCACAGTGTTGACACTGCAGCACGGCAGTGTTTGTCCGGCGTATACAAGTGCGCTCCAAGCGTGTTTGCGTGCAGTGTGCACCGGATGCGGTCGGGCCGTCGGACCGTGTGACGTTTCTAGGCCGCCCAGTGAATGTGCCACTCAAAACGTGAGCTTAGGTAGGGTGAAAACTCATTACTTTATTTATCGCAGTAACGGCGATGGTACTGTAACAAAGACCATACCGGTCTACCCATGGGGGAAACCAAGGCCTCTATCCTACTGCGTTAAAACGATATTGCGTTTGACGTGATTTTGTATCTTTTATATCTCGGTCGCTATTATTTATTTATTTATTATGAAAATACAATTACAGGCTTACAGTTAGAACCGAAGCACCTACAATGTTAATTATAATTACAATTGTACCTTACATACTATAGAACAGAAGGAATTACAAAAAGAGCATAATTTTATGAGCCACAATTGCTAGCTGTCGGCGAATATATCGGCATCTTGAAAATGAGAAAGAAATATATTTAGAAGCAGCTGTGCTCGAATGGTCGGAGCGTTGCCGGCGCGGCGCGAGCGCAGCTCTGGCAACGCGAAGAGCCGGCGCAAGCGGCGCCCTGCGCGCCTGTAATTCATCGGCACATACAACCTACTCGTAATATGTTCAAGAGCATTTGGGTTATCAATTTTGTTCCTTAATAGGAGACAGTAATGGACTAGAAGGTGCATTTTACGCCTGGTGATAAGAGTATCAAACCCCACCGCGCCAGCTACGAAGAGAGACGGGTACATGAATGGATAATATCCAAATTGTCTTTTATATACGTACCTAGCAAACTTACGTTGAACTCGCTATATTAGGATTTGATACTTCATCTCCAGCGGATCCCAAATGATGGAGCAATACTCTAGTTTGCTCCGTACAAACGCATTGAACAAAATGGTTCCCACGTTCGCACCAGCAAACCAAAACGCCGTGCGCATTATGAATCCTAATGTCTTTTGAGCACTCTTAACCATATTGTCAAGTACATAAGAGTTATCAAAACGGATTATATGGAAACACGTCAAAGGCAATATCGTTTTTACCGTGTAGAATCTCAGCCCAAGTCATCATCATCGCTACGAGCTGCTACGGGCGTAGCGCCTAACGCCGTGCTACGACTCTACGCACGCCCTGCTTCATCTAATATGTTCTACCACCACTGACTTCATAGTTAGACTGCTTATTAATAATTTAATAGACATAAAGGGGAACAAACAAGATGCATAACGATGCATAGGGCTCTATTCCACTCGATGGAACCTAATTATGAACGTTACGTAATGGCGGCCGAGTTGAAAACTACACAACGATAATATATGCAAAGACAATGTAGAACAAGGCTCCAGAAATAAACAATACCCTCCCCATTAATACGCGTATCATTGAAACAGCGTCGTCTAATGGTAATGATATGCGAGCTGGGGACGGGCGGTAGGGATGCCAGGTGTATAATAAATATCGATAAATCTAAACCGTTCATAATTATTATCTATATCGATTATAGCCGATATCAATATAAAGTGTAGAACGCTGATATATCGATGTTTTTTTAAGCTAAAATAAATCCTCCTAAAATCCTTTCTTGGATATTCTAGGGGTGAACTAATTTTATGAGATTTATGAAATTAATTCAAAAAAGGGGTTAAGAAAGGGGGCGTAGCGGGAAGCTAATTCTACGCGGACGAAGTCGCGGGCGTTCTCTAGTCTCATACACAATCCATAATAAAAATATTAATATAATTATTTTTATTGACTGTCAGTGTTGCTAGCAACAACATTTTACCCGAATTTGTGGTATTCGACTGCCCTTTCGATATACTGATTTTTTTCGATATCGATATACCTAACAGTACTTCGATAGCGGAACTTCGATATCAATAAATATCGATATTTATCGCTTTTCCGATATATCGTGGCATCCCTAGCGAGTGGGCCACCGTCGCAGACAATAGCCGATAAGTTCCGCTTTACGGCTGTCCGATCTTGGCAATTTATGCCACACTAGCGCTCCCCCTGACTGCGCTCGCCCACATTAATCCGCTATTGAATGTGCCATAAATCATTTTACTGCCGTCGGATTTATATGATAGGCTAGATGTACCTTCCAGCTCGTCCGCGTATTTATTTTTCAACTGTTCCCGTTGGAGCTGTTTTATTTAATTACAGTTGAAATAAAAATCAAAACCAAATGACGTGTTAACACTTCTCGTTGCGTTCCAGCCCAGTTTAAAGAGTTTATTCACTGAAAGGTAGTAACTTGTCTGTGCCCCTGGCACTGGTGACTGCTTTCTATATGGTAGTCAGCTCTTTGCCTTTTACGGCTGTGAAAAAAAAAAAAACTGTCGAAATTTAATCAGTGTCTGTTCTTGTGTTAATGATTAAAAAGGTTTTAGTGTTATTTTATACTGAGTTTCTGCCCAAAAAACGTTATTTTTTTCACCACTGCTCGGAAGTAGGTGTATGAACATTTTTGGTCTGGTTTGGGGTCAGAAAAACATCACTTGTATGATAGGCCTTTTTCATACAAAATAAAAATACTCTTGGCCTATTTCATACTAACAGTTAGTACTACAGTTTTAGTGCTAACAAGTGTTTCATCATTAGTTTATCTATCAAAGAAATAGATAGTCATAATTTTGTCTTGTCTCGAAGAGATCGCTCATTCGCGATAAGACTGCATGTTGTTTACTTCTACTCGTAATCATATTTAAAAAAAATGTATTCTGTATTTATCGATATACACATGTATATCGGAAGTCGATAAACGAGAAGTCCCTATGACAGCTCAAATATGCTACGAAAATTCCGGGCTCTGGTTATATGGTACTTTTTTATCGTTAATGTGAAAACCGATGTTTACAATAAACACCCCTTCCATTTGCGAATATTGAAAACGGGTGTATCCAAAGTTTGTACACCGACGCACAAAGCCTCGGCCGAGCATCGAAGCCGCGGCGGCTCAATAGCTTTTGTTCCGCTAAAGCCATTGTGTCCGCACCGCCGTGCCTACTCGTAATAACACTATTCGTTACATGTTGAAACAAACCTTCAGTCCGAACCGCAAGGTTTACATTACCTTACAACATTCTTATTAACAATGACATGGTGTAATAAACTTTACTTCAAAGGCAAGAGTTACAGGCAGTTTATTTATAGATATAGTCAAACACATGCTATAATCAACTTCTGCTCAAGACTTATAAGTGTTAGAATTGAATGAAACAAGATTCTTTTAGCGCGAACGTGCGATTTGCGGAGTGTAAGGAGGCGGGGGAAGAATGAACGGGTGTCACGGAATATCCACAATTGAATGGATCGCGAAGTCAGGCCGAGCCGGTTCAATTCTAGCGTAAAAGCTCCCGCTCCGTGTTAAGACGATCGGTGGAGAAAATACGTGTAAAGGGTAAACCAGCTGGCGAAACTTAACCTTTTGAACGCTATTGGCGGCTAGAAATCATTGCTAATGTCAACCTTCCTCAAATCAAATCAAATCAAATCATTTATTGTTCAATTGCAGATGTATAAAAGATGTTATGAATAAGTTAAGAGCATCATAATCAACCGTTACCGGTGTACAATAATTTTAGAAGTACCCTAATGGGTGTCCCCAAACCTATCGACGCGGAATCGGCGTTAGCTGAACAAAAAACTCTTTGTCTACGCAATAAGAGCGAAAAGACGTCGTTCGGCTCCGCCGTCTTGGGGAGACCATTATAATGTAAGCTTCCACATACCTAATGTGGAAATGTTAAATGTCACTTTTATAATGAATGGCATGTCAAAATATCCTAATACACATTACATTGCATTACAGTATTCATATTACATTAAATTATCATAATATTATCTATGTTTACATTATAATTATTAAAATTTAATTTATTAATGCTTATTTTGTGTAAAAAAAAACATCTAGGTTATAAAAACATGCATCAAGTAAAAAAATATATATTATACAATAGAATTTGTTTCTGGGTAGTTCCGTCCAAGAAATACGAAATGTGTTGTATTTTTTTATAGCCATGTTATGACGGTTATTTTTGGTAACGTGCAATCTTCTGCGAGGAACAACTAGTGCTTTATGCGCCGGTGAGCGTTTGTTTACATAACACTTCTTGCTGAAAAGTTCCATGTTATTTCTTTCGAATTTACATATTTCAAAAATATATAGGCTTGGGATTGTCAGGACCTTATATCTAATAAATAGAGGCCTGCAAGATTCTGACCATCAAAGACACTTGGGTCTATTTTACACTGTCAACCATGACGGTTATACCCGTCAATGGCGCTCAAAAGATTAAACAGGGGCCCCTCTATCCGTCAGGATTGGCAACGGGTTTAAAATGTAATGATAAGACTGCGACTCGTTTGGCTTGTAAAGGGACACTTTTTAATACGTCATTTATTTATTTATTTCAAGGGAAACAAACAGCAGTAATTTAACAAATAGAAAAAAACAATATAAGTTACCACACTGGCCAAAACAGTTTCCATTAATGGGTAATAAATTTGCTCTAGTGAGAGGTTAATTATAATAGCAATAACATTGCATATACCTATAGCCAACTTAACAAGTGCTTTTGTGTATACTTATCTTTTTAGTTTTAAACTGTAGTGATAAATATATATATATATATATTCGTCATGTTCTCAGATCGCCTTTATTTCGAAAACGTGTTCTGGGCCCGTAGCATGGTCGTCTTTATCGATGTGGATAGCGGTGGATACAGCATCCGTCACTCTCGCGCTTACGTTCTGGTCAGAAAGTGACGGATGCGTTATCCACCGCTAACCACATCGATAAGGCGACCATGCTACGGGCTCAGAACGGGTCTATAGCATGTAGCATGTTTGGTAATAAATTGTTGTACAAACTTACCTAAAAAAATAATAAATAATTATCACAGGAAAATCTTACACAAATTGACCTAGTCCCAAACTAAGCTCTAGGCTTGTACTATGGGTACTAGACAACGATAAACATAATTATAAAGAGAAATATATACTCTGGATGTTTTCTATGTATTTAACATAGCAAACATCCAAGACTCAGAAACAAATATTCGCGAACATCACACAAATATCTGCCCTTACTGACTGCATTATCTAATGCTGTTGCACACCTGTAATTGGTGCATAAGCAAGATTATTTTTAATATTGTGGCTTGGAACCAATTTGTGCTACTTTTGCTGTATCTAATTGAATAAATAAATAATAAAACCTATTAATTTACAGTAGGAGTTACTAACATGTACAACTGCTCCTGAGTCCCCCGTACCCATGTACGGCATTAACTTACAGGGACTATCAAGTTTAATCGCGGGGTGTAAGATAATTATTTTGTAACGTACTATGAAGATAAATGAGCTCCTTAGGAACGCTTGCTAAAGTTTAGGGGCCGTAATTATGCAGATTCCCTATTTTGTATGCAACTGCGTCGGTTGCATCCAAGGCAAATATATAAGAGCGGAGTTAAGTGCCAAGAGAGGAATCACGCGAATATGTAGTTTGACACTCGGTCTTATTTTATTAATATTGCTAAGATTGCGATGGCGTGGTGTAAACGCTGAGTTGCACAATTTGAGCTACTAGCTTATGGCTGTGATAATATAGACTTAGACAGACCCGCGAGACGTACATGTTTTTATATGAATAATCAGGCATGTACTTAAATAATTAATAAAAAATAAAAATAATAAATATCAGGGGACAATCTCACACAAATTGACCTAGTCCCAAAGTAAGCTCTAGGCTTGTACTATGGGTACTAGACAACGATAAACATACTTATATAGAGAAATAAATACTTAAATACATAGAAAACACCCAAGACTCAGGAACAAATATTCGCGCTCATCACACAAATATCTGCCCTTACCGGGATTTGAACCCAGGACCGCTGGCTTCGGAGGCAGGGTCACTCCCAACTAGGCCACCGTGTCGTCAAATGTATGTAAACATGTGTTAATGTTTAATTGAACAGCACCCCACCACAGTATTTAAGAGTTGGTCTGATTGAGTCGGAAGGTCACGGCGGATCTCCGATATCATCAAGGGTCACTTGGTGTCGATGAAGTCAATTGCATATAGGTAGAATGATCAAATTAAAGGATGAAATTTGGCCCGGGTATGGCGGAAACGGTTCAGCAAACCCTTATTAAACTTTCCGAGTTCATCGATGCTGACATTCAGATGGACAGTGGCAAAATCGTCGAAGTAACATTATCATTTCGAAAAGCTGCTGCTATGTTTCAATATAAAATTGTATAATTGAATACTACTATGGCATTACATAAAGTATTTTGAACAATACTCGCCCAATTGACATGCATAATGAATATTGACGCTATTTAACAAGCATTAGTATCTAAACAGCCGCTAAACTAGAGCACCCTTTAACGTCATCGGCACAGCACGTCTTTTTCTTTAAAACATCCCTATCAGCTGTCATCTCAGTATTTACTCCCGAAATAACGTCAAGAACTTATTTGTTCTGCCACTATAGAACCTTGTCATAATGACAGCGTTAATCATTAATTCAGCTTCCTTTCATGCGGTTTGTCGCGGTCGCTATGACAGGGTTCCATAGTGAAACAACAACCCTCCTTGACTGTACTATGAAAAACCGGGCAAGAGCATGTCGGACCATGCTCAATATAGGGTTCCGAAGCCGTTAAATACTACAAACATAAAAATCAACAAGTAATAACTATTTTTCTATTTAAAGTCAATTGGTGCAGTCTTTGATAATTTTAGTAGATATATAGACTTTTATCGCCTGTATCTTAAGAACCAATGATGTCTACTTAGTCGTCATAGTTTTTCTTTAAAACTCGTTATATGCTCTTTCATTTAAGATTTTTAGTATTAGTAGTTTTGGCTGTAAGGGGGGAGGGGGGGGGACACTGGAGTCTAACAAAAATTTGTGCTTTTAAGCTTAATATTTCATAATTCGGATTACTTAATCGAAAAACTTTCCACAAACCCGTAATATTTGTGAAAGACCTATCCAACGATATCCCACAATATAGAGGTAAACGAGAAAAAAAAAACACTTCCCCACTTTACGTGTAGGAGAGGTACCCTATTTTTTTTTTTTCATTTTATTGTACCACTTTGTTAGCGTGACTAATATGCATATTCATGTCAAATTACAGCTTTCTAGCACTAATAGTATCTGCGCTAGGCTGCGGACGGACGGACGGACGGACGGATATGGCGAAACTATAAGGGTTCCTAGTTTGACTACGGAACCCTAAAACGTAATATAACCTGATGATCTCCCTGTTATTAACATGGTGTGTTGCCCCCAGGATCACGTGCCTGCACCTGGCGCTGCAGTCCAAGTGGGTGCACGTGGGCACCGAGCGCGGCAACGTGCACGTGGTCAACATCGAGACCTTCGCACTCAGCGGCTACGTCATCAACTGGAACAAGGCCATCGAGGTGTGAGTACCGCCTGCCGACCACAATACCATACACTGCATCTCTACATATACGAGTACACTAAACTGACCCTCGTGGAAACAGATACAGTCGACTTACCTCATAATGTACATCACGTACAGATTAAAATACACTAAAACCGTTTTTCCCTTGAACCTCGGAAGACTTTTACCCTTTTTCATTATTGAGCGAGCATACATCCTCGTCATTGTGACTAATTGTTATTGTGTCTCAATGCCTTTGGCTAACTGTAGGTACTTACATAAGTCAGCACTTATTCACTTGACTTGACTTAAGAAAAACCTTTCTACCCGTTTCTAGTATAAGACTACCGTAATTTTTTACCTTTGTAGAAAACTACAATTTTGTCTCACCTAATTTAAAGCAACAATTACATATCTCAATCAGAATTGTGTTACTGACCCGTAGATTAGAATATCTTATTAATAATAAACTTTAATTTTATTCCGCCATATCAAAGGTATATTTGTGTTACTTTAAAAACATTTATAATACGCACGTGAACTCTCATAAATCAGTTTTTAGCGACAAAACTTCTAATAAAACTTCAATACTCAATATATTTATTGCATTGCACATTTTAATGATGTACTAACTTTTGACACTCAAGAAGGTACTTTATCCTATCCTCAAACATAGTTAACGCATTTGTAGTTTGTCCAAATGCTACTGGTAATCGTTAAATACTTCTAGATCTATGTTGTCTACCATGAAAAAGACTTTTATCTTCAATATCGTTAAAAGTATACCAACACTATTCCGACCCCATTTTCCGGCATCCGCTCATTGGTCAACCTTTCAAAGGCAACTGTAATTAGAATTTAGTAAACGAGCGACAATTATCGCATTTGTTATCGCACGATATGATCTCCCTAATGAGCGGTGGCTGAGTGAATGAATTGATCACCGTTTCATTCACTAAAAGCATTCAGAATGAATGTGTTTATATTTAGTGTCGGCGGTTATCGCTGGCACGAAGGGTGACGACGTTCATTTTTTATGTTTGCTAGTAGCTGTTGCCCGCGACACTATCTGCGTATTAATCACTAATATAATAACTCGGGAACAGGCTTATTTTCTAGAATAAAAAGTATTCAATGTCCTTCCCCGGGGCTAAAGCTATCGGCAATTCCAAATTTCACTGAAATCGGTTCTGTCGTTCAACTGTGAAAACCCGAGATTTTTTGTCTTTGACGTGTTTGCGTATTGTCAACGTGATAGCTCTTATTGGCTTGATAGACAAGTCAAAGGCTGATTTTGCCAAGATTTATAGAGGCCTTGAGTTATTTTCACAACGTTTTATAATATTAGTATGAAATAAAACCTGTATATAGGGTGGAGCTATGGCGAAGAGAATAAAATGTCTGGCGTATCACATTTACGTTGTTTATAAACACGCTTTCATAAATGCATGGTTGATTTAAAACGAAAAGTTAATTTACATACAAATTGTCTTCATTTCACGGCGCACAATTTCTCTTAAAATGCTCATTTATGCATACAATTTTCATTTTTCTTGCAAAATGCTAAAAACGTAATGCAGGTACACGTTTCATTTGTGTATCGCAGTTCATCGGCCGCGATATACTGCGCTGCGATCCCGGCGCGATGATATCGCCCGCCGGAGCGACGTTTGACGCTAGAGCCGGTGTCTGATGATGCTCTATGTGAAACTTTTAACAACGTTCCTTGGGAAACTCGAAACTTGCTTAATAACACAACTTTGAATTGGCCTGAGTTATTTACTAGTTACAGTAAGTCGTCGTTTGACGACTGCTGTTAATTAGCGTCCCACTTTTCTAATTATGACAATTAAACTTGTTAAACAGAGAACGAAGGGTATTGCTAGGAGCAAAACATTTCTTAATAACGAGTCAAAGTCGCTTGATTGTTTATTTGTTTTCTTCTATAAGTCAGGTACTATTAAGAAATCAATTAACAAATTAAATGGAAAATCTCCATTCTAATTAGTAATGAAATATTAGAGTGTAAAACATCCACATGAGACCTACGACTTTTCAGAAAAAGAAAATTGCATGCATCCATTTACTCAAGTTCTTGTAAAACTACTATGATTGCACTCTTCTCAAAGTTCGTACGTAACTAAAAGCAATTGTAAACTGCAATCAAAAAAATCGTCATGTACCTAACTAACTAAATATACCTACTAACATATGATTTTGGTAAATTGACGCGTGGCACTTGTATTTCCTTAGAAAAGAGTATCTTCATAGATTTTGGTGAAAAGTGATACTAGAAGCGGATACCAAATTAAAAGTTTTCTGAAACAGATTGCAAATAGAACCCGTGGCCGAAAACTAGCAAAGAAAATATACAATAACCCTTCAGATACATTAACCCGGACCCTGGCTCACTTCTCGCCAATGATGCTGTGCTGGTACGAGTATATAACATAATACATAAATATCTTTCCACACAAATGCCAGCGAAATGGCCTCAAAATTACCTATTAACGGCTGCCAACTTGGGAATTCAGCCCTAAAGACATAATCCACGTGTTCTCGCTGACTTCGATGTGTTCGATCGCTGCTGCGGACACCCTGTATAAAAGAACCTATCTACAAGGCAATTTGGACCTTTACTCATTATATGAAGATTCAAATCGGATTGTGATTATTTTTGAAATGTTTCATTTAGTTTTGAACTTTCTAGTGTAGGTGTTTAGGTTGAGATTGGTTTGTGTTGTATTTATTGGTAATAAGCATTGAACGTTTAAGGCCAGTTTATACAATACCTGGCCGGATATTGGTTCGGAAACGATCGCGGCCGAAAGCCCTGTTTTATCAAGATTTACCTATTTTAATAGAAATTGCTAATTTGAAAGTTGATAGAGGTTTGGTAGAAGGTGCTTTGCAAATAAGACTGTTTTGATGTTAGGTTAGCACCATGTAGTTACAGATTTTATCTGCACACGTATCATAACTACTCTTTAATGCGTTCAGATCACGTTGTTAATGACCAGCATTACAGCATTCAATTTTGTTATCTGCGGTGGTGTGGTCGTGGTGGTCGGTGCGCTGACGGCTATAACGTGTAGTTATTATAACGATATAACGAGGTCTTAAACACTCATGTTTTAAGATTTCTCATTAAGTATCAGTTACATAAACTACTATAGTAGACTATAGTGCCACACTTACAATGAGACCACAAAAGTCTTTCGCTTTCGCACTCTCTCTGGCATAACAAATATAATGCCAGAGAGAATGTGACAGAGGTAGACAGCCGACAGTACTATTAATATTGGGTTTTACTCGTACTTTTTATAGTTCATCAGAAAGCATTAGTGACACCGCATCTCTTTTTAGTGTCAGAGACCAATAACGGTCAGAGGTCAAACAAATCTGATGTTGTGGGGTGTTTAAACAGAGAGACTCTTTTGACGTATTAAATATCACTGTAAAAAGGAATTTTATAAAATATATATATGATCTCGGAAATGTTTCTCTTGGTCTCGAATATACTCAATTTCAAGTTGATCTGCGTAGAAATAATTGAATCGCTCGAGGGTCGCCCCCTCCCCGCGCGTGGTCCGTCACCACCGCCCCCCAAAATCACGCGTCGTAACTCGATGCGCCGTAAACGTTGTTACGACGGCGGTTACGGCCAAATTGATATTTTTGCCGCGTGCAATACGCACGCGTCGTAAACCGCGCGTATTGTGTGAAGATACGAAGCAGATACGTTTAAAAGGCTCGACGTACGAGTATCAGGTTTATTATTATAGCCAGGGTGAAATTGGAGACGTGAGACCATATTTTCGAAGCGGCCAGTAGTGCCAACGTTAAGTCACTCGCTGTCATTTTCTACCTCAGCAAATCGAATGTTATAGGTGATAAAGGGACATTAATGGAACGTTGTCAGAAAAATACCTTTTGCTTTGTACAGTCAATGGTAAAAAAAGCATATGAATTTGTATAAATATGAATACACCTTATTGCCACAGTAATTTGCGTATAAATATTGATGTGCTTGACTGTACCTACGTATTTTAAAATGTAATAAGTTTATAATTCGAAAATGGCATCAGACTTCGCTTATACGAATTAACTTTTCTCCGGGTAAAGTTTACCCTGAACCCTTGCAGAACCCTTACAAGTGATAAATTTAACCCTCCGCCAGCACTCGAACTAACACTCTCACTTTCATCACGTTTCTGTTATTTTATCATTTCGCCACCTGACACAAACACAATAAAGGTTTTACGAGGTCGCGCCGGCGTGGGCAGCTTCCCTTAGCGTCGCGTCGAGTGCCCGCCATCTTGCAGGTACAGCTCGTTCACGGCGAACGTTTGTTGCTTACTCTTTATAAACAAATGGTCTGCGCTGGCGCTAGAATTTCATTGGCACGCCTTCGAACCAATTCAACTGCATTGTAAACCTACCTTCATTATTGTATTTTATGGAAAAAAAATCGGGTAAAGGGGGGCATGGCCACCAGCCAAAAATGGGGTAAAGCCTCTTTTGCAACAAAAAGGTAATAGACATATTGCTTAAATATCTTCCAAAGTAATAGCTACTGAATGCGGCAGTAAACGTGGAACATGTTTAAGATACGGCAAATAATGAAGTAGTAATTAAATCTGCGTTGCAATTTTTCGGATTAACTTTAAGTAGAAATACCACAGAAAACACCTGGTAATATTATTAAAAGTTATTGTCATTCAAGGGAGACGTTTTTTCATGCATCTAATTCTACCAGGCCAGTCTAAAATTAATGTATTGAAAAACCAATAGAATAGTGCCACTCTATGTCTTCCTGTGGATATCGGAATAAAGGCTAGTAGTACTGTTAAGCGATGGGCTTGCAACCTTTCACTAATGCACTGTTAAACATCTTAGCTTGATTGTGAAAAATGTGGTAACAGAATTATCAACTAGTCTTTTTAGAGTTAATGCTATTTAGATCTATATAGGTAACTCTGCCTACCCCACTCTGGGAATGAAGGCGTGACGTTATGTATGTATGTATGAAAAACCTATCATTCTGTTTATAGCGGCCACTAATTTTTCTTTATAAGCGTTAGTGGCCTAACATGACCCTATTAATATCTTGCCAGAACACGGCAGTTGCTTTTGACGTCGTTTGCTACATACAAGTAATCAAAAGAAATAGCTGGACAGTTTTCAATATACCATCTTCTCTCCCTGACAGTTTCCGAATCCTTGTTATCGTATTGTCTTCGACTCGGCCGCCATTACAGTAAGTTAAAGCTAAAAGCGCTATCGTAACGTTAACAATACGATAGTAATATTCGTTAAGATAATGTAGAATAAAGCTGCTGGCATCTTAATCTTAAACACTACTTGAGTGTTGCTATAAAATAAAATTACCTCACAAATAAAATTAAACCAGTTTATTTAGCTTTGTACTAGCTAGTATGGGTTCTATAACCTAAGTAAAGCAACGAACAATTTACATTTTAACACTTTGGTTTAGCCATTACCCACAAAATTATAGCCACCATCAAATGAATCCAGTTTGCTATATTCAGTCCCGTTACGGCAATACCGCTCATAAAAGAACCCATTCGCCATAACTCAATACCATAAAACTCAAAATCAATACACCTGAGGTGGACGAAATCATAACGCTAACCATTAGCATAATCCTCGAGCAGACGCGGTCAGGTAATGAATGCCCGCTGCCCGGCGAGATAGGGCCGTGTGTGGTCGACTTAACTGCTGTGTTGCCATTTGTAATATATCCCATTAAATTTAATAACTCGAAGACAACGGTTATTGCCAGGGTGACCATTTGCTGGGTTTTCGGGAAGGTTGGGTGATTGTGTGTTATTAATAATGTTCGTTTTAATTTATTGAGGAAAATTTTAAAGCGAAAATAGTTCAATATTGAAAAAAAAATATCAATGTTTATTACATTAAAAAACTGCATGGTGAAGCAGCGGCTCTGGGGACTAAGGTAGGATGCCCTGTGTTACAGGCCCCAGTTGAATACAAAACAAGAGGAATAAATACAAAAATAAATGGGTCAAAAATCAGTATTTAACTGATTAAACTTAAAGATTACATTATTCTAACTTAGGATCTTAAATAGTTTTAATCGTGTCGTGTGCGTGCACGTGAGTTAATGTGTTTAGTACATATATACATAAAAATATAATTTGGTCTGTACATTACTAATATTTATAATTAAAGATTAAATTGACTACAGACTAACCTACTACATACTGACAGCAGTTTCTCCGTATCTGTATAGTCGTGCTGCATGAGCCACGAAGTTAGGAGACGTTTAGAGGGAGGTCTAGCTACACGGTTTCCCTTACAAAAAGCCTTTATAACGAAGGGGGACAAGAATCTTTTGAACCTTTGAGCAAACCTAGTTCCACACTTGAGGGTTTTCCAGCGGTGCCGTCGTCTGACAAAACAAAACATTGATTTATTATATGTTTGTTCATATATAAAATTGTCCATTGATAGTAGAGTAATTTCGGATATAGTTCTCATTTATATGTAATACATATTTATACATTTTATCGATATTGAATTCAAAAAACAATTTAAATTCGTATATGGATAAAAACCTCTAAACTAAATATCAACGCAACGTACATCGAGAGTGATACGTAATGATAACCTTAAAAAGGTTCGTAATGTTACCACTCATGCTGTCTAGACTAAGATAATATCACTGTTATAAAAGAATAATTGTGGAGGCTCCGCTGAGAGCCCGGGCGCGGGCGGAGCCCTGATTGTCCTAATTACTGAACAGCGTTTAGCTTTCTGCCCGCTCGACGTCAAAGCTCGTCACGAGCTTTAGACTGGTTTAATCACTAAAGTCAATGCCACTTAAATTGTGGAATAAAAATTTAAAATTGCTATTCTAAGTTGTAAAAGTAGATTCACTCGATGGCGTATGTCTTTTTGAGGTACACTCCAAGCGAATTTAATGTGGTTGTAGAGTTAGTTTAGTTGATTTGGATGATTGTAATGTAAAATATAAATGCCTTCGCGCCTAAACTGCAGTGATATTCGCAAGGTTAAGTAGATTAACTTACAATAGTCGATTGTACTGCTAAAATGAATCACTTCCCTTGCCTTCCGATCTAGCAAATAATTAAAACGGGTTGCGTGGTGCCGGAATCCTATACCCAGTTGCACAAACGTTCGTTAAAGGACAACGGGCAAAAATTTATGGAATGTGGTTCCCGCCACAAAGGATTTTTTTTTATGTTAAGGAGAAGGTACACGAGCACTCAGGCCACCTGATGGTAAGTGGAATCTGAGACCCATAGACATTTGAATTCTCAAGACTATAAATCTAAGACCTCGAATGCGTTCCAACCCTGAGGACTAAGATGGAATGCCTCAATGCTAGTAATTTCACCGGTTGTCTTATCCCCACACCGGAACACAACAATGCGAACACTGTTGCTTGGTAACTTAAATATCAATGGAAAGGTATTTTTATGTAGAGCAAGGTTAACCAGGGTGCATATCTCCATATGCTGTTCCTATGTGTATGACCTATTCAACGACACCACCATGATTGCTATTAAGCGGGTACCAAAATGCCCGTTGTCCTTTAATATTGACTTAAGTCGCACTTGAAATACCTTGTCAAATTAGTTAGTGCAACTAAGTTGGTAATAGTGTGCACTTATTACTGAAAAGGCGAGCAAATCTAAAGCATAGTTTGTTTTACATTGTGAATTTTTCTAATGGTCGACTGCCACGGAGCAGCATGAGGAGGTATTGTTAATAAAACTAAACAAATGCAACTAAAATTAATTCATTCTTTGAATCTTTGAAGAACTATAAACTGGGTCATATCTCGCAGTAACTGAAACACTTACCATTGCTGCATACTGCGCGATCCTAATTGCGAAACAAAACTCCCCGGGAGCTCATTTTTTATGCATCCAACTATTTTTGCCCGGACCTTTCCTCTCCGGCAAAACGGCGACGGGTCCCTGCAGGCAATCAAGCCCGGAACTACATTAGCCGGTGAGGACCACTCGCCGGGACCCGTCGCCGGGACCCGGTCGCCCGGGATGCCCGCCGGGAAAGAATTAAATGCCCATTCCTGCGACGGTTAAAGCATGGCCGAAGTGCAAGGGTGGTTAAGGCCATTTGTAAAGTAATTCTCCTTGTATCTGTTTATTTCCTACAGTACTTGGCTTTAGTTTTTCTTTGTCCAAGTTGTTTTAATATTTTACTTTAGATCTTTCATAGAAAGTCGGTTCGGCCATGTGCATAGTTTATGCAATATAAATAGACCCGTGAAGATAGGACGATGATATAGTTTTTTCTCTACTTATGACCACTGTATGTTAATCGTATTATCTATCTTTGTAACGTGTAAAAATACTCAGGGCCTCTATTCAGGTGCGTTAAAACGATATCGTGTCTGACACGTTTAAGAATCGTTTATGTCACAGTCGCCATTATTGTAAATGACATAAGAGTTATCAAAACGTTGACAATACGGAAACAGGTCAAAAACGATATCGTTATAACGCAGTTGAATAGAGGCCCTGTAGAGTAAAACGTGCGTAGAGCCCTCGTAGCACGCTCCGCGTAGGTTCTTCGCCTGTAGCACCTCGTAGCAGCGGCGTAGTAAGTACAGGAGGAGCCAGGGGTCACTTTACTTCTATACGCTGTATAATAAATAAATAAAAAAACCTTATATTATTTCTTTACCAAATTTACAACTAAAGGAAAGTTAGTATGATCTTAATTTTTAATTAGTTACTTCTCCAATGCTGCTTTGTCCCGATGTCTCGGGCCGTGTGTCCAGATTGGACCAGCGATGTATTTAAGGTCCTCCCATCTGGTCGTGGGTCTTTCTTTACTTCTTGTCCCTAGTGGGCCTTTCCATGCGCTGTGTACTGTACCTTAATAAATAATCCTACTCGTGACCCACTTGAGAGTTGCTCTCCATGGCTGTACTGATGAAGTCAACACATTCAATTTATTACTTTTGTAAAATATAATACTAGCTATGATTGTATTTCTAATATTTGGGTCATACACACTCTTAAAAACATAAGTTGTCTCTCCTGTGGTCAATAGTTAAGAGCTTGTGTGCATATAAATTATGTTTTATATGATAGGTCTAATGCAGTCCTGACGGCGTTTTTGCGGGAATGGGCTTAGCGAGAAAATTAGGCCTTAAAAACGTTAACTTGTGTCCACAGGAAAGACGGTGACCTAAGTCTGTGTATGATCCATTTGCTTCAACACATTCTGCCCACCAAATGTTTATCGCCAAGGAATAGAAGGAAAAGAGACAATTTCTTACAATAGAAACTTGCTTACAAAGCTTTGACAGTATCAAACACACGCGGGACTTTAACTTCTCGCAAGTTTAATTTAATTACATCATCACTCGACCGACTGTAATCTGCGAAGCATCTCACCAGAGTCCCGCCAGTCTGCGGAGGTGCAGTGAGCGTCTCAGTTAGGTAGTTAGGCAAAATGCGTCTTGCAAGCTTGGGACATAAAGACGGCAATAACGACTAGAGGTGCTCGAGATTGCAGCGCTCCCTGGCGGGTGTTTCTAGTACTGAGGACTCGAGAAATCCTGAAACTAGAGTCTTTGTTCTTCGCAGTCGCATTGAAATTCTAGTTGCAACTTGAAACTTAGACTTGAATCTGTTTCAGTTTGCTCCGGTCCCCGTAGTTTCGTTTGCTTTGTCTGTACAAATATGCAGTGAATGTTAGAATCAACAAGAATGCTTGTTAAGATTGGCTTTACTGGCTAGAGACGGTGTTATATTTGAAATAAGGTTATGAGTACAAAAAGTTTTTTAAGTTTTTAAAACTTGCTGGTTACTTGAACTTTAACGTAAGAGTAATCTAGTTGTCAAATTTACGCTCCGTCGAAATGGGTTATATTTTGCTGGGTCCACCCGGATCTCTACCACCATC
Organism: Acleris holmiana; assembly: GCA_949316455.1. Taxonomy (NCBI): domain Eukaryota; kingdom Metazoa; phylum Arthropoda; class Insecta; order Lepidoptera; family Tortricidae; genus Acleris; species Acleris holmiana. The sequence continues at coordinate 20,476,887 of OX438774.1, forward strand.
TTATCGTTTTAACTATAGCCAAGTGTTTGTATTGTCATGTCCAGGTGTGGGGATAAAACGACCAGTAAAATTACTAGCAATGATGCATTCCGTCTTTGTCCTCAGAGTTGGCGACGCATTTACAGTCTTAGGCGTGAACAGTGTTGAGATTGTAGTCTTGACATCACAAATATCGATGGGTCTCAAATTCCACTTACCATCAGATGGCCTGTGTATGTTTGCCGCTTCCGTTTTCTTTATAGTTAACTTGATAAGATGCAATCCAAAGCTAGACACATGGCTGTTAGCATGCAGATATACATACATACATACATAACATCACGCCTTCATTCCCAGAGTGGGGTAGGCAGAGCTACAGAAATACCAACAACTCTAAAGACTTACTGATATTTCTGTAACCACACTTTTCACTAACAGGCTAAGAGGTTTACTATTGTATTAGTGACAGGTTGCAAGCCCATCGCCTAACAGTACTACAAGCCCTTATTCCCTTAGTCGCCTCTTACGACATCCACGGGAAGACATGGAGTGGCACTATTCTAACCTGGCAACCACATGCAGATATACATTAAATAAATGAAACACATGGGAGAAGTTTTGTTTCTGCAACTCGGTTTTAAACCTATTTAAACTAATGCTCATAACATTGGGTTTTGTGCTTGAGGTTTAAACTTTAAACTCTGTATTGCAACGTCCCACTCAACGAGTGGTGTAGGACGTTATTGTCGCGCGGCGTTCGTGGGATTATATTGCACAAAGCGGAGCTGATTTAATTAAAACCTCGCTTTGACGCGGCTGATCCGCACTGATACTATTGCGGTTAGCACAAAATTAGTTTGCGCTGGTATGCTCGAAATTGTACTCTGATTTAATTAACATACGTGTACACAATGCTAGTTTTTGCCCGCGACATCGGCGTGGATCATTGCACCTTATCTGCGGCTCTAAACAGCTCTAGACTGTGAAAACTTGATCAAGACCTATTCAGCCGTTTTGTTCATCTGCTGTCAATCTGTGACACATTTTTTTAAAACCATGGCTTTAGATTAGTGATTTCCCAAGATGGCCGCTCGTCACACCATCGCAATATCCACCTTACTCCATCGGATTAACATTCAAATTTCTGTAAATTTTACCTCTTTAATTACAATCGCAAACATTTTCGAATCAATTTCAACCCTACCTTGTTTGTTTAGCATTGATATTTGCTTGAGCGATTTCGCCGAGAACTACTCGCACTATACACGCATTAATGACACATTAATTATGAACACAATTTATAACGGGGGCGTCGCTACGGTATTATATAGCTAGTAGATTGAGTTTCGTGGAAATTACTAATTTAGCCTAGAGTATAATATAATATGACGTATATGTATTCGTGCTAGCAAAATTGTTGTTTTAGAGATTTGCCTTTCCAACGCCAAGTCAAATACAGAAATTGTTACGTACACGCGAGTGACACCTAAAAATTACCGCTATATTTCTACGTAAATCAGATCTGTGTGTTGTGTTTATATCTTGATGCACAATACAACTACCTACATACATACATACATACGTTTCTAAAACTATATGACGTCATGACGTTAATAAATGGTGTTTTAATTTAGTGATTTTGAGAGCTTTGTTGAAATACATAGAGTTTTTGTATTAAATAACTTTTGAAAATAAAACCTTCTAGTGTAAATTTAAATGTAGGGAATACTTGGGAAAGACATTTTTATGAACGTAATGCTAACGATTAATACAACCAGATTACCTTTGATGTAGACGGCGTCAAATAGTTGCGACTACATATACAGTGTGTTACCGGCATGAGGGCTTTAAATGTAGGTATCGATTCTACTCCTCAAATGCTACATCTTTTGTTCTACGACTTAGAAAATAACTTAATTTACAGTAAGTTATAGGTGATCAAACTTTCAAACTTTACTAGTAAAATCAGTGAATTAATTTATTTTGTATGAAAAACAAAAATTAAAAATTACCTCATTTTTTAAAGTCGTAGAACAAAAGGAGTTCCATTTGAGGAGTAGAATCGATCCCTACATTTAAAGCCCTCATGCCGGTAACACACTGTACAGCGATTACGTATAGTCAAAATCTAATATTTCAGCAATCGTACCGAATATTGCAGCAAACAAAGCGTATTGTAAACGCCCGCAGCAAATCGGCCGAACAACTAACTGATATGTTTCAATTAGTTGGAACAATACTCGCCTATCCAGGCTTATATGGGTTGCGGTAGGCATTCGGTTATCGTTAGATTATATGTGTATATGCCGATGTTTTAATGAAAACTGTCTGGTATTTAGTAACCTTTTGATACATACAAGGATAATGGGCTCCTCGATATGGCCCGACAGTTTCTTTTAGAACATTCTGGAGTTTAAAGGAAAAGAGGAAGTGGAACACCTAGGTCTATACTTAATTTAGCCAAATAAGACAGAAGGCCAATCGGAGAGTATAGAAAAGTAGCAATTACTCCACCGACAAATGCTTAGCTTTCAAGTTGACTGACAAGACATACATGATACATAAACACATGTTGACAAAGTCCAAAACAAGGTTAACTTTTTCAAAGGCAAACATTTATTAAAAGTTATGCAAAATTTATATTAATCAATTCGAAATAACTTCTCTTTTAAACTGTACCTGAGGCAACTGTAAGTGTCGGTGGCGTTGTAGGCATCTCATGACATGACTACTTTAGACGTCGTTGGCGTTTAAAAGGTTAAGGATTGGTATTATGACCACTTGAGACCTGAAAAATGTATTTATTGGGAAAAACTACCCATATTATCTACAAATATGTACATAAAAATGTATAAAATCTATAATATTCACTAATTTATTTACTTATTTAATATTTATTGCACAAAAGAATACAATTAATATACAAAAGGCGAACTTAATGCCGTAAATCATTCTCTACCAGTTGACATTTGGGCAAAGAGATTGTATATTATATGTACTCGTATGTAAATAATTAATGACAACGAATAGTCAGATAAGTACAATACTTACTAAGCAAATTATGGTATATTGTACCCAAATTGACATTGCTGTAAATATGAATAAATGTACAGATACATATATATAAAATAAAAAATGTACATAATAAACAGGAAAAAGCTTTCAGGACAAGTGTCAAGCCAGAACTTCTTCACTCTAATCTTGGGAGAATCTATAGACTGACTGCTTAATGGGTGTCGGGCTGTCGGTAGGTAACAGATTCCACAATTGAAAAAAATAAGTTGGTTAAAGATTGAAATAGTAGTCTTGGTTTGTGTGTTGCGTTATCTCGGATACAACAATCAATCACTCCTGACTTTAATTACAGCTCGCAACGACTATAGGCTGAAACACCGCAGACCCACCAAGTCGAGATTCTGTACGTCACTAGACAAAGTACTTAGCATTTATTTTATAGGTCGTAACGTATCGCTCGTTACGACGCGTATCGTCGTCGTGAGGACGTCGTAAACGTCTCGTGCCGGCGCCGTCGCAGGTAACGGCTTATTGCGCGACGTAAACGCGACTTGACGTCTCTCGTAAAAGAGAGAGGTCATAGCTGTTACTTGGTTTGCTGTCGGCCTGATAATTTGTATGGTCTGCTATTTGAAATAAAACTGGGGTTACTTGCGGGTTGGTTATCATAATGAAAAATCGCTACTGAGATAATTTGCTACATATTACGAAAGCAGTTTTAATTTAATATTACATACCTACCGAACACTTATATTAAACTCAGCACCTTACGGTGATAGGGCGTAGTCCCAAAAAAAAACCTATAGTTAAGAACAAAAATTAACACTGGTTATTGTTCCATTACGTCACGAAAATTAGTAATATATTTTATATACCGCTCTCATAAGCCAACAAGTATTTCAAATTGAAAAAACATAGCAGATTTAAACCTCACCTGTTAGTAATATGGTCGAACTTGCTACAGGAGTTTTGTCTGAGATGCCACGATTTCTCTTAAAGCAGTAATAGTTAATTTTCGTGACGTAATGGAAAAATTACCGTTGTTAATTTGTGTCCTCAACTATATTTAGGTACTTTTTTTGGAAAACGCCCGCATAGAATTCCTTGTTAGATTTTTGTCAGTCATTTATAAATGCACTGGATATTGCTTCCCAAGTGTATTTACCTTTCTTTAGCTTAAATATTACGAGAATGTACTCTAAGCTTTCTTAGGTTCATATTCCCTAATTCAAAGCCAGTCCGTTACTAATCGGCTCGCCGAAACTAAAGCACCGTTCACCGGCGCGTATTCCAAACTTGAACACGTCTGTAGGATCAATTAACCATTAACGAGTGTCGCTCCGAGGATGTCTCAAGCTAACAAGCATACGGCAGCGCGTGATACGCCGAGACTTGTATGATGTGTTGCCAGGGAAACTTTATAATAACCTCCAACACTACATTTGCGAACTATAGTTTCAAAGTTACGTGACTTAACTACGCTCGCGTATCGCTTCAGGATATCAGATACGCGAGCGCTATCGCGTATCTCGTGATTAAGACGAGAGCTCGCGCGAGTGCGATAATGGGTCACGACTGCAACGTATTTTGTAACGGAGTAGGAAACTTCGTTAGTGTTTTAGAACTCACAGCATTTTATTTTGAGATGGATGTGTGAAACGCTTAAGTTCCGAGATTAGCCCAGCTTGCATTCATTTAAAACTAGTTTAGTCAATGTTTTGTCAGAGAGCCATAGAGCGTAGTATTTTGAAACTCTAATTAACAGGCCGCATTAGGAATACAATAAACACGCTCCAAAGCTAAAGCTAAAATAGCTAATGTAACCTGCTTGGTTGGGCATGTATGTCAGATGGCATCATGGGCTTAAAGTGTGTACAAAACTGGTCCCAAAAGATAGAATTCAGCGTCGCGGCAGACCACGGCTACGTTATCGGGATGAGATTGATGTCTTCAATGAATACTGGTGGAAGACTGTCCAAAATAAGGCTACGTGAAAGGAAGGTCTTTGACCAGCAGCTACCGTTCAGTTTCTCCGAGGCATTTTTAATAAAACCACATAAGAAAGTTGGAAATGTTACGCAGTTTTCGAATATCAACCCCAAAATAAAACCCTTTGGTATTTTTGCAAAATACAATTGTATCCTTTGTTTCCGTGTGATCTAAAACTAGAACAAAAGAAGCATTACTCGCCGGACAGCGTCCTCGTGTTGTTTACCTTAATGTCGCAGAGATTAATGATGCTGTAGGCCAGTCGCGGTGTGACACCGGTCCGGGGATGACGAGACACGAGGCGACCATTTTTCACACCCGTTTTACACAGTAGGTGGTAATAGCTGTTCGTCGGCTTAGAGTGCAAACCTGCTAAATCCATTTTTAAGAATAAGCAGATTTGCACTCTATTTTATCTGTTTAGAGTGCTAACCTGCTAAATCCTAAAAATGGATTTAGCAGGTTTGCACTCTTAAGCCGACGTGTTGAGAACCGTGTAATATTATAATGTTATTTGAGTTAGCTGATATAGGTACTCCTACTTAATAAGCAGATTAATAGCAATCCTTCAAATTGACAACAGGAACGTTTTTAAAATGTATTCTGAAAAAAAAATCATGCTTAACTCGAAAAAAAAGCAAAACATTTTTTTTGTTTTTGATCATGATTTACTGAGGAAAAAAACGCCAATGGCTAAAAATCTTATACGCCACATGGTCTTTTCTACGTCACAGCTAATGCAATTTAAAAAATAAAACGTGGCTTCAAACATAATGACGTCATTCCGACGACTAGGCCAAAGCGGGAGCAGCAAAAACTATTAATATTCATATTTTATTTTTTTGTACTTCTTTTTAAAATATTCCTGTTGTCATGTTGTCAACTATTCTTCAGCGAAAGGAGGAAGCGAATTAACACAACTAAACAGCAAGTTTCAAACTTTAAGCTGGTGGCAAGGTGGTTTTACGCCTGGAAACAAGTTTTGCTGTTTGCGGTCAACTCTAAGCCATAAAACCGGACAGAGTTGGTCATAATATTAACGTACCCTTCATTTCTGGGCCATCAAGTTTTTCATGATGAGTCAACTTCTGATTTGAAAGCCCATCGACTCTCATAATGTTTAGCAGTACTAAACAAATTTTGAAAAGTTGTGATATCTCGTTTTTGGTGCGACTTTTACTAATCATGATTTATCATATTTTGGACACGCCTGAGCTGAGCTATCCAGCCCTCTAAGGTTGCCCACTATTTACCGGACACCCCGTACACAAAAATACATACGTAAGTTGTGTATGTATTTTTGTAACATAACATCACGTTTTCATTCCCAGAGTGGGGTAGGCTGAACTACAGAAATACCAACAACTCTAAAAATCTCGTTGAAAAGAATTCTGTTACCACATTTTTCACAAACAGGCTAAGATGTTTAATAGTGTATTAGTGACAGGTTGCAAAATCATCGCCTAACTGTACTACAAGCCTTTATTCCCTTAGTCGCCTCTTACGAAATCCACGGGAAGACATGGAGTGGCACTATTCGAACCCGGCAACTACACGGACGGAAGAATTTAAATAAAATTACCACAAGTTTTTTATATATATACGCTACGCATTCCGACCACTGCTAATTAATATCAATCAAAGGTCCACTATAAGTTCTACCTAAATCTATTCACGCGTATATTGTTAGTTCCACGCCTGTAAAATAATTGCAATTACGATGTCCATTAATAGTAGCATTGAACAGGTTAATGAACGTGGAAAATTGAGTCTCGAATTTGTAAAGGCAGATAAATTGAAATATTGGGAGGCCATTTTGTATTTGTATGAAACATGGGTAATTGGAATACGTGTTACGTTTCATGCAGACAAAGTTCCGACTAAATTGGTTTTTGAATAGAACTACAATATTCCATGATTGAGGGGTAATTTATAAACGTTGTGTGCAAATACTAAACATGAAAGTAACTCATCTGACTTTGAATAATGTGTTTTAATAATAATAATAATTGGAAAACATAATAAAAATTATGAGGGCGCCACTGTACAAACATCTTAAATTTGTCGTTAACTAAATTAACATTTAACCCTTAATTTTAATAAAATAATAATGTTTCATGCAAATTCCTGCACCATTTTTTGTCGACATTACATAAACATTACTCCGCATTATGGCAATGTAAATTCACGACGCCGGATTTTGGTGCGCTTTTATTTATTATTATTTATTTATTTATTCATTGTAAAGTCATGTACATATCATATGCAGGTGTTACATTTATATAAGTCAGACCATGACGCCCTGTAAGGGCACACAATATTAACTAAAACCATACACAAAAACATTACATATGTACAATTGTCAATGATTGGTCATCAAATATCACACTTGGTCATCTTTTAAAAAAATTGTCTATTAATAATTTCTAAAGTCTATTCAAATAATAATAATATAATAATAATTAAATAATAATTAAATGATATATAAAAAAAAATTAATAATAATTAATTATAATAATAATTTAATAATATAATTATTCTTTTTAATTGTCACACGGTTCTTGTTTAATCGACTCGGGAATTTTATTAGTTAGTTTAGTTTTTTATTTTGTTAGTATTTTTTACTATTATTTAAAATATTTCTTCCGATAGATTGTATGGAATGTATCATACATTCTGGTTTTGTATACGTGTATAGTTAAACTCATATACCTAAACTGAAGGAAGGCGTGGGTAGGAGGCAAGAAAAAAAGTAGCAGGGCGGGACATCGTGGATTGAAAACACTGCTTAAGTTGTTCAGAAAACTATAGGGTATGTTTAGACAATGACATATACTATTATTGATATTGTGATAATATAATGTTTTAGTTAAACAAGGCAGACTGTTGACTTTTAATACTGATAATAATGCGTTGTGACAGTGTCCGATTGTGTTCCGAATGGCGGCGCCCCGGGGCATGGCAGCCGGCTCGGGGCGCCCCGGCGTGCGCGTGATTAGCGAGAGTCGCGCGATTTAGCGATAAAGCCAGTTTAATATAGCAAAAAGTTTGTATAAATTATTATTATTATTTTGGTTGTTTGTGTTTGTTTGTGTGTATTAATTAGAAACTAAATAAAGAAAAAATAACATATATTCGTGACATAACAAAGGACAGATTAATTAGCACAAGTAGAATGTAGCCACGAAACGATCCTCAGGGTAATGCTGGCATGAAAGTCAGCCCTTGGCTTCCATTGGTACCATCAGGTGAAACCACGGAATGGTACATACACACTCACAATTATTTGAACACAAGACATAGGTCATAAAATGAGACAATAAAACACAAACTCCAACGCAATTAGAGGTTTAGTTATCTTTAAATTAACGGCAGAACGGAATAAGACACTTTGATAATAAGTAATTTTTTTTTTTGTTGGTGTTTTTTTGGTGTATTGTATTGTATTGTATTATTTCTAAATTACAACATGTGATAATTTTAAGAAAATAAAAGGAAGGAAAATCGTGGGTAGTTCCTATTTTGTTAAAATATGTCTAAATATCCGTGAACCATTTGAATCTACCTACTTGTACTTACTATAGTTTTAACCACTAACCTCATGACTGTCTTTTGTCCAAAGCTGAACTGGTTGTGAAAGCCATTAGCATTTAAGTTCAACTGTGCGATGAGCATATCCTCACTAATATTGTTAAGGTTTTTGTTCCTTTGTTAGGGTTTAACGTCTTATTTGATCGACGTGACGGACGTAGTGAAGGTACATTTATCACGTAAAATCGGATAGTCTCAGAGAGAACAGGAATAAAAGACATTAGCGCGTAAGAAGTAGGGGATAAAAGTGAGTTATTTCACAAGTTATTTATTTATTTGTGGGAAATCACATACAATTACAGCATATGAAACAAGAATAGGAAACACAATACCAAGTAAAGGAATTTACGTATAATGACTGAGTAGCAAATTTTAAGTTCAGTACAAACTCCAAAGGTACACGTAAGTACCTTACACAAAAACACGTGTGCAAATAAAAGTAAAGATCAAAAGTATAACTAAGTGTAAGTATTATATATATATATATATATATATATATATATATATATATATATATATATATAGTAGTCGTTAAGTAGTATTATAAGCCACTTCCTTCTGTCCGCGACTTCGTTTACGTAGAACTAGTTATTTTGCATCCCATGTAAACGGGATCAGTATCATTATTCCCTTAAGAAATTTTAAATTTTTCGGGATAAATAGTAGCCTGTGTGTTAATTCAGAATTTAAGCTGTCTCCATTCCAAATTTCATGCAAATCCGTCCAGCCGTTGCAGCGTGAAAGAAACAGTGTAAACTTTCGCGTTTATAATATTAGTGGGATAACCATTAAGTAAACCTCTGAAGCCATAATTACTCTTAATCGCCCGACACCCGCGCTCATCGTCCCCCCGAGGCGTTAATTCGCCGATTATTCAACCGGTCTGAAAGAAATCCAGCGCATTGAAATTTTCGTCGAGCGTTCGACGCCGACCGCTTTATTTACTATCTTTTCAGAGCCTCTTTGAATGCCTGCTGTATTGTTCCGATACACATCGCAGATTCAGGGGGGTTACTATGACATGGCTAAGTAATTCAGTTTACCGTGAGGAAAAGCGACAGAGCTATATAAATTATATACGTAGCTCTCTTCTTTACGGTCCTCCTAAATGAATTGCTAAGAAATGTCATGGTAACCCCCCGGGCAATACAACTCTTGAAAACCATATTGTCCTTGACGTGTTATGGTATTGTTTTTATGTTGGCGGCCATTACTGTCAAGTAAATCAGAGCTATCAAGACGTTGACAATACGGAAACACGTCAACAACAATAAGGTTGTACTGTGTAGAATGTCAGTCCTACAGTCATCGGCAATATTTCCAGCCGTTACCCTTCATCTGGCATAACTTTTTTTGGCATAATCATCACTTGGCATAATCATCATTTGGCATACAGTCTTTTTTTTCTGAAACTGTATACTTTTCAGGATTATTTAGAATAGCATTGCATAGAGCCCATTAGGTTAGGTTAGGTTTATTTTATAACAATCCTGAAAAGTATACGGTTTCTGAAAAAAAAAGACCGTATGCCAAATGATGATTATGCCAAAAAAAGTTATGCCAGATGAATGTAAACCATTTCCAGCATTTCTAACAAATATAGGTTAAAAAGTAAGAAAGTGCAGTTGGAAGAAAAATTAGCAACATTAACCAATTTCTCCCAAATCCGCCGTTTAAAATGGTGGTTCTCACTTAAAACTACATTATTTTCAGATTTGTCACAACGTCAAACTCTTTTCTGCCAAGTTGTCTTACTTTCGTATAATAATACTTAGAAATAGGGATTTACGTAAACTAAGGATAACAACGCGGATAGGAACATGACTAAAAGCAAACAAAAGCAAACGAAAAACAGGATAGATAGTATTGCGATCACGTGCTGGGACCGAATTCGGATCATTTGTTCCCATTACAGCAGTCCGCGGCGTCAGGGGGCGCCGCATACCAAACGAAAGCCTAATTCCCATAAGCAATTTGAGTTGTCAAATTATATTCATACTACGTTTAAGGAAATTCAGTACATACTTTAGGGATCCCTGAAAACAATTCTGGGCCTCTATTCAGATGCGTTAAAACGTTATGGTGTTTGACACGTTTAAGAATCGTTTATGTCACAGTCGCCAATTGTAAATGACATAAGAGTTATCAAAACGTTGACAATATGGAAACACGACAAAAACGATATCGTTATAACTCAGTTGAATAGAGGCCCAGTTATTCTTACTTTTAAGTATGGTTGTTTGACAGCCCATAGCGCATGTACCTAATGGTTTTCCTTACTTGCACCCAGTGCCTATGTGAGTTTTACATTATGCGAGCTTCGTATCAAAAAAAATATGCCGCACTCAGGGAGAGACATAAGGGGAAAGGGATAGCATGCAGTAAAAAAAAATACTACAGTTCGTTTTACTACGAACAGTTGAATATGTTTGACTGCCTTCGAAGCTAGCGATTCTGGGTTCAAGTCCCGGTAAGGGCAGATATTTTGTGATGAGCATGAGTATTTGTTGCTATCTTGGAGGTTTTCTCTGTATTTTAGTAAATATTTCTCTATATAACCGTAGTATAAGCCTAGAGCTTACTAGGTCAATTTATGTGACATTTTTCCCGAGATATTTTTTTATTTATTTATGTTTTTTTCTGATACAATTTGATAGAAAAAGCAACCATAGCATCGCAAGATTCCTAAAAATAGAATCAGTAATTTGTATGAAATAGTTTAAGGTTGATCACCGAAATAAGAGCTATTGAAAAGATCCGGAAATCACGCGAGTATTATGTAGACAAAACCATATATTTTAGCTAACTCATTATTCTTACATATTCCAGAAGTGAATAGAATCTCTCGAAACGATGTAAAGGTTTTTAATTAGAATAGAAAATTGAACAACCTTCAATAAACTGAATGCACACGATAGCCTGTAAACTGGTTCACTAATTGTTAGATTGCAACCTATCCTTGACCCGGAGCTTTAAAAGCACTCAAAGTTCAGCACAAGGGCCGGGCAGCGAGGGCTATCTAACGATAGCGATTTTGGCTTTGCTATTTCGACAGGAACTTTTTGCTTTTGTATGCCACTTCGCTTGTTGTAGTCTTTGGTAGTGTTTAATCTCAACGTTTACTTAGGCTCATTGCGTTAAGAATTCCGATGCCTTTGTTCAAAGGGGTTTATAGGTTTTGGATCCTATTCTTACTAACCATTTTTTGTATTTTTATTCCTTTGCCTTTCATGGCAAATCAAAAATAAGAAAGTAATGAGAAAACCATATTTTAAAAAACGAAAGTAACGTTAAGGTGGAAAAATAATTACGCTTCTTTTTATTTCTTGAAGCCTTCCTTTGCGTTCACACAATTGTGTTCAGTTCCTGTCGTAATAAAACACGCGAGTATTTATTTTTAAAGCCCATAAGTCTGAACTGCACGTCCATTTTTAATTCTAACCGGCTGCGAGGATCTGTGGTTTTGTTGCGGCGCAGGGCAGCGGCAGAATAAAACGAGCAACAAGTTACCTTGGTCTCGTGCATTATTAAAAAAAACTTTGTCGGTACTCTAACCGGCCGACGTGTTGTAAAATTAAAAGTCGGTTTAGAAATGGTGAGCTGCTAAATATTTTCAACGCAAATCTGTATTTTATTGATGAATGCCTTATTTAATTATGGCTTAGCGAAGGGCGGCCTAAGAATTATTACATAAATTAAATACAAAATTCGTAATGAATTTCGTTTGATGTTATGCCATTGCGCGCAGAAGTTAATTTGAAAGTGTCAGGGACGTTATATTTCAATTAAGCTTGTAATTATTTTGTCGTAGGTTTGCAAACAAGCCGAGCCCCTCATTAAATTCATTAAATGTTCGGGCAAATATTATATTTTGCGTTATATAGCAAATATTAATCGAAGTGGATATATCGATCAGGTCTAGTAAAAGTGGCACAGATGCGAGATATTTTGACTTTTTTGTTTTTATAGGTAACGTCCTAAGTGGCTCCTATCAGCAGGCCACGGCTTATCACCCACCCGATATAAAAGTACTTACAGAAGCCTGGTTGGCCAAGTAATAACAAAAATAATTCCTGGAATTCACGAATATCTATACCATTAATTTGTTTAAATCGAAACCTTTGAAGCGTTAAATAGGAGTTGATCGAACTGCCGGGCGGCTGACACGGAGATAACGCCGCCATTTGCCTTGCTAAAGCCCTGCCCTCACCGGCGCTGCCGGCGCCAGCGCCACACACCTCACACCACACTGGATAGATACATAAACGCTGACCCAAAATTAACGATACTTACATTGACACTTACGGGCATTTATATCATAGAATTATGCCTATTTGTAAAAAAACATCCAGTGTAATTTTCAAAGTAATCATTCAAAGCAAAGGCAATGTCCGAACTCATTATAAACATAACATAGCGCCTCCGGGTACACTACATAACTCCGAAGAGTCATAATCATAATAAATCATATCAAAATTCCAAATTTTTTATAATTCCAAATCGACGGTTAACCGCTAATCCCTCCAATCTCAATATGTTAAAACTTTACATTAGACACAAAAACTTAACTACTTTAAGTTGACTTTTGGTTCGATCAGGTATTGCCAGGATAAAAAACCCCCACAAAAATTCAATATTTAAAATAGGAGATAACTCTATTGTGTGCGTTTGATGGTATTTGTCACGAATTGCAAAAAAAGGTGATTGACCTAAAATGACAGTTAGGAGGTATTGGTGGTTACCAAACCGTCGAAATGTAATTTTAATAGATTTTATTTTTTGATATCGCTTATAAATCGAACGTTACCTACGTATAGCAACTAAATTATGCATTTTATGTAAAAAAGCTCCAACGTAACATAGCTTTCGGAAAAAACTAAATCCGTACTAAAGAATATTCGATTATTTAATTTTCGGAATTATAAGGTGTTCCCAGCTCCTCCATGTACGAGTATATAAAGAGTGCATTCTTATCTTTAGAATTAAAAAGCCTAGAAGGATATACCAAAGACCCTTAAAACTTTCTGGTACATAAGATATTCTATGATTTAAATGAATTTTACAGTTATAATACAATTTAAACTTGTATTCCTATACTTATGTTGAGATTTAAATATTATATATTGTATGAGCAAAAACCGTAAGAAAGGTTTAAGAGTAAAAAAAAACTGTTTATCTCGATTTCCGGCGAAAACTACAAGTTAAATGGCAAAGTTGTAGGTAATAGAATGAGCTACAACTTTTGTCTTTACACTTTTACACATAACATAAAAATTCAAATAACTAAGTTTTGAGATTTTACTTTAATATATTATTCCTCACGAAATTTGGTGAAAACATACTTTTTTATGTCCCAAACACACTGTAATTTTCGTGACAAAAACACAAAGTATAACCGACTACATCCAATTTGCATTACACGGACGAAATACGAACAGTTGCAAGTGGCTCAACAATCCCGTGCTGCGACTGTACCTATATTGTATACATGACCCACAAATCTAACTGTCTGTACTAGCTATAAAGGAATCAATTAGTTTTCATAGTTCTTACCTTTCCGACAAGTTTATAATTCGACCCATAACAGACGTGACCGCCGGCTCTCAATTGTCAAACAAATCAAAAACTCAGAATTCTAATTAACAGTTCGGCCAGACGAAGTAACGCCGCTGTTAATGTGCTGACTTACATAATGGAATTATTAAAGTGAACTCTGGTTAGACTCCTTCAGCGCTAGCCTCAATGATTTACACACAAAATAGACCCAGTGTGGAGCCCGCGGCCCCAAATACATATATGCTGAGGGTTGAGAGGCGCTCGCGCGAAGTACATCGATAAATTTAGACGCCCGCCATTATTACAATTGTTTTGAGGAACCTTGGGGAGACAGATGAGACAAGAAATTTGCTGCTAAAAGGGAAAGGGTAAGGAAGAAACGTTTTTAATTAACCAATATATTTTATAGAGATGCGGTTTAGTGTTGTCTTCTATCCTCTTAATGTGAAATTATATGGTTCAAGGTTTAATTTAGTACCAACCTCGGCTTAGCCTTAATAAAAACATTAAAATCCACTATTTTTACTTACTTTGTGGAATGCGTATTGTGCTAGAGTAGTTAAGAACTTTAGATCAATAAGTGAAATATTATAAATGTATTCACGACATTATTATTCAGCAGGTAATTATCTCTAGGTGTTAAATATCTTGTTGTAACGCTGTTACCATGTTTTCCTAATTATGCTTAAATTTGAAATGAGAAACGCGTGAGAACGACGGCAATTCTCAAAACAATGCGAACGCAAACGCGACGTTAACAAGTTAGATTAAACAATTATCTTGCAGCTGAGCGCGTTTTAACAGCGAAGACAAATTTAATTCGTTCACAAGGTGTGCGTGTAACTTGGGCTGAGTTTAACATAGTTAATTAGAAGGCGGGCTTTGTGCGCGCCCGCGTCGCTGTTTGCTCCGACAACTCGCCGGCGAACTGGGAACACTCCGCGGGTTACGCGTTTGCCTAAAACTACACTACTCGACACACGTGCTGTTTATACACACGCGTTTACTCAGTGCTTCTCGGAGCCACATTCAGTTTGGCTACTTCAGACGCAGCGTGTTCAAAATATACCCCAATTTTAATCTCCCAGTATTATTTTCCGGAGCCATTAGTCATCCTTAACTTCCGGTGCTTTTAAGCCTAAAGATGTAGCAATAATTTTGAATTTACCACAGTAATTCGCGCTAACGATATCCCGCGCCGGCGGCGGCGTAGGTGCTAAGCCGACGCCCTCTGCTTCATAAACAATCGTCTTAATTGGCGAAGTTGTTCGCCGCGGGCGCCGCCGCCGCCGCCATATTGTAAGTGTTAACTGCACAAACAATAAAGATCGTTATAACTCGCCCGCGGGCGCGTGCCAGCCCTGATACCTGCCGCCGCGCTCTCAATTCAAACAACGCTCCCTTATTGGCGCGCTTGTGGCGCTCCACCAATGGTAACGCCCTGATAATTAAAGCCTCCCATGGTTGTCACGAAGCTATTGTCAGATATTTTCCACGATTTAAATTACCGGCGTACTAACGACGTCCGCTGCAGACGTGTCCGGGCACAAAGGTATCTCGAGAGGCAATAAAAAGCGAGTCGAGAGCCGAAAGAAAAGGCCGTCGCGTCCTCTTGAAGCGATATAAATTATAAAGAATTACCATTTCGGTGCGAACTCTAAAAAGGCGGCGTAATGGCGCAGCGAGTGAGCGCTCTCGTTATGCCTCTCGAGCCGGAAAATTGCGTAACTGCCGTGTTTTAAACATTCCGTTATCATATTTGCTTAGGCTTGCTTACCTTTGCATTCTCCTGTGTAATTCTTTAAAGCATTCCGCTGTTGAGCGTTCCATAAATTCACTGTAGCTGATTGAAATTCACCGGCGAGAAGTGTCACGACGTCGAGACGTCTTACAAAGCGACGTGTCAACAATGGCCGTCGAACTGGTTACCCGACGGGCCGGGCCGGTAGTCGCCGAGCCGCCGGACGGCCGATAGCCGCCGCGTTCACGTCGTAGTCAATGCGACAGCCTTGAGCAGATGTCTGTTTCACGTCGAAGTTCCTCTAACTGACGCTTTACATAAATCGAAAGTATTGCATTTCATTCAGCTCATTTTACATCAGTATTCACTATTCAGTACAATTTTTATGATAAGGTATATGAATACCTGGTTGTCCGTCATGATTAGACTTTGAGAAATAACAAAGGACACTTTTTGTTTTAAACTGTGTGTGATCGATGAGTTTATTGCCAATATGCGTTTATCACTTTCATCTGTATTTTTTTGCTAGAACCTGTTTTTATGGTTTAGTTGAATGTGATACCTTTGGTCAAAAAGATAGGCGCTCTATCAAGATAAACTGTTTTATTTATTTTCTCAAGCATCGAATCCGATCGAGCTTATATGACACTGGAGATTGCTCGGCGAACAATGTTTTGAAGCACATAAATGTGACCTTAAATGACATTGCTTATGTTTTTGTCCCTTTCTCAAAAACTCAGGATCATGCTAAAGAAAGGGACAAAAGACATAAGCGACGTCATTCACGGTCACTTTTCTTCGCAATCTCCAGTGTCATATATAAGCTTCTTGAATTCAACACCTAGGGAAGTAGGTCTACCGACGCGGACGTGCACAAAAAGATGGCGGAACAAGATGGCGACCGGACGCGCCATTGTGCGCCGGGCGCTTATCGTGCGCAACAGTTGTCTGGCGCGGGACACGCATTCATCCCCGTGTTTATATTGCCATGCTTAGAATCACGGGATCCAAGAAAAATATAATGGAATTTACTGTTATTCAATTAGGTACAACTTGATTTTTCAATCGTATGATTAAGATATCTGTAAATAAAGTTATTCCTTTTCTTTCTTGCTATCTAGAAGGAAAATAAAGGGACTGCATGCAGCCCTCTAACTCTATTTACAAAATTGTTGAAATAAGTGGATGTCCGTCATTGATGTACCCGATATGATACCCGATGAGTTTTTGGCAGATTCCAAAACCAAAGTTCTTGGAAATACTATAGCATTATGTGTCTGTTTGTTTGTTTCTGTTCTGTGTCCACGTTCAGTACGATCCAGTCGTAATTGCGTGCAAGAAAACTAAACCAAAACTTCAAAATATTAGGTGTATTTGGTGGAAAAAGAGATTTAGGTATCTATTAAACACTTGTGTAAAACCGAGATTTTCGAGAAACCCCATTACTTGGCGGAGACCTTTCCCTGACCGATTCGTAGTTAACGTTGTTTAGCGAATTAGCCAGCCAATCTAACCCAACCGCGAAACTTAGCGCAATACCCAGGTCGTGTGAAATTAATCCCTGACCCTGCCGGCAGGGCGCACGATAAATCAACCCTGCAGTGGCTCACGGCTCCCGATGAATAATTTCGTTTAATATGTTAAGGATACGCATAGTTTCAGGTCTCGTCCCTTGTCGTGTTCCCGAGTGCGGGAATGTAGCATTGGCTACCCAGTGTCATGCTTAGGCATGTGTCAGAATACCCGGCGTGATGAGGTTGAAATTTTAATGTTAGGCAAATTCAGGCTCGAATGTGTTTAGGTTATAATAACTTTGTATCAGCGACTATTACAGGGACTAGTACAAACTCACTTCTCGAAGTTGCAAGTGACTTGCCGCCTGGTAAAACAGAAAAAAATACATCGTAACTAATATTATAGCCCAACCGGTTAAGATTATACAAATAAGAAACAACAATTTGATTTGCCACCCTCTTTTACCTTTAATATTGTATTCGGTTTAGAATTGATTTTATCGCTCCTCTACACGTGATAGAATGTATATCGTTGACTCCCCTGTTGTAATGGCTTGTAATAAAATACACAGATAACAGTTAAACGATGAACAGCCTGGCATGGACGTAAAATTGAACGGAATCTGAATGACTCCATGCATGTTTGATCGGCGAGCAATGTCGTGTGATGTTTATTGTTCACGGTCGTCGTGTCGTCGTTAATATATTGAACCGCGATTTATTACAATTCCATACAGTATTACGGTTAAATAACTTTGGTATTGGCATTCGCATGATACTTGTACACTTACAAGTTCTGTCAATCGACTACTTGTTATCTTGGAAATATTCAGTTGGTATAACATTTAAGTTTACAATAAAGATGTGTGTATAATGTATGTGTGTGTGTGTTACAATTACACAGATGAAGAGTGAATTTAATGTCCTGGTAAACATATTTAAATAACTTTAAAATAGCTTGTACACATTATAGGCTGAATTGTTTGATTATTTAAATTTATTTTGAATTTTAATGTAAGTATACGAACAACAAGGCACAAATTCTAACCACGACATAGCGAGCCAAACGGTACCGCTAGGCTATAATGGGTCAATTCGTAACACACCGGACCCGATGTCCCGCAAGGAGTGTCCACTATAGCTTTACCCCTAGGTACCGACATATAATCGAAAACCGTGATCTCGAGTGAAATATCTACGAGTGTAGCTTTTTTTTAAAAAAACACAGGACAATCTCACACATTAACCTAGTCCCAAACTAACCTCTAGGCTTTCACTATGCGTACTAGACAACGATAAACTTACTTATATAGACAAATGAATACTTAAATACTAAAACATCCAAGACAGGAACAAATACTCATGCTTATCACAGAAATATCTACCCTTACCTGGATTTGAACCCGGGACTGCTAGCTTCGTAGGTAGGGTTACTACCGTCTAGGCTAGCGTGTCGTCATCTGTAATAATTTTGTAAGAATAGTTTCTCGAGCTAAGCCGCGATGTAGAGCTGACGTCGGATATGTTGAGTGGCCTTCATACGTTCAACTTCTCCCATAAGAAAAGAACACAAAGGTCAAAAAGCATACTTACTACTGAAGATTGGACCCTATCTTGTTAAATTGGTCATGATTAAGTTACCAGAGTTTATTTTACAGGTTTGTGGCTTGATTAAGTGGTTTTCACTGAATTTTAACTTTTTGCGAAACATAGATATTGTATGAGGTCTTCTACGTATACCCAAAGTTACCAACACAAAGCCCATCCTCCGCCCGAATTTGTTTTGACATTTAAATATTCGTCCGAGTGGCACGCGGGGCTAATCTCGGCCTGCCTCGGGAGGGGCCACGCGACGAGCGAGCCAGGGGCACATTCTGTATACTTCTAGGGCACTATTTTAGTCGATAAAACCTAATCGCTTTTGAAATGTCATATTTATTTGACATTAATGGCGGCTCAGTTAAAAGTAATACGAACTTTTCAAAAGCAATTAGCTTTAGCTCGAGTAGAATAGAGCCCTAGGGCGGAAAATAAACTGAGTGCGTTGTTTTATGTCAGATAAAATAGCTACACCAATTAATATCTAGTTAGTCCATCGATTCTAACCCTTCCGTGCGGACAGACAGACAAAAAATCTACTAAAAATCTTGTTTTGGGTGGATTTTATCTAAAATAAATAAGGGGAGTAATGGAGGGAAACTAATTCTACGTACGAAGTTTATAGCGTCCTCCCATTGAACATGAATCTTGGCACGTTTTAACACTTTAGGCTATAAACATTGACAAGTCTAAATGATTAAAATTACATCGCCATTGACGGATAGTTACACCACACCGCCGGTACTCTTCCGTACAGTTGTTGCGTAAAAGTGAGCTGCTCAACATACATGAAATTCGCGCGTTGTGAAGAAGGAAATTCATATATCTTTATTTTATTCCTTGACGACTAACCCGGACTAAAACTCTATCAAAGCGTTACATTTTCCTGTGCAACATTTCGTCAATCCGCTGGTCGTGAGGCCGTAGGTGGCACGTGGTGCGAGGCCGGCGTGGGGGGGGTGGGGTCGCAACAAGTGGCGCCGCGGTGGCGGGGTACAATCTGTGGGGATGTCGATTTTTTCGTGGGGATGGGATTCAGTCGCTGTTCGTCTAATACCAAAAGAAGAATGTATTTCTTCCGTAAAGCTTGTTTATTTTGATAAATTTATTTATTACATTTACGGAATTTATTTTACGTAATCGCTTAACTGTTTGTTTGTTGTGTGTTTTTAGACTACTAACTACGAAATGTATGTATGTAAGTATGTAATAGGCCACCGCGTCGTTGAGATAAAACTAGATTTATCTATTAAATGTAAGTATTGCAGAAAGTCACAGGCCATTCGATGATTATTTAATTTGATAGTTATTTCAGTAGACCTAGTGTGCGTGGCTTTGTAGGTAGATTGTAAACTTTCCTGCGGAAAATCTCAGCGTGCCTGACGCGCGTACTGCCGTCACCGCCGCCACCGCCGCCACCGCCGCCACCGCCGTCACCGCCGCCACCGCCGTCACCGCCGTCACCGCCGTCACCGCCGTCACCGCCGAGATGGATGTGTCGTGCGGTCGTACGAAATAAACAAGTTTCTGTCGCCGTCGCGGCGGAAATTAATGAAGTATCGTTCTTGAGCCGACTGTGACGGCGTTATAAAATATCTTTGAAAATATTGAAAAGTGGTTTTGAAGAGCCGGAAAAACGACGATGGTATGAAGACGGTTCCGCCTGGTTACCTTTAAGCTCAGCTAGGTACTCTCGGCACCATGCGCATAAAGTTGTTCGGCCTAAGCCAAGTAGGTATATGAAATGCTCCATCCGTGTGTTACACAAAATTGATGAAGAGAAGAATTAATCCAATAATTATATATACTATATTCTAGGTAGGCCCCCGTGTGGTTTCCGGGTTAGAATAGTGCCACTCCATGTCTTCCCGTAGATGTCGTAAGAGGCGACTAAGGGAATAAAGGCTTCTAGTATTGTTACCTAGGCGATGGGCTTGCAACCTGTCACTAATATGTTAGTAAACATCTCAGCCTACTTGTGCAAAATGTGGTTACAGAATTATTAACATATCTTTTTAGAGTTGTTGGTATTTCTGTAGCTCTGCCTACCCCACTCTGAGAATGAAGGCGTGATGTTATGTATGTATGTATATTCTAGGTTCTAACAGAATTCCTCGAAAGTTAATATTATTTGTCAGCTTATCTTAATATACAACGTGTTACAAAATAATCCGTAAAAAAGAAATTACAAAAGTAGTGTCAACCCTTATTAAATAACGTCAGTTCAGTATCTTAGGTATACAGTATACTAGGGTTGACACTACTTTCGTAATTTCTTTTTTACGGATTATTTTGTTACACGTTGTATATTATATAGTTCGGAACACACAGGATGGGCGGGTGAAACTTAGCAGTTTATAAGATAATTTCTGGGAAAAAGTGGCCAATATCAACTCTAACCGACGTGTAAAAGAGCCCTGATGTGTACAATTTACTGAATAAATTATTTCATTTCATTCAAAAGCCCGCACTCAGTTTGAAATTAAAATTATAATACCTACCTTTTTAACGATAAAATAAATCCGGATCATCGTTTTAAAACTCAACTAAACGAACGAAAACCGCTTAATAAAGTAACTAACTCGATCATTGACCTAATAAAAGAGGATGGTGCCGACGGAGTAAATCTTCCCCTCCTCGGAGTGATAATCCGAGAGTACCGTCAGCGCCTGTCCGGCGGTTCCTTTATTAGATCGCCGGACGACGTCGGCCGCGGGATCACTCCGCTCGTCGACTCATCCTCGCCGACAGATGTCGTCGCCAGGGCTACCAGCAGCAACACGGCACGTAGTACAAGATGCTCGCATAACTTTATTTTTACTTCTAATTTACGTTATTTTTTCTAAAACTATATTTCATGGTATTCTTATAAATACCTACTAACCTAACCTTTTCCACGCAATGGACGTTAAAATTCATTCATTGATTCATAGTTTAAGCAAAAATATGAAATGTTTACGCGTAAGATAACAATAGATAAAAATCAGATTATGCGAAGCGAGGTGCAACTAAATTCAAAACAAAATTGTTCCATTACTGACTGACAATAGACAACACTCAGCCTTAACTTTTGAATGTAGAATTTTGTAGTATGGAATATAGTATGCTCCTGTAGACCAAATGCCTAATGTAAAGGTGTACATTTTTCGAAAACCAACCTTTATTTAACGAGAAGAAACTCGGGCAACAGTCGGACCCGGCGCGGGCATCTTAAGTAGGTACAGTCAGATAAATATGTAATTAATGTGAGCGTCGTTGCACTCGGACAGATTTCTACAGTAGGTTACTTGCACACATTCGAGTGAAAAACATCTTTTGGAAATTACAGAATTATAGTGCTGGAAACAGGCTGCTTGTAAAGACTGGCATGTTGCAAAACACATAGGTATGACACATATGAGTAATAAATAACATTTAAAAACGATAAAGCTGAATAGTTAGTGTGTAGTTAGGTAGGGGCAACCCTAGCGTGGCGAGTTTCCGAGGGTAGCTTCTTAATTTTATTTGACAGGGTAAATCCGCTCCTTCAGTCTTTTACGCGTTATTTACTTTCACTCCGGCAAACAAGAAAATGATTCCGTTATAAAGTTACCTCGAGGAAAATAGGCTTTGAATATATTTTCATTTTTTCATTATGATTTTGCTGCGATAGATTTTAAAACGCTTTCGTATCAAGTGTGATAAAATTGGGTAAATTATAATGAAATCACGTTTTTTCCGGCTCTTCAATAAATTGTGCGAAGACTATTTTTGCTCTCTTGATATTCTGTTAACGAATGCTCGGTATAGGATCGTATTATGAACACATTGTTATTAACTGTGGGATGGATAATAAATAACAGGAAAAGGATGTCGTTATTCGTACGAAAATACTTATTTGTTTCATGAGATAGGAGCGACGTTCACCTGATTAGTTCGTTCATGTTTCTGCCAGGAGCTCGAGGTGTGGGGTAGTGATGACGGGGCGGAGTAGCATGCACCATTTGGATTGAGTGGGATGTTTAATGCTGTAAATGTAATAAGATATTTCCGGAATGTTACATCGTATGTGTTTGCTTGTTGCAGAACGAGACAGAGCCACCCCGGCGCGGTGGTGGAAATCTGCGATAACCCATTAGATGCTAGTAAAGTAAGTAAAAATCGAGTCCTCAAGTATTATTTTATAGTCGGAAAGTTTCATTTTCTGGCAATCTAGTTATAGGGATCATGGATCTATTTTTTATCTAATATGTATGCAAAGTGAGTGGAAGGGTCGGAAGGGGGCGCTCTAGGCGTACTTTTTTGAATCAAATCGGGGAAATACTGGAAAAGGGCCAAATCTTAAGTACCCGAAACCGACGTGCATGCATGACTCGATGTATAAATGTGGAAGAAGCGAAAGAGCTTTGTCAGGATCTTAGCAGGTGGAAAGAAGTGGTCTCTGCCTACCCCTCTGGGAAACAAGCGTGATTTATGTATGTATGTATGTATGCAAAGCTTACTCAATACTTTCATGCTTGACATGAAATGCTAGTTTGGATATGTAAAATAATTTATCAGCTTTTTAACGTGGCTATAAATGTCATTTTTCGCCTGCGACAAATTTGCATTCAAACGTGGCAGCCTTGTTTTATGGTATAGGTTTTTCGCGTTTTGGAAATTATTTTTTGCCATGCATTCAATGTATTGTAGCCTTCATTAATCGAACCAATTAACCAAAAACAACAAGACTTCCTTACTTCTTCATCCCGTTTGCCTCCTTTTACTGGTAACCGTTTCGGACGCGAAAAAGACCGTTGGAATTTGAACGTTACCTCTAACTAACCTTCAAACCTTCTCTTCCAGCTGCTTGTGGCCTTCGAGACGGGCCTGGTGGTTGTATGGGACCTGCGCGCGCGCGCGGCGGAGTGGCGCGGCTGCCTGGGCGGGCCGGGCGAGGGCATCCGCGCCGCGGCCTGGCAGCACGACGGCAAGCTGATGACGGCGCACGTCGACGGCGCGCTGGCCGTGTGGAGCACGCGCCAGCCCAGGCCCACCTCACTCTCCTACCCACATGGTGTGTAGCTTGTAGAAACTGGTGTAATCACACAGGTTTGGTGACGAGAGACTTGCAACACTGGCCGCATGATGTAAGGACTCACTCATAGGCTAGCCAATCATGGGGACTGCTATCTTTGGAGTATATCTGCAGTAGTTCAACAGGGCGATTAGCATTCGCATCAGATAGAGTCAGCTGGCTCACATTGCTCTAAACTTTCATGGTGAGCGTCTATACTTGTATGTCAGGCATGGTACTCTACTAGTGTAGATAACACACCTTGTAGAAAACTTGGAGCATTTCCTGATGTCGGTGGCATCGGGTTCCTAAAATGTATCATTTACACTTTCTCGAAGGAGACGGCAATAAGCAATAACGCAATTAATACATTCTTGCCTGCGTTCTTTGGACAGAAAATCTTTTCAAGCATCTATTACCAGGTTTAACCACACAACTTTACTTATTTCACTAACTAAAGGTATTAATTTCTCTTATTTCAGCAAAAGCAAACAAAGACGGGAAATTAGAAGCCTGTAAACCTATTCACAGACTGGAATGGAAAACGTCAAAAACTGGGTAAGACCTATTAGGTATAATTACATCTGTGTTTAGATTTCCATAGTCAACAGGAAAGCCTTATTGTTTGTTTGGCCATGTCCGTCTGTCCGTCTTTCCGTCTATCCGTCTTCTCGTTGGTCGTTTATCCGCAGCTTAACTCAGAGCATACAAAGCTGTTATATGGAAAATATCTTTAAAAAAAATACAGGCCACTAAAGTATTATTACCTGCTAAAACTCATTAAAGACTACTTTTTTAGTTTTTTGTGTTTGTAGTAACAGCGTCGGAACCCTGCTCTGTACGCTTAGCACAAGTTGTATTTTCTCGCTTGTCGCTCAGTGTATCTCTATCGTTACAGACTAGATAGAAAGGGAGATGCAAGCGACAAACAAGTCGCGGACCACTTGTGCTAGCCCTCCAGAGCATGGTCCGACATGCTCTTGCTCGGGGTTTTTTAACAATTACAAATTATGGAGCTACAGTCGTAATTCCACTTTGGTTAAATATTGCTTGCTGGACCAACTTAATACAATGTGAAACTAGACGTGTGTCAGTAGTCTTTAAAATGAACTTGTTCAATATTTCAGGGAGAGCTTGGTGATCTTCTCGGGCGGTCTGCCGACGGACAAGGCAGGCCGCACGCACAGCATCACGGTACTGAACGGCAAGAGCACCACCGTGCTCGAGATGGAGCATAGCGTGGTGGACTTCGTCACGCTCTGCGAGAGCCCGCACACATCCGGTGAGTTCTAGCATCATCATCGTATCAAGCCGCATGATCCTAGAATTTTCGATATCTCTAAAATCCCAATTCTGCAAAAGAAGAAATTTTGCAAAAGGGCCGATTCTTAAGTACCCGAAACCGACGGGCATGCATGACTCGATTTATGAATGTAGAAGAAGCGAAAGAGATTAGTCAGGATCACGGCAGGTGGAAGGAAGTCGTCTCTGCCTACCCCTTTTGGGAAACAGGCGTGATTTAATGTATGTATGTATAATATATGTCTATCCCTAAAATCCCAAGGGTATCTTGTCTACTGCAAGATACCCTTGGGACTTTAGGGATAGACATTGGGTACCATGTAGAAGGTACGTGGATTTTTTGAGGTTAAGTAGACAGCTTCTATGCATAATCACGTTTCCCGAATCTCTATAGGACTTGCTTTCCGGGTGACAGCTATAGGTGACTAAAAATATGTAATCTAACATTCCACAACAATTTACCTATACAGTTACAAACTTCCACGCTGTTAAGATTTTCATAGCAAACGAAGGGATAATGAGTTTGATTGCCAGTTTTACGTGCGTTTTGTGTTATAGGTGAAGAGGAATCGGATTTGTTCTCGATGTCGGACGACAGTAAGTCGTGTCGTGTGGTGTCTCTTGATTGCGTCGTATTTACGTATCGTAACGTTTTCTAGCTAGTGTCGATCGAACATTCTAGATTTAATTGTTGCTGTTTCGACTGCTACCTACTGTAATTAATATTTGTTTAGCCTCGTGAGACCCGGTGTGCCATAGGAATTACATAATCAAGACAATTTAGTTTCAACTGTAATTCGATGACCATAAATAATTTTGATTTGTTTTCAATTTGAAATTGGCATTTAAGATCAAAAGTAACTGAACTTTATTTCCTTTCCTGGTGGATTCAAAATTACGAGGATAGTGAATTCTGAATATGTCATAAATATTTTACAATTTAAAAAAATATAACTTTTTATTAATCCCAAATGATCAAAATGTTCAGTTTCAAATAACCAATAAGTCTGATATCATAACATACACACATACATAAGACATGAATCGCTCTGATCAGGTTATCCTAGTCCCCTTGACCTGTTCAAAGCTAGACACTGCATAACCCCGACGTAGAAAAAACAACCGTGATCCAGTTGACTGAGCATGTGTTTGAATGTGACTCCGCAGACTACCAGGAGCCGTACGCGATCGTAGTGCTGCTCCAGAACGACCTGGTGGTGATCGATCTGCAGACGCCGGGCTACCCCTGCTTCGAGAACCCCTACCCCATGGACATCCACGAGTCGCCAGTCACCTGTTGCTCGTACCTCGCCGACTGCCCTTCGGACCTGGTAAGTCCTGTAGGATGCAAGAGATATACAATGCATGTCCTCCATTCTGGTCCTCCTGTATTCTTTGAAATGGATTGTCATGTATGGAATTGACTTTATGCTTAAAGTAGGCCGTACACTTACGGGCGGACTTACCACAATGATCAGTCAAAAACCCCTTGAACGATGTGGTGACTATATAACCAGAGAACAAAATTCAAGTTATGACGGAATTACTTACTTTTCTAGCGGTTTTTATCCCATTGCTGAGCCAAAGCCTCCCTCAGGCCCTATCCAGTGACGCCTGAGCCCAGTCTTTACAGATGGTCTTTTTGGATGTATAAGTTCATAAAAACCTAAGCATATGTTATTTACCTTCCAGATCCCGGCGTTCTACTCGGTGGGGCGACAAGGCAATAAGAAGCCGCAGGGTTTCAGCGAGAAGCTGTGGCCCATCAACGGCGGCGAGTGGGCGCCCGCCTCCTGCTCCTACAGCGAGATCATACTCACGGGGTAACTAGCGCCAGCTGCGGTTATGCAGTGTCTTGTCTGTTGCGTCGCGGTTATTACGTGCACCTTCCAAACCGAAACTGTAAATACTTTGCCGCGGCGTCCACGCCGTCACGCGTCTGTTGTGACACGTTTTTGAATCTGGCTGGTCGACGTCCACAGCTTAATTTATGCATTGTCATGTATTTAACAAGCTTTTATTATGGCCTGGCCTTTTTAATATGGCATAAATCTTGCAAGTCTATTTTGAACCACTTTCCGTTATTTGTGATGGGCTGAATTCATACATGTCGAAACCCGATGATAATGTCATACTATGGTATCTAAGAGCTGATGTGATGATGGAGTCGGAAGGTGGTAACAGAACCTCCGATATAATCAAGATAAAACCTACCATGTTGGGACTCCTTAGTTTGTTCTTGATTTAGCAAAATAATGACTGAAAAGTACGCGTCATCAATGCGAAGCAACAGACGCGTCACCGCGGAACCGCCGCGGCAGCGTATTTTGGCCTGATGAGGCGGATCTGGCGCCACATCGACCGCGCCTATCTATGCCTAACGCTGACTGTGAATAATGCCATCTTAATTTTAACAGCATATTTTCTTGTATTCCAGGCATGCAGACGGTAGTATAAAGTTTTGGGACGCGAGTGCAGGGACCTTACAAGTTTTGTACAAATTGAAATGTGCTAAAGGTGAGCCAGAGTGTTGATATATACCTATCGCTATTCATCTTTTTGAATCGTACTTAGCGATAGCTAAGAAGATAGCTTCGTCAGATTTTCAAATATCAATGCATTCAAGAATGTTTTAGAGGAATTTCATCTGAAATAGCCCCGAGCCCGTGTGGTTGCCGGGTTAGAATAGTGCCACTCCATGTCTTCCCGTGGATGTCGTAAGATCGTCGTTGTAGTATTGTTGGGCGATGGGCTTGCAACCTGTCACTAATACACTAGTAAACTTCTTGGCCTGATTGTGCAAAATGTGGTTACAGAATTATCAAAAAGTCTTTTTAGAGTTGTTGGTATTTCTGTAGCTCTGCCTACCCCACTCTGGGAACGAAGGCGTGATATTATGTATGTATGTATGTCATCTGAAATAATGTCGTAAAATCAACTATTATTCTTTCAAAAGTGTTTAAAAAGTGTAAGTCGACTATACACAATTTCTAAAGCAATAAAATAGCTTAGCTCGCTCAGCGTGGACATTATATCCCTGCTGAAAGTTGCCTCAGTCCGCGTCGTGTTGTCGCACTAAGCGATGTCCCAAAAATGGCCAAATATACGGTCACAAGACTTTATTATGTGGTACCTAAATTAATGGGCTACGTAATATGTTTGCCACGCCTACACAAAAACTACAATAGTTTACGCGCGCCTCGATTGCAGCATCAAACTCAAATAATAATTATTTACTGTAAACTCAGAACAATTATTAACAATATGGTTTATGAGAATTTAGAAGTTATTAGTACGGTCAGCAGCAGAAGTTGCTACGCAACCGAAGAGCTGACAATGATCTGCATTCGACTCTATTGTCTATGTTATTCTGCTTAGCTACTTTAGATACTGACTGTACTCAACTATTAAATTAATAAACATTGTTAAATATCGTAGAGTTTCGAAGGTTCAACCAAAAAAAACTAAGCCTTCATCTACCAACTATGAAGGTTGATTTACGAGCAATCGGTTTTGTAACGCTTTTTTGTTATATTCATTGTTTTTTATATATTGCTAGGTTAAGTTGTATCGTTATCATGAGCAATATTAAAAAAATAGCACTTTCGTGAGTTTATTGCGGCGTTTCTTCTCAGCAGGGGTCTCCTCTTTGGAAGCGCTGGTGCAATTTTGACGTGTAAAAGCCCCGTGTTTTTTATCTTGTCATTTGGAGAAATATATAAAAATACTGAAATATCGGAGAATTACGTTTCTATATCGAAAAAAAAACCGATATTAGAGGTAAGCTCGAAAAATCCATGGTGTGCCGTAACTGTTGCAGTGTTCGAGCGGCGCGGCTCGGTGTCGGGCGCGTGCTACGGCGCGGAGGAGTCGCCGCTCGCCATCCAGCAGGTGGCGCTGTGCGCGGAGTCGCGCCGCCTGTGCGCCGCGCTGCCGCACGGACACGTCATCCTGTTCAAGTTCCGCAAGGCCGACACGCACGCGGAGACGCACGTCAGTATACTCGTGCACACATTCAACATTCTCATCATCTACTTACTAGAACTCTGAAAACGTGGAGACTCAACTTTAACCGGATTAGGCCCATTGGCAGTGTTTTAACCTAGGGTCCATGGACCCTAAGTAGTTGATAAAGCGAAAGCTGTAACTACACGATTAACTCTCAAGTGCCGACCATAATTGATAAAGATGACATGCCCATTTAACATCCTATATGAAAAATCTGTAGTTATTTTCTTAAATACTGAGAGGTCTGGAAGAAGAAAAAATTCAGGAATTTGAAAATTAAAAATTATGTTACTAGCGTCTCTCTCGATTTAGTCGTGAATCAAGATAGGTGAAGACTTTAATAAACAGATAACCCCCGATAACTGAAATGAAAAGCCTTTCTCTATGCTTCTCAGTTCACCGATTGCCTCACCTGCTTGTCGATAGGATGAGCGGGTAACATAGTGGCAGCGATCTAAATGGACTACACTAGGCCCTACCAACAAGTCAATCCATTTTTATCGAAAAAACGGGGAAATACATACGTATAGGGTGCAACCGCGTATCGGAAGCCAAAGTGTTGGTTAACCTCCCATAAGTGCAAGGAACGATGAACGCGAATAACAAACACTGGACATCGTGGAGATGCTTGAGGAACAGGGGAAGGCCGATGTCCAGTTGCTTAGTGGACGTTATCTAATAATAATAAATATCACAGGACAATATGTCACACAAATTAACCTAGTTTTAAACTCTGGGCTTGTTCTATGGGTACTAGACAACGATAAACTTACTTATATACGTAAATACATAGAAAACATCTAAGACTCAGGAACAAAATACTCGTGCTCATCATACAAATATCTGCTCTTACCGGGATTTTAACCCAGAAACTTTAGCTTCGAAGGCAGGGTCACTACCAACTAGACCAGCGCGTCGTCCATTTCGCTGATATGTTGACGGTGTGTACTGTGTACGTAGCTGCTGTTTAGCTGGGACCTAACAAGTGGTAATTTCTTCCATTGCAGGTGCTAGAGATCCCCATGATCTCGGACACGCTGGAGGAGGAGACTTCGCCGGAGCCCGAGGGCAGCCGCTCGGCCTCCTTCAGCCGCGCCGCCGACGCCGACGGCGAGAGTCGGAGGGTGAGGGCAGACGCCTCCTTAGTTACATATTCTAGTTGTAGAGAAGACTTGCTTTTTCTAAATATATTAAGTTTGTCCATACAATTGAAATTCAAATTAAAAATGTTGAAGAAGTACAGAATGAAAGAAATATACAGTGCGAAAATAAGTGGAAAGGTCGGAAGAAGGCGTCGTAGGCGTTTTTTTTTTCAATTAAATCGGGGAAATAGTGGAAAAGGGTCGAATCATAAGTACCTGAAACCGACGCGCATGCATGACTCGATGTGTGAATGTCGAAGAAGCGAAAGAGATTTGTCAGGATCGTAGCAGGTGGAAAGAAGTGATCTCTGCCTACCCCTCTGGGAAACAGGCGTGATTTATGTATGTAAAGAAGTACAAATATAGTACATTACTGCACAGGCCGGGAAATAGGTCGTTGCGGGATGAGAATTAGTTCGCGCTATATACGAGTCCAGCAACCGCCCTTCCCGGCCGAGGCTTGTATTGTGGTTTCGTACAGCTGGGGTTTGCGGGTTTAACAGTATGCATTGTTGCTGTGCAGTCGGGCGTGTGGGCGGGCGGGCTGGGCTCGCTGCGCGTGCGCGGCGCGGCGGGCACGGGCGGCGCGCGGCGCGCGGCGGGCTTCCAGGCCGCGCTCGTGGCGCTGCAGGCCGGCGCGCCGCACCCCGTGGCCGCGCTCACCATCAACTCCTCCTACGGCCTGTGAGTACTGGCTGCCGGCGCCGGCCCAGCGCACACGCGACGAGGTTACCCCACTTTACACTATTCACTTTTCATCTCCGCTGTTCGGAAGGTGAGGTGTCCTTAGGGTGGAAAGTAATTTTGAAAAAAAATATTGGACAAATATAACTTGGTAATTTTTGACTCTTTAGAAGAATCATGTACAGCGATTACAAGAGAACTGGACTTTTTAGACTCGTAATTTTTTAAGCCGATACTTAACCAACTAATAAAAAGTAAGTTAAAAAAAATACAATACAATACAAAACACTTTATTGTCCACCAATCAAAAACATTACTAATTTTCACAAAAATTAAACATTTTCACAATTTATAAAACCCACGTAAACAACAGGCGTTCTTATCGCTGATTAGCGATCTCTTCCAAACAACCTTAGAAAGGATAAGGTATCAAGTTAAAACAATTTACACAGTAGGTGGTGCAGACTAATACCGAACAATAACAAGGAACGATGCTAGCTATAAAATACAATATACCTATAAATACACGCTTACCCTTTGGTAAGCGTGTAATAAATAGATAATCAAATACATACTAATACATTATAATGATTTACATGAATAAATAGATAGTAATAAATAAATACATACATTAATATCAATACATCCACCTCAGGGAAAAAAAGCAGCCACACGACAGAAATGCATACCTAGTGACAGAAATGTACTGAGAAAATACAATTATAACTGCGACAAAAAGAAGAAGTTTCTTAATGATAGGTAAAGATTTAGCCTGCCGCAGCACCACAGGGAGGGAGTTCCACAGACGGACAGCCTGTAAAGAAAAGAATTTGTTGTAGAATTTAGATGAGGAGGAGGGTACAGTTAAAATACAATTTTGGGAACAACGAATCGACGTAAAAAAAGTTAAAACGCTCCTTGAGGTAACGCGGGGTTGCAGGGAAGAACAGAACACAGTAGAAAAATACATTCGACTTCAACACTTTTTATTTTCCCCTCAGTAGGAATGAAAAGAAG